>CM062616.1:45712398-46040922 GCA_025617555.3 Puccinia polysora
CCTGATAATATAGTTAGTTATTGTGGATCTTAGTTTGTCTCTAGCTTCTTGACCTTGCTATGCAAGCATTTGAAGATCACTCAAAATTTATCAACAGCCTACCACCTGGAAATCGATTGACAGACAGAGAAAGTTCATCAGATCCTCAAAGAGTATCTTTGAATTTAAATCTCCTATCAATGGGAAAACTGGTTTCAATGGCTTCCATTGGCCAAATTTGCATACAACGACTCCACTCCTTCCTCCACCAAACAGTTTCCCTTTCACACTCTTTTTGGAAGAAAACCAACTTTTGATTCAATTCAATTAGCACCATCTAAAACCACTACCAAATATCTCACTCTCATCCAATATATTCAATTGAAACTCCAATCCAACCTTGAAGCAGCAAACCAGCGCTAAAAGGAACAAGCAGACCAAATTTTCATTATGGCACCAACCTTTGCAGTAGGAGATCAGGTATGGCTCAATTCTCAAAAAATTTAAAAGTACTTTCCCAACCAAAAAACTCTCTGAGAAGAAACCTTTACCCTTCAAAGTCAAATCAGTCATCTCTCCCAACACTTTCAAACTTTCTTTACCTGAAAAATGGAAAGGTATCCACTTTGTCTTTCATGTTTCTCTCCTAGAGCCAGCTTGAGTCCTATACTGGAGCAATACTCTACCCTCTCCTGACCAAGTCTGTTTCCAAAATCATTTGGAGTGAAGTAAGCCATATTCTGGATTCCAGGTTACACAAAGGAAAAATTTCATAACTTGTTTAATGGCCTGGCTTCCAGTCCAACAAAGATTGCACCTTGTGGGAACTAGAATATCACCTTTGTAATTCCCCTGGCTTGATCTGAGACTTCCATGCAAACTATCCTTGCAAAAATTGCCAAACTTAATCCAATTCCATGCCATTTCATCTCATCCAATCCTGTCACATTTTCAATTTCATTTTTAACCTTGTTTTTAAGTTCATTTCTTTTGTGCTTTCATCAAAAGTCTTTATTTCCAGATTTATAAAACCTTATAATTTTCTTCCTTCAACCCTACCAAAAAAATCTCATTTTTATTTTCCAAAAAAAAATTATGATAATTAAAATAATGTATTACAGCAAAAAAAAACATATATATAATTAATTATAAATTTTCCTTTATCTTCCTTTCCACCTCTTCCCAATTTTCAGTCAACTCCCTTATAATCAATTCAAAATCTTCAAGATATTCATTATCTATTAAACCAGACATCCATTGAAAAACAAGAGGATGTGCAACCAACACCTCCCCAAAGATCTCCTTGCACCTTGAAATTTGAGCCCTCTTTGGTCAGGCATTCCATTCATCTGCTGCAAAGAGTTCTTTTTGGGATATCTTCGATTGAATTTGAAACAAACCATCTCCAATTTTGCCAGTCAACCATTTGCACCAGCCTCAATCCGCACCAAAACTTGAACTTGGGCTCCCTTGCTTTGATCTCTCATTCCATCCCTCTCTGTCCTATTTCCTTTTGCTTCATTCCCTCCATTTCCTTCTTCCTGTACTGTTCCATTTCCTCTTTTCTTTCATTCCTCCTCTTCTTCTCCCCTTTTCTCCTCTGGAATCACCTAAGCCTGCACTTCACTTTTCTCCTTGGACTCCACTCAATTCATCTGAAATTTTGGTTGGAATCCCAAAATATGGTGGTGATGGCGGTGGTGTATTAGTAGTGTACCTTGGGAATTTTGGTAGGAATAGAAAGTAAAAAATTTTATTCCATTAGTATTCATTTCAGTTTCTTTAACCATTGGCTTTATATTTAAATTAAACAAAAAAGCTACCTTCCAAAGGCAAAATTGCTTGAACTTTCCTCAAAGACCAT
This sequence comes from Puccinia polysora, assembly GCA_025617555.3. NCBI lineage: Eukaryota > Fungi > Basidiomycota > Pucciniomycetes > Pucciniales > Pucciniaceae > Puccinia > Puccinia polysora. The sequence continues at coordinate 45,714,242 of CM062616.1, forward strand.
GGGTAGCAGTGCTTGGGCCACAAAATTCATTGTGGCAGATAGAATTGTTGCAATGGAGATAGAATGATAACAAAATTATAAATTTAAACTATTTAAAGCAATTAAGTAAAAATTTATAAGGGTATACAGTGAGGTAGCAAATTTTGGAATCAATTGGAATTCATCTGGATGCTTGCAGGAGCTTCTGGACTTATACCCAGGCAACTGTCAAGCCCCAAAGTTAAGGGTCATTGTCTTCACCACTTTGAAATATCCTTTCCCTCAGTACCATCTACCTCATTCCATACGTGTGACACAAATAAAGCACAAAATCAATGGTTCCTTCTGCTTGCTACCTCTGGCTTGTGTAAAAACCTTCCAATCTTGGCAACTCAGTATATAATTTTGAATCTTTGTAGTTAAATCTAATCTGGTAAATAATCCATTTGAGCCTTGCTCTTCTTCCCCTGGGTATCATTAGCCCCTGGACTTCCATTCTTGGTCACACAACAACTAGCTTGAACTAATTCCTAGATAGTCATATCAACTGTATAGTTCTGCCAGAGGACTAGCCCCTTCCCTGCATAAACTACATCCATTCATTAAAATTTTCCTCACATGTAATTTGTTTTATGTCTCACCCAATATGTCCTGTACTCTCAGATCCTATTGTGTTGCACCTACACTACAACCTCAGAAACATCTGTAATATCTATTTCATTTTTCCATTAGGTTCCTGTCATTCATTGCATCATTTACCCCTAGCTGTAGAGGACCATCCATCAGGTTGTATCAAGTCACCATTGGATTACCTTATAAAAGCTATGCTTCCTGCCTGAAAATTGTCTCCTCATTTATTTAATTTAATCCATTCTTGCAGTTTTCTAAAGACAATTAATCACATTGGACTTTGCTTTGTTTCCTTCTATTGGAAAAATTCATCCCTCTTGCTGTTTGTTGAGCCATAAAACCTTCAGTTTTCACTTTGCAGTTAGCCTTTCTATCTTGCACCTATTGCTTGCACTCAGGCTCTTCCTTTTACGCTCACAATCATTTTAGATTGCCCTATATTATGTGAGGTGGTTGTGTGAAAAAGGGATGCCGTTTTGGATGACAACAAACCTGTAAAAATTGAGCATTGGAGTCCAGAGCCCAACCATGCTGCATCCCTTTTGCCAGTTGCATAACCCATGGATCAACTTTTTCTGGCTCCCCCTTGTGTGGTATTTGATACAACTTCCAAGTGGGGAAACACCATCCATGCCTAGGGTAGGCACCAAAAGCTAAAAATTGGACTTGTAAAATTACCATGTAGTTTGGACCACAATTTGGTCTTTTTTAAAAAAGTGGCCACTCCTCAAATTACTCCCCCATTGGCTCCAACTTTACCCCTCTTCCACTCTGCAAATCTGTTTACTTCTCCTCTGGTTGCTTCCCTTCCTGCAGAGGGTGATCTCCCCCAGATGGCAATTGTCATTACCTCCAACCCGCCACCGGTACGCCATAAGTGGTTTTTTTAAGTAAAACCAAAATTACTGAAAGCCCTGGCACCCAACGCAGAGTCCCTATTGACTCTGTCTCCAATCCAAATCTCTGTGCGTCACTTTTAGCTGATTCAGACCCCATTGCCTTTACCTTTGATTTTTTCCACAGGTTCCAACCCTACTTGGTATTCTTTCGCCAGCCTGGTCTCTACGTACCAAAAGGCTATCTTGAGCAATGAAAAAGAATTTTTCCATTGACTTGTGGAATTCAAACTTGATTGGTAAATTTGTAACTTGGACAAGAAAATCATGGCAATACTCAAACAATTGGTTAGAATCCTAGTTGTGGAGCATTTCATGATCCTCCCTGAACACAATCAATCTGGTGGAGAGATCTTAAGCGCCATTTCCTTCTTGTTATAGATTCCTCAATCACTCCTTTCTTCTTGATTAAATAAAAAAAATAAAATAAAATAAAGATATCTAAATATTTAAAACAATATACCTAAAAAAAACCTTGTATTCTTCTCCATACTCCTTGTAAATACTTTGAAATCAGTATGGTTTCTGGCCTGCCCCAGAAAGGAAACTGTTTTATTCCCCACACCATCCTACAAAGAGAAAAAGAATCCGCAAAACATCCCCCAAGTAAGAACTCCTCCGGACCTGATATAAACTGATACAGAAAAAAACCTGAGACAGAAACACTGTGAGACTTAAAAACTGAGACAAAAAAAAACTGAGACAGAAACCCTGTGAGAATTAAAAAAAAGAAGCAATATCATGCCACTTAGCAGACTCTGCAAGAAAAAACTAAAGAAAGTCTCCATAATAACACAATACCTAAGGGACCTGGACCACCCCAAATAAAGGCCTTTGATTGGACTAGAAATCTATGCTGCTCTAGTTATCTGAGCTTCCTGACCCTTTATGCCTGCCAAAATTTGAAAATTGACCCTAATGTTCAATCTTCCAAAGACTCCTCCCCTGAAGAACCACCATCCTCCCTGGCATACACCATATCCTGGTCCTTGTCAGCAGACTCTGCTGTTTTTTCAAACTTTGTAGTGAACTGCACATGGAACTTCTTCACATGGGCATCTGCTGACTTCAGCTTGAGAGGAGTGCCATCCAACTCCTCTAACTGGTATATTCCACCTGGGAACTGACTCACCACACAATATGGGCCATACAATTGGTCCAAAAAAAGCATTCTCCACCGCATTTCAAAACTCTGGTTATACAGTAGCACAAGATCTCCCTTCTGCAATGGGTCCTTCAAAAAATTGGCACATTTCTTGTACCAGTCCCAGACAGATTTTTCCCAAATCTCAAGCAAACGCTAGGCTGCCTTTTTCACCATCTCCTTCCTCCACATGATTTGCTCTGCCCTCATCACAACCAAGTCTTCCATTGTCTTCACCTTCAACCAATCAATGGACAATTATTTGTGTTGTCTTTTTCTGTTCATATTCTGTAACTAACAAATTTAGTTACCTTTATCTCCAACTTAATTTTTCCATTAAATAACTACTCATGTCTCAGGCCCCCTCTGGGGCTCTCTAGTTGTCACTAACCTGCTGTATTAGGCCCCTTTTGGGGGTTCTCTAGTTGTCCATAAATACTGGTCCTTCCCTTGGACCATGAATGAGAAACCATCTGATTACCAGTTATCAAAACCAGAGTGTCCCTTCCTCCTCATCGGATCAGTTACACTTGACTATACAAGTATTTTCCCTTTTCCCTGGCTCTTGTAGCCTCATTATCACTCCTCATTAGACTCCTCAATAGCCTACAACCATCCATTCATCTCTCCATGGCATCATAGATGTTCTTCAACTCTTCAATTTGAGTGTTTCTATATTGACCAAAAGCAACCACTGACATCCATATAACAAATTGTCTGGAAAATACCCAGTTCCCCACATGACCAATATCCAACCCAAAAACAGCACTATTGGTAAGAACCCTTTCCACTTCTTGCTGCTGCTTCCGCAAAACTTGACCATTTTGTCCTGGATTGGTTGGTTTCCCCTCTTGACCGCCCCAGATCCCTCCAGGAAATACTCTGTTACCTTCCCATTCTTGGCTCCACAGGACTCCACCAAATTCCTCAAATCTCCCCAAAACTCCACACCTCTGTTGACTGTGATTGTCAGCAACAAGACAATTAGAATTGTCCAAATGTCTGCACAACTCATATGTCTTGTTGGTATAGTGGTTAAGTAATAGGCTCAGCTTCCACTATCTGACACCAAGGTCACCGGTTCAACCCAAAATAGAGACAAGAATAGTTAATGATCAAGAGTTTTAGAATTACATAATAAATTTTGACAATATTTTATAAGTATTTTTTATGAGTATTAATTATGGAATCAAAACCTTGATAGTATATTTTATCAAGATGAAGATCCAATATAACTTCAAATTAAGTTATGAGGACTCAGATGCGTCCCAACTATTGATAAGGAAATTCCAAATATGTTCCATTCCTTTGGGGAAAAGTTATAGTAATTACTTTGAGCCATACTCTCTACTCTGTATAAAAAAATTGCATACTTTTAATCTTATCCCTCTTTGGGATGTAATTATAACTTGATATACTTCACTGAGCCTTGAGAGCGTCCACTCAGAGGGCCTTGAGCTCATTTTTAAAGTATAAACCATGTAATATCATTGCAAAGAATATACATACCTTATATGTATAATATCTTCCAATCTACTAGGAATTATGAAATAATTACATGCCAAGGCTATCAATTAATAGGTATGTAATATTTCTGGGAGGTTCTAGGACTTCTTCACCGTTTTTTGACTGATATTAAGTCCTAGGATCATTTAACTAACCTTTGGGGTATGTAATTAGAACCTTTTAAATTGAAAATTCACCCCAATAAGTACTAGTATCCTATCCCTCATTGGCCATTATGTAATGGGGTTTGGAGCCCTAGAGGAAGAAACGAGGGAGAGAATAGAACTCCCCCAATGATTCCTTGAATCCCCTGAGGTCTCCTGTTACCTTAAAAGAGGAGGGTCTTCACCCTATATCCCCTTCCCTAGTTATTATTTATTTATTATTGATCTAGTATACAGCAAGAGTTAACAAGCCCACTCACCTTAATCTCAAGAAGAAGATTGACTGGGGCCCTAAAATTTGGTATGAAAATCATCAAATAATCAAATCCTCAACTCCAAGTTTGTGTGGAAAGTTCCTTTGGAGTTGTAACATTTATTGTTACTTTAAAGTGTGTGAGTTTACCTTGTAAACAAAGCTCCTTTAGGCTTTATTCAGTTGAAACCAGGTCCCTTATCTCTTTATAGAGATCAATCTGTGGCCTTAAAATCATAATACTCTGTTCTTATTCAAGTTTTATTGACTTTTATCAGTTTTAATTTTGTAACAAGTACTTAACTGATTTTGAAATTGGTTTTTGTCTTGTTTTTTGCAGGTTTAACCACAGCCCGGTGTAGCAATAGAGGTTAAATCCCTGACAGTGATTAGCTGCAGGCACCCAAAGCAAGCAAACCAATTTTTCTCTAAAAAAAACCCAACTTTTTCTGCAGAATTTTTACCAACTGCTGTGTCAGCTCTCTGATACCAGGAACCTTGCAGTCCTTTAGCTACAGAGAGTGATAAAAATGCTGGAATGATAATAATAATTATTATTCCAATAATAAACACTTAGAAGCTCAAATAAATGATATAATAAGAGCAGTTGCAAGGTTTAATTGGTTTGGTAATAAATGGTTTTCAATATAATATAAAAGAGGGGCCACAGTATTATACTACTGGGGATCTTTACAGAATAGAAACCTCTCTTCAAGGGGCCTCCTTAGGCAGTTTAAGAACCTTGGAATAAAGATGGGTTCCTTATAAAGGACTTATTCCACTAATGGCCGGGCTTAAAAGCAAAAATGGCCTAGACAGGAAGGGTAACACTCACTCTGAGCACTTCACCACGAAAATCCTGGAATAATTGGAAGGGTTTCAGAGCAGATGGGGTAGATTGCTTGACTAAACTTTAAGGGTTGATTGGTTAATAAGGTTAAATAATACTACTTCAGACTAAGTCATAAATCACTTGATTATCTTTATATAAGCACCTGATCAACAATGACACGGTTTCTGATTGATAATAAATAATTCCTGGTAAATATGCTTGAATAATGGATCCAAAGAGGTCTGTATAAATACCTTTTTGGGGTGATTTTGAGCTTCTCAGGGCACGTAGAGAGGGTTCTGGTCCTGGGCTGAGGCTGGCACGCCATTCAGGGCAAAATTGGAAAGTTCACTTGGTGCTGTCAATCAGCTGTCCTTAGATCTGCTGGATTTCTGTACTATTTTAACCACAGGATCTGTTTATCTGTTATAGCGTAAATTTGATCATTATTTACTCATCCTTCATTTGTACTATTGATATTGCTTTACAGCGGGCAGATGTGGATGTTTACTGATTTTCCATTATCTGCTGATCATGTAGATAATTTTTAATAATTTTTATGAACACTCTTTGTAGTGTTTTGTGGTCTTCAAAGATCAGGGTCAGTGATTTATGTGATAATCCTTGATCTTTAATTTATTATTAAAAAATTTTTTAAACTTAATTTTAATTAATTTTATTTAAGTTTTGATCTTTTTAGATCATTAGTAATGCATATGTCAGTTTGTTACATATACTAGGCAACCCTAACTAGGTTGTAGCTCTTCTGAGCGGTACCTGGTTGTCAGATTAGTCACGACTGATCCAGACGCGGGGATCAGTTAGTACAGATGCGCGCGGGGTAGGATCCCCTGCGTGCATGGCGGAATCAGCTGCGCGCGGGTCTCTAGTACGCGGGAATCTACTACTACTAGTACGTAGGGATATGTAATGATGCGGGGCTGCGCGCGGGAATTGTGACATACCACATTTCCCCGTGTAACTCCTAGAATATACACAACACCTCAATTCTGAGTGAATTTTAGGTGTAAACCCTATATGTGAAAATACATGTGAAATATTAGAATGGCCAAAAAGTGCCATACTGGTGTTGTAATTTTAGTACTTTTCTTTTTAATTATTTAAAAAAAATAAGGACTTGGAATTCAAGGGTGGGGTCAGTGAGTGACCCTACCTAATTTTGGGTGAGGAATTCATTTCTGTAATAATATTTATGGATTACTCACTCCTTATTTTGTTAATTGAGATATTCTTATTTTTTCATAGTTTTTTTTTGCTATTGACAGGTTGCTCTGTACATAGTAGAAAGCTGACATGCTGTACCTCCACCTAGCCATAAAAGTAATCCTTAGCCACCAGCAGTTATGAAAATTTCCCTTCCTTAAAATGGACCACATCCAGCAAAACCTTTTCAAAGAGTTTTTCCTCCCCTGTTGGAATCCCCACCTCTTTTTGCAGCCTGGTACTCCTCCCTTGGCATACTTTGCAACTCTGGACCCAATCCCACACTGACCATCCAAGCCCTGATAACTGGAAACAAGTCTTAAATCTCCTTCCAGTGTCCCAAGTTGTCATGAGGAGTCCTTGGAAAGTCCTGCTAATCCTCCCTCCTTGTGACTACTACCAGAGGCATTGGTATTTCTGGCTTCAAAAACTGCCCATCCCGGCAGAAAAGCTGTGGGACCTTCCACTGAACCCACCAGACCATGGCCAATGGAAAATTGTTTGGAAGCTTGAGCATTTGGAGGTACCTTTCCAAGGCCTGAAACCTAAAAAAGTTTTTCAGGGGCAGCTTACCAACTCCTGCATTTGTCATAACTACTTTTAAGAGAATTTGTTCCCTTTCCAAATATTTCTTTAATGCTTGAAAAACCTCTGGATCATGTAATTAGCAATTTGGATGGTTATAGGTTTATTTAATTTAAATTATTTGGTTGATAATACTAATTGATGCAATATAGTAGACAAGATATGAGTGAAATTGAATGAATAAGGATACCAAAATGGTTGGAGATGAGAGGTTTATTTATAGTGCAGATAAATCTCATCAAGAAACTGGAAACACAAGATAAGGATATTGAAAAAAGTGAGGATGAAAGCAATCTTGATTTCTTCCTTTTTACTTTAATAGCACTATTTATAAATATCTTTCTTGGAGAGATACATAGAACGGCTATGAAATTAAAATTTTCAAAAGTTCAATAGTGATAAGATGAATTTGAATTTCTTGATGACTCAGAACCAGCATAAGCTGTAAAAAGAATGAAAAAGCATGAGAACGGAGAAACTAACAGAAACAGAGATTTAGAGAAGGAGAAGAGTAAAGAAGATCCTACAGCTTGGCCGTAGATTTTATGTCAAGGGCGGAAGTTTTTCAGTGAGGGTAATTTGTATTGAGAGAGTATTGGCTGAGAGACAAGGTTGGCAAGGTAGACTGAGTGGCGGGAGGATCAGATTGGATCTTAAAGACAGACCTTGAGAGATTGGGGTCTTAGCAGGCAGAGATCAGTAGTTGAGAAGATCAGGTTGATTCAGTTGCATTGGACATTGAGACTTGGTGGAGAGTATTGTTGGGTAGAATGAGAAAAGGAAAAGAGAAAAAGAAAGGAAAAGGTCAAAAGAGGAAAGATATAAGGGGGAAGGATCAAGAGGTGAGAGCAGAAGACCAAATATAGCGCGCTGGGAGAGAACTGAGGAGAGCGCGCCGCACCTTGGGACCGCCGCGGGGGGGGGAAACCTACTAAGACTTAAAAAATAGCATTTATCAAGCTGTTATTCTCATTCAAACCCCACTAGGAATGCACCTTACTATTTCTTGGTTTTATAGCTGGAATAGCAGTGAAACTGAAAGCCTTAGACATTTCTCTTTTAACTTGAATTTTCATTTTTTGACATGGTTTGTCTGCTTTCTTTTCAGAATTTAATTTATCCATTTCATTCTTAATTAATGAATGTATTTCATCTATTCTTTTTCTTTGCTTTTATTCATTGGGTATATCATCCTGTTCCTCTGCTTGAGTTACCGGACTGAGACTATGTCTCTGTGATATTTCTGTATTGTATTTCACAGGAATTGAATCTTGAATAACTTCCATGTTATTAAGCATATTTACACATTTTTTTCATCATGATCCAAATTTTCTTCTTTTTATTTTGGCGATGAATTTGGATTGATAAAAACAGTATTTTCACATGTATTTTCCTCTACAGAGATTACATCCTCAACACCAGAAATGGAGGCAAAGAGTCCAGCATTGTAAACTCTTTCAAATATCTAACACCTCTTTTGAATGCATTCAAATGTTGCATTCCAGGAGTCTCCAAATGTTTAGAAAGAATCCCTAAAGTTTTATGCCTGATCTTGTACATTGAGATAAATATTTCAAAGCTCCTACAGCTGCTATGTAGTCCAGACCTCAATTCTTAAATTCTTCAAATTCCTCATCAGTAGCTTTCTCCAACTTCAAATTTGATTGGAGTGGTGTTCCAAAAAGTTTTGCATCTTCCAGATTGTACTTCTTGATGAATCCTTTAACATAATTTTTTTGGTCTAATCTGATTGATCCATGTTGTCCATTGGTTATCTTCATTTTAAAAAAATTTTGAGCCTTCCCTAATTCCTTAATTTTGAAATACTTCTTGATCTCATTCAATTATTCTTCCTTCTTTGGCCCAATGAATAAGATTTCATCTACGCACACAAATAAAATTTTGCCATTCTTGATTAATAAACGTGGATCTGCTTCACTTTTTTTGAAAAGCTTTTGAATCCAACCACTTGGAAATTTTTTTATACCAATATCTTTCTGCTTTCATAAGTCCATATAATGAATTCTTGAGTTTGAGTACATAACCATTATTACCCCCACTCAAGAATGCATCTATATGATAAATTTCTGAATTTAAATTTAAGAAATAATAATTGAAAGAGGGATCAAGCGGATTGACTCTAGAAATAGAGAAAAGGAATTATTTAGAGAAGAGAAGTCAATGAAGTCGTTGATAGAGGAGTGAGTGGTCTGATATGAAAGAAGACTGCGATTTAGATCAAGAGATTTAGAGCGTGGACAAGACCAGCCAAGTCAGACATACTTGAGATTGAAGACATCCAGGAGTGAGGTTTGAGGTGGTAGAGATGGCGAATAAGAATTAGGAAAGGATAAGAAAAGAAAAATAAAGAGCCGAGAAAAGATAGGATAAATTAGAAGAGACCAAGAGATTGGTTGTGAGTGATTGTTGTGATTTGAGGTGTATCAAGGTTGAGAGTTGGTTGAATTTGGTAGAGTTGCGTTGAGTTTGATTTAGTTTGTTGAGAGAGAAGTTCACCCTTCCAGGTGTTGGATTTTAGTTGAGTTAGGAAGACAAGAGCGCTCGCGTGAGAGTAGGCAGTTGGGTTAAGAGCTAGGAGCGCGCGCTTGAGTGCAGTGACAGCTTGTGAAAGGCAAGAGAGCTCAAGAGAGCGTAAAGAAAAAAAAGAAAAAGAAACATGACTCATCAAACATAAAAGAAAAGAAACTAAGAATAAAAGAACAGAAACTAAGGAAAAAGAAAAGAAAAAGAAAAGATGAAGAACAGAAACTAAGGAAAAGAAAAGATGAAAAAGGAAAAAGAAGAGCAAATATTCAACACCCCCCGTGTCTGGTAGGGCTGGATACGAGAGAGAAATCAGGATTGATAAGAGAGGTAAGATTAGCTGAGAGATTAGGTGGTATGGCCTTTGTGATTCCGTTGATTTTCATGTTCTCAGAGGGAATGAGATTGATGACTAGACTTCCGTGTTTTAATTCTTCCTGCATGGCCTTATTTTTGATGTCAATGTGTCAAGTTTTTGATTTACAGCCAAACTTTTTGAGTTTATTGACAAGACCTTTATTATCTACATAATGATTGCTAGGTTCCCCATCTTTCTTCCAGAGTTCAGAAACTAAGTCTTTCATACAAATGGCTTCCAGAAAAGAATTGACGAGTGGATTAAGTTCCACTTTGGTAGTTGAGTGAGTAACGTTTTGCTGACGGTAGCTTCTCCATGAGATGAGAGATCCGAAAAGCAAGGATAAATGACCAGATTGCGATCTTCTGGTTTCTAGATTGTTGCTCCAGGTAGCATCGCTATAACATTGTATTTGAGTTTTGGAGTTACGGACAGAAAGCAAAAGTTTGAGATGTTTTGTTGCGTTTAAGTACTTCCAACAACGCTTCACTTCCCTCCAGTGCTGAATGCCAGGTTTTTTGCAAAATCTAGCAAGACTGGAAACTGCAAAACTAAGATCCAGACAAGTTAGACAGGCAATATAGTTCATGAGAAAAAGAGCCAATTGGTAGTTGACATTGAGAGACAAAAACTCTTGATGTTTGTCATTGGAAGCAGGGGATAGATTTGCGTTGACAGTGAGAGGAACAGAAGACGGTTTGCAATCCATCATTTTTAATTCTTTGAGTCCGTGATTGATGTGTTTGGGCTGAGAAAGTAAGATTTAGTTGTTGAGTCTTTTGAATTTCATTCCCAATATAGTGTTGGGTTTGTGATGACTAGAGTTAGGAAATCTTTTGAGAAAATTTGTTAAAAAATTATTGCCAGAGCCTACTAGAATGAGATCATCGACGTGGAAGAAAAGAACAGAGTTGGTTGAAGGATGGATGTGAAGACAGGGGTCTGACATAGATTTTTGGAAGCCTTGTTTGCAGATCCAAGAAGTAAGAGTACTGAACCAGTTGAGTGGGGCCTGTTTTAGACCGTATAGAGATTTGTTAAGGATGAGATATTTGGAAGTTCGTTTAGATGCTTTGGGTCGCTTTATGATGACAGTGTTGGACAGTGGGGCATGTAAGAAGGCGCTTTTAACATTGAGTTGAGTAATGGGAAGGGAATGATAAAGCCCAAAGAGAAGAGCAATTCGGAGGGAAGCTGCCTTTCTGGTGGGAGAAAACATATCAAGATAGTCTATTCCGTAGATTTGATCAAATCCTTGGACGCAGAGTCTACTTTTGAAGATAAGGGGATTGCCGTGGAAATTATCCTTAAGACGGTAGACCCAAGTTGTATTGAGTAGATTGGCAGGTTCAGGTCCGTTGTAGTCGTCCCACACCTTGAGATCTTCAATACCGTTGAGTTCGACGTCCATAGAAGCGTCCCAGTTGAGAGAGTCAGGGCATTTCTTGGCTTGTTTGTAAGTCTTAGGTACAAAATAGTGGTGGTAGCCATATTGTTGAGGAGGTTTGATGGATGATTGGTCTTGAAGAGCGTAGTTTGGATTGAGTTGAATAGCAAGATTGTTGGATGATTCAGATGAGGAGTCAGAGAGATGATTGTCTGAAGGTTTTGGAGAGAGAGAGGGAGAAGTATCATGCCTGTTGAGTTCAACAGGATTTTCAGGAGTAGGAGGAGAAGAAGAAGATTCCGGGAGTGAGAAGGAAAGGGGAAGATTGATATCCAAGTTAAGATGAGACGGCATATAGGATTCGGAATCAGGAGAGGATGGTTGTATCTGGGAGGAAGAAGAATTTTTGAGTATCTTTACATGTTTAGAAGAAATGATTGAATTATCAGGGCACAGAATACGGTAGGAAACAAAGTGAGGGTTATAGCCCACAAGGATGCCGGCAAGGCCACATTCTTTGAATTTTTTGCCTTGAGCAACCTTGGTGTTGAGGTAGACAGCCTTGAAGACAATTGGATGGAAGTAATTGAGTGGAAGAGTTTTATTGATGAAAAGTTGATAGGGAAAGGGTGAGGCTGAATTCTTGGGGATTTGATTGAGAAATAGACAAGCAGATTTAGAGACTTCAGCCCAGAGATTGAGTGGCAACTTGGAGCTTCGAAGAATGGCTCAAATGGATTCAGTAAGGGTTCTGTTGGCTTGTTTGATTTTGCCATTGTGTTCGTGATGGTAGGGTTCAGAGATAAGATGTTGGATAGAGTTCAATTGAAATAAATCCTTCAAGTCCGAGGAAGTAAACTCCCCTCCTCCATCAGAACAGCTGGTAGCGGGGAAGGCGTTTTGTTTTTGCTTTTCAAAGTTTAAGATGGTTTTTAGTTGGGGGCCTGCATCGGACTTCTGTTGGAGAGGAATTGCAGATATGTAGTAGGAGTAATTATCAATGATGGTCATGATGTAATTCATGCCATTTCAGGAAGAAGGGGTGATGGGTACAACAAGATCAATGTGAAGTTGTTCAAATGATTGGGATGCAGAGGTGGAGGTGTTTTTGAAAGAACTTGTAGTTATTTTAGAGAATAGACAGTCTTCACATTGGAAGTTAGATAAAAGATTGGGGGAAAGGTCAGGATATCAAGTTTTGAGTCAATAGGGACTGGCATGACCAAAGGATAGATGGAGATTTTTGAGCTTCTTGGTGTTCCAATCAATTTGAGAAATGTAACAGAGTTTTTGATTGAATCCTACTTTGGAAGGGTTGTTTAAGAAGAAAAGATTACCTCGAATGAATCCAGAGAAGACAGGACAAGAGTTAGAGAACAGTTTGAACTGATTTCTGTTAGTGTTGAGAGAACAGCGTTTAGTGACAATAAGTTCTGCGGGACTGATAAGATTAACAACAAGGTTGGGAACAAAGAAGGCATTTGAGAGGTTAACCATGGTTTCTTTCCAGATAAGCTGCACAGTTCCTTTTTCTTTAATGGGAAGCTTAGCTCCTTCCTTTCCAGTACTGATAAACTTGTCCCCAGGACAATTGTTGAGATCGGTGAAGAAATTTGCTGAGTTGAACATGTGACATGAGGCTCCAGAGTAAAGGATGATTTGATTTTGCAAATTTATCTCTTCGATCCAGGTAGTGAGAAGAGCATGATAGTGAGCTACTTCCTTACCTTTAGAGTTTGCATTGAATTGCGCTCTCCAATTAGCTTGAGCTTCTTTCCACCAATCAGGAGCAAGATGCTTGTGTTTTTGCCAACATTTATTTTTGGTGTGATTGGGTGATTGCGGATTATGGTAACCTCTTTTACAACGAAGTTCTTGAGGCACAGGCTTTTTGACATTACAAGAGACAACTAGGGCGGAGTCAAGAGATTTTGAATCTTTAGATTTTGATTTGGTTTTGTTGTCGAGTTGGGTGAGATGATTAAGAACAAGATTGACAGAGAAACTTTTATCCGAGTGCATGATTTGTTGAAAAAGAGATTGGAGAGAGGATGGGAATTTGAAAAGAATAAGGTAGGCTAGAATATCGTCTGGTAAATTGATTCTGACGTCAATCATTTTCTTCATGGAAATTTTAGTTTTGGTAATAAACAAATTAATTGAGTCGGTTTTGAATTGATGGTAAAGGAATTTGTTGAAAACTCTTGCTCAATTGGCGGTTTGAGAAGAGGCAAACCTTTCCTTGATGGTTTTCCAGAGAAGCTTTGCAGAAGAGATGTTTGTTGGATTTACAAAATTATTGTGAGTAATTTTGTTGATTCTGGAGAGTAAGATAACCCTGATTTCCATGTTGTCGTTAGTCTTGAGCAATTTGGAGTAATCCTCGAGAGCTTCTTTGACGCCTTTCAATTCCAGGAGAATGGTCATTTTATCCTCCCAGATTGAGTAGTTTTTGTCGGTTAGAATGGTTACTGCCTCCAGAGCTGCCTTGAGTATGATTTGTCAAAATCCATTGCTGCTGCTTGATCCCTCCATGATTCCGGTGAGATTAGTTGGGCTGATCTTTGGCTTTTAACCGTGATAAATTTCTGAATTTAAATTTAAGAAATAATAATCAAAAGAGGGATCAAGCGGATTGACTCTAGAAATAGAGAAAAGGAATTATTGAGAGAAGAGCAGTCGATGAATTCGTTGATAGAGGAGTGAGTGGTCTGATATGAAAGAAGACTGCAAGTTAGATTGAGAGATTTAGAGCGTGGACAAGACCAGCCAAGCCAGACATACTTGAGATTGAAGACATCCAGGAGTGAGGTTTGAGGTGGTAGAGATTGGGAATAAGAATTAGGAAAGGATAAGAAAAGAAAACTAAAGAGCAGAGAAAAGATAGGATAAATTAGAAGAGACAAAGAGATTGGTTGTAACTGATTGTTGTGATTTGAGGTGTATTGAGGTTGAGAGTTGGTCAAATTTGGTAGAGTTGCGTTGAGTTTGATTTAGTTTGTTGAGAGAGAAGTTCACCCTTCCAGGTGTTGGATTTTAGTTGAGTTAGGAAGACGAGAGCGCGCGCGTGAGAGTAGGCAGTTAGGCTAAGAGCTAGGAGCGCGCGCTTGAGTGCAGTGACAGCTCGTGAAAGGCAAGAGAGCTCAAGAGAGCGTAAAGAAAATAAAGAAAAAGAAACATGAATCATCAAACATAAAAGAAAAGAAACTAAGAATAAAAGAACAGAAACTAAGGAAAAAGAAAAGAAAAAGAAAAGATGAAGAACAGAAATTAAGGAAAAGAAAAGATGAAAAAGGAAAAAGAAGAGCAAATATTCAACACTATATGCTTCATTATCAATGCTTCAGGCTTTGTCTCAACAAGCCATTCCTTAAAACCTTCTGGTATTTCCATATAGAATGTCTCATTTTCTTTCCAACCAGCATTCAAGTATGCTGTGAAAAAATCATCTTGTCTTATATCCTCACCTCTGTGAGCTGCTAATGCAAATAAATATCTTAAATTTGATAATCTTTCAATTGGGTAGGGTTTCCTGATAATAAATACCTTCTTTCTGTTTAAATACTTGAGCTACACACATAAATTTTAATCTTTGTAGCTTACCCAACTAATTCAACTTCTGGGTTAATACCCATCTAGTTCCAACTGAGGTTTTTTGTTTCTCAACCTCTTCTCTTCTGATGAATTTGAATACTTGGTTATTCTCTAATGAGTCTAAGCCTTCAAATATGGCAGGCTGCCACTTTGGCTTGTCTGGAAAATTCATAGCAGCTATTTGGTAATACATTGTTCTACATCTCAAAAGATTCTTTAAATGCTGTTATATCTTGTTCTTCTTGAACAACTTCTTCAATGTGATAAAAAACTTCACAATGTGGCTTCCATTCACCATATCAGAAAGCCTTTCTCTTATTTATCTGACTCTTTTTTACTGGTTCCTTGAATAAATACTTCTCTTCTGATTGCTTAATCTCTTCTTACTCTATTTTCACCTTGCTGGCTTCTTCTGATTGTTCAATGTCTTATGTCCCCATATTCTGATTTCTTGCTATTTCTGACTTGTTTTTGTTCAAGTGTTCAATTTGGGGATCAACAAATTCACCACTATTTTCCTTCAAGGGAAACAAACCTTCTTCAAATATAACATCCCCTGTCCTGATAATCTTCATGTATTCAATGTCATACAGTCTATAGAAGTCACTCATACAATCATATCCTACTAAAACTCCTTTCACACATCTGTAATCCAATTTACCAGAGTTCAAATAATGGGGCACAATTTAATAGGCTAGAAATACTATGACCCTTAATTTCTTAGTATTTGGAGCCTTCTCCAAAAACCTCTCATATGGGCATTCTTTGACCTTATAAACAAAGTTATGTAAATAACTAAATGTTTAGAGTATTTCAGCCCACAAAAACTTGGGAAAGTTTTCATCTATCATGATGGTCCTGACTTAATTGAAAAGATTCCTGTTCATTGTTTCCACAATTCCATTGTTCTATGGTGTATGAGGGGTGCTTGTTACATTTTCTATTCCAAACGATTTTAGAATATGCTCAAATTATTACCCTAATAATTCACCTCCTCCATCAATTAATCATCTTCTTTGTTTCTTCAATACTTCTTTTATTTCCCATTTCTGAAATAAATATTTCACCTCATCAGCTGTATCAGATTTATTACCAATGGGTTTCACCCAGGAAAAATTGCTAGCCGCTTGTACTAAGTTGATGAACTACTTTGAACCTCCCAGGGAAATGGGATTAACTGGTACATCAAAATGAATTGAGAATTTTTCTCCTACTACTTCTGTTCTTTCTCTCTTCTTAGAGAACTTTTTTCTAGACATTTTTCACAGTTTAAAACTTTCACAGTTCTTATCAATTCCTTTGTGGCCAGATCTTCTATTTAACACGGATGAGTTAGCACTCATCACTTCTGTATGAAGATTTGCTTCTAATAGCTTTGACTTAACTATACCATCAAAAAAAATCTTCTTGAAATTGTTTACTTGAAAATTTTCACCTAAACTCTCAATCTGACAACCTTTTTTCCATGAATAATTCAGAGAAAACAAGTTATATGGTAAATCAGGGACAAAATAGACTTTTTCAAATCCAACAGGTCCATAATTTTCTAGTTCAAGTTTAACAAAACCTTTCCCTTGGAGGCTTATGCTTCTACCCTTTTCACTAATATTTAAAACACAACTATGTGGTACAAAGTTATGAAAATAGTCTTTCTTGTTGAACATGTGGTCAGTACAACCAGAATCAATAAGTATTCCACTTGATGCTCTATCTTTATTTCAAAATAGATGACATGTCAGGTGCTTCCCCTGACTATCATTGGTAAAGGATTTACTGATATCAGAAGGGTAATCTTCTTCATTATCCACAAATGGATAATTGTTCAAATCTGCTTCATTGCTGCTGTTGGGTTCTCTCTTGAACCACACTTCATTTTCCACAATGGTTTCAGTGGTAAAGAGGTCTTCAATTTTTGATCTTTTAGCCACAAGACTAGTTAATTCTTCCACTTCATCCTTTTTAGAATAAAAATTTCTCTTTTTTGATTCAAAATTATTATTATGAGCGGATTTTCCTTGATCAGACCTACACTCATTGGCTATGTGGCCAAACTTGTTATAATTTCAACACTTGAAATTCTTCTTTTTGAATTTCTTCTTACCAAAATTATTGGTAAATAAGGCTTGAGTGTTTCTTTTGTTACATATTTGACATGCAGTTGCACAGTGTTGCCCAGTGCCAAGGCTTCAGCTCAACAGCAAGATTCCAAATCAGGAACAAGGCAACTTGAACCACAACAAAAAATCCTTAATCTCCTCCTGAATTGTACCATCTATGATCTTCAGTCACCACTTCTCCTCATCTAATTCCAAGTACACTGTTCCTCACAATATCTAACCAACAAAACAACCACTGATAAAACACAAACATCCTTTTCTGCACAGAAGAACCTTCAAGCTGGTAACTGCTTAACTCAAAACATTCAATATCCAAACACAGATCTGAATTTCTCATCCCAATCAGGTAAAAGCCTCAAATAAAACCAGATGGTCCAAGGTTCCTCCTCTGCAATTAAGACCAACTCAGCTGGTGGAATTTTATTTTCATTTTGTTTCTTTGTGACCACAATCTGAAAAACTCAATTAAATAGACTCAAGCTATCTGCTTCCCGTCCAAGTAATTTTAATCACATGCTAAACATCCAATCATTCAACAACTCAATTGTTTCACCTGTTGATTTTTTTTCTCTAATTTTATCACCAACATTCCTGTGCTATTTGTCATCTCACTTCTCTATCTTTCATTATTGAAATAAAAAAAGTGGTCCTGTTTTCCAAAAATCTTTTCCACACAGTTAAAAGCCAAAGTTCACAATGGCCAAGTCAAATGCAATGCCAGGACCAGGGGGAGACAGCACAATGAGGACCATGAAAATCCAAACCCTCATAAAACTTTCCCCATTTTTAAACAAAGAAAATTACTCAATCTGGAAAATTTAAATGGAAAGCTTATTCTGTTAAGCTTCAACGCCCCTTTCTCTCCCCACGCACTCCCACCCATCCGGTGGTGGGGGCTCCAAATTTTCTCTCTCTATCCACTTTTCTATCTTGTCTTGATTTGTTGACTTCTCTTGATCCACTTTGTCTCTTCTTTCTATCTTGTCTCTTCTTCTCATCATATTATTCTCCCTATCTTGTTCTTTTGTCTATCTCCCTGATAAACCTCTCATTTCCGACTCCATCTCAAGTTTCTTTGTCTATCAACATCTCTTCTTTGTCAAATGACGTCTCAATATGTCTGAACATTGATCCCTTCCTGGTAAGATCTCAAAACTCTTCAATCTTCTAACTCCTCTTAATCTGATGTTTGAATCCAGAAAACCAGCCTCCTCTAGTCAATCTCTGTCCTTTTTCCTGACTAACTTGTTTCTCTGTCTATGCCGCTGCTTCCAACTCACCCAATTGGCACTTGCTGTAGAACCCCTCATCAATGATTCTTTCTATGAGCGGTTATCTTCCCATGTTTCCTGGTTTCTCATATTCATCTATGATTTTTTTCAGCTTATGCTGGTTCTAATTTCTCAAGAAATCTAGCCCTATCTTGTGACGGTTACAAGAAAAACCTAAGACCAAACCTAACCAAGCAAATCATGAACAAACCAGCAGGGGCGGCCAATTTCATTCACCAGGTGGCGCTTAAAGCGTCTGTCAATGCTATACCTCCCTTGAAAAATGAAAATTATTCCATATAGCGCAACAAGATGCTCATTCTTTTTGATCTCCAAGACATCAAGGACGCAATTACCAGAAACTCCGACCCAATGTCCACCAAACAAGACAGAGAAATCCAAGAAATACTTCTATCCAAGATTGACAGTACTACTCATGCCAATGTGGTCAATTCATCTAATATAACTTCATCAAAACTCTTATGGGCCAAAATTACCAGGAGATTTTCTTCCTCAGAGATAGCAACCAGAGAAAGGGTATCCAATCGCTTCCTTCACTCAGTTTTTAATGAACACTCCATAGAGGGATTTATCACAGAAATTCAAAAAGCCATTACAAGTATGACCAATGTAGGAATTTAATTTCCTAAAGACATACTAGCATACATATTACTCTTCAACTTTCCACCAATCCTCAAAAATATAAAACAAAGAATAATTCATGTATAAAAACATATAAAAATGGATCTAGTATTCAATCATCTCATTCAATAAAATAACAATAGAAAGGCGTAATCCAATACCAGCAAACCCTCCATGGATGTCTCACTGGTAACAACTAAGACTAAGACTGACAAAGTCCAAAACAAGACAAGAATGAGATGCCAAGAAGGATATCATGACCCCAATGCTCCCCAATCTGAATCATCATGCTTCCATCTACATCCTCAAATTGCACTGGAGTGGTGGATCAATCAACAGAATGACTGGAAAAACAGAACAAAGAAAAACCCAACTATCAACTATCACACATTGTTAAACCTCTGGATTAATGCGGAAAATACCCCCAATGTTCTTATAGACTTGGGAGAAAATTTTGATGTCTTCAACAATTTAAATTTCTTATCCTCCATCAAACTTCAGGAAGAGTTAGAAGAGATAAAAAATGGTAAACTAGAGGCTAATTTCAAGATACAACAAACATGAAAATTCAAATTGGAATGGAGAGACTACATGATCACCCTTGAAGACTGCGTATACGTGCCTGACATAGTTGTGAATCAGATCAGTCCTGGGATCTTTACCAAGAAGGGCTGAAACCTATCTCAACTCCGGGAAAACTTCACAGTTACTCAAGGCAATCAACAAGTACTGAAAAGCTTGATTTGAGACCACCTGTTTGTCATTGAAAAACCTCATTCAACTGGCTAAACTCAAACTGTGAATCTCTCAAATCAATCCCCTACCCCATCTCTATCTCTCTACTCAACATCCATCAAATGTACAGACACGCCTCAATCTCAAACCTCAAGCCTCTTGTAAAGTACCTCTACTATAAAAAGGAGCTCCTCCAGTTCCAATGTACAGCTTCATCAGGAGTAAAATTACTAGATCCCCATTCACTGGTTTCTCTACACCTTCCAGCAAACCTCTAGAAAAAATTCATCTTGATTTGATTTTCCCAATTACGCCCCAATATAAGGCTGGCCATCACTATATACTCACACTGGTAGACAAATACACCGGCTACTTGGCAGATTTTCCTTTGGCATCCAAAGAAAAGACTCCTAAAACAATCATAAACATTCTTGAGACTGGGTATAAAAGATTGAACTACTATCCATCTGAAATATTCTTGGGTAAAGGTACAAAATTCACCAATTCTACGCTCAAAGACTTTGCCAAGGCTAAAAACATAAAACTTCAAACTTTGGAACCTTACCATTTGCAACACAACGGCCAAACGGAAAGAGCAAATAGAACTATCATAGAGTCGGCCCATGCCACATTCTCATTGTTGAAATTAGCTAAGAACTACTGGAATATTGTGTCCAGAAGCTGCTACTTTATGCTTATCCAAATCCCCCAAGAAGGTAATCATCTATCACCCTGGGAACTCATGTTTGGAAAGAGTCTCCCTGCTAATTATCTGAAACCTGTAGGTGCTTCCATAATCTCTCTTGCAAATTGCACTCCAAAAGGACAGAAGTTTGAATAAAAGGGCCTTGAAGGAGTTTTGATTGGGTTCAACCCTACCTTACACTCATACCTGATCCTTAACTCGCTTGGCATTGTTGTTGAAACTAAAGATGTCAACTTCCTCAAAGATCAGTTAAATGAATTCCCCTTCCTTGAATATCCTGGCCGGGACATCTTTTCTCAACCCAACCTAGAATCCAGTAAAACCAACTTCTTGAAAAATGAAAAGCAATACAGCATTGGGAAACCCAGTCCCAAATGTCTTGAATCAGACTCAGATTTGGAGGATGCCAATTTTTCTGACCCTCAGCCTCCACCTTCTCCTCCGATTCATGTTTCTGAACTAACTACTCAGAGACCCAATCTAAGACCTAGACACAAAATACAAAAACCCCAAAGATATGGATTCCACCACTACTACAAAATTCCCTCCTATTCCGCAGCACAAAAATGCGCTGAGTGGCCTAAGTGGAAAAAGGCCTTGGAAGAAGAACTCAGCTCTATTGAATCTCAAGAAGTTTTGGAAGATTATGATTGAAAACCTAATAATATCTTGAACACCACTTGGGTTTTCAAAGTGAAGGAAGATTTCCACAGTGTGCCTGCTAAATACAAAGATTTGATCAAATCCAGGGTGTCAATTTTGACAAAAAAAGGGCTCCAACTAGAAAAATTGGATCTCTCCGCCTTGCTCTTCTCTACGGTATGAAAAATAAGATGAGTTTCACCCCTTTCAAAGTGAAAGGGGCATTTCTCCATGACCTTCTGAATGGAACTGTCATAATCAAGACTCCCCAAGGCTTCAGTTGAAAATACCCCTGCCTAAAACTAAAAAAATCATTGTATGGTCTCCGTCAGTTCCCAAAGAACTGGTACAAAATTCTCACTGCTTGGATCAAATTTCAAGGCTTCCAAAAATCAACCAGCAATCCTTTCCTTTACCTCAACTCTAACTCAGGAAAGGTTATCTACTTTCACGTTGACAATCTCATCCATGTATGTAAATTGGATGCTTTTGCAACCAGTTTCCTGAAAAAATTCTTAAATTCCTCCTGCCATTCACCAAACACTATCCTTGGCATGTTGATGGGGATTGATGGGGACAAGATTCTTCTAAGCCAACCTAATCACATCAATCAGGGATTAGAAGATTTGGCCCTTGCTTATTGCAAGGACACTAACTCACCCCTGACTCAAAATTTACACCTTGAACCAGCTTCAGATGAAGATCATGCAGAATTCTCCAAACTCAAAATCAATTACCAATCTGCTATAGGACTTCTAAACCACCTTTCTCAGTATACACGTCGAGATATCTCCTTTGCTGTCTCAATTCTGGCCAGGCTTAATGCTAAGCCCAGATTGTTGCACTGGAGGGAAGTGCGCAAAGTCTGGAAGTATCTCAAGACCACCAGAAACCTCAAACTAACTCTCAGGTACAACCACTTGCAGGAGATTATCTCAGGATACAGCAAGGCTAATTGGGGTGACAACACCACTTCTTTGAAAGTCCCAAACTGGATATATTATTCTACACCATGGCAGCCCAGTCATCTGGAATTCCTCAAGACAAAGGAACATAAAATATTCCTCTACCAAATCCAAGTTGAATATGATGCTCAACTGCTATGTCAAATTGAAATGAATCATCCACCTCATGGGAAAAATCCAACTATCTCCTGAGGCCAAATCAACAATCTACATTGACAATAAAGTTTTGGAAGAAAAAATAAAGAAATTTGGATCACACTCCAAATCAAGGCACAATGATTTGAAAACTAAGGGCTTGCCTAAAGACTACTCTCTCTCCAAGTTTGATCTTTCTCTTATCTCAACAAACAGAATGATAGCAGATCCCTTGGCTAAAGCCTTTTCCTTAAACTCCTGGAAGCTCCTTCAACAAAAAATCTTTTCCCAAGTCTAACCTCAACCCTCTTAATATTCTCCTCTTACCAATAACAAGGGGTTTTAATTTTGAACACCCATTCTCTCCCTGCGCGCTCCCACCCATCTGGTGGAAGGGGCAACAAATTTCCTCTCTCTATCCACTTTTCTATCCCATCTTCATTTTTTGAATTCTCTTAATTAACTTTGTCTCTTCTTTCTATCTTGTCTCTTCTTCTCATCATATTCTTCTCCCTATCTTGTTCTTTTTTCTATCTCTCTGATCAACCTCTCATTGCCGACTCCATCTCAAGTTCTGTTTTCTCTTGAACTCTCTTCTTTGTCAAGTGACATATCAATATCTCCAACCATCAATCCCTCCCTGGTAAGACCTCCAACCTCTTCAATCTTCTTGCTTGTCTTAATCTGATCTTTGAATCCGGACAAAAAGAATCCTCTTGATATCTTTCCTTTGTCTTGAATAAATTTTTTCTCTGTCTAGGGCGCCTCGTCCAACTCATCCAAGTGGCACTAGCTGTAGGACCCCTCATCAATGATTCTTTCTCTGAGTGGTTATCTTCCCATGTTTCCTAGTTTCTCATATCCATCTATTATTTTTTTCAGATTATGCTTGATCTAATTTCTCAAGAAATCTAGCCCTATCTTGTCATATTTGATTTGAGAGGAAGTCTTGAAATTGTGAACAAACCTGACAAGTTATTTCAACTTGATTATGAAATCAACAGAGACGTAGCTCCTTTTATTCTAGCCAAAATTAAAGTTTTATGATAGATTTAAAACTCAAATGAGCTGTTTACACAACTGATTTGTGCCATGTGGCATGCTACAGGGCTCAATTATAGTTGTGGAGCCGCCATATCACTCAAGTGTATTTTTGTGGCCCCCACACAATGGCCCGGGTTGTGTGGCACAACACCCAACTACATTTGGGTTGTTTGGGCTTGTA
Organism: Puccinia polysora; assembly: GCA_025617555.3. Lineage (NCBI taxonomy): Eukaryota > Fungi > Basidiomycota > Pucciniomycetes > Pucciniales > Pucciniaceae > Puccinia > Puccinia polysora. Next base: position 45,737,776 of record CM062616.1, read on the forward strand.
AACAACTCAAACATTGTTGTGTTCTGGCCCACACGGCTTCAAGTGTTGTGGGCCAAAAAAAATAAAACAAATAAAAAGCCAAAATCAACTAAATAAAAATACAAAAAAAAAAACAGAAATCAACCAAAATATCCAAAAATGTTGGTTTTTTGGTTAAAAAAAAAACAAAAAAAGAAAGTAAAAATAAGTAAAAATAAGTAAAAATAAGTAAAAAATAAGTAAAAATAAGTAAAAATAAGCAAAAATAAGTAAAAATAAGTAAAAATAAGTAAAAATAAGTAAAAAATGAGTAAAAATAAGTAAAAAAAAGCAAAAATAAGTAAAAATAAGTAAAAATAAGTAAAAATAAGTAAAAATAAGTAAAAATAAGTAAAAATAAGTAAAAATAAGCAAAAATAAGTAAAAATAAGTAAAAATAAGTAAAAATAAGTAAAAATAAGTAAAAATAAGTAAAAATAAGTAAAAATAAGTAAAAATAAGCAAAAATAAGCAAAAATAAGTAAAAATAAGTAAAAATAAGTAAAAATAAGTAAAAATAAGTAAAAATAAGTAAAAATAAGTAAAAATAAGTAAAAATAAGTAAAAATAAGTAAAAATAAGCAAAAATAAGCAAAAATAAGTAAAAATAAGTAAAAATAAGTAAAAATAAGTAAAAATAAGTAAAAATAAGTAAAAATAAGTAAAAATAAGTAAAAATAAGTAAAAATAAGTAAAAATAAGTAAAAATAAGTAAAAATAAGTAAAAATAAGTAAAAATAAGTAAAAATAAGTAAAAATAAGTAAAAATAAGTAAAAATAAGTAAAAATAAGTAAAAATAAGTAAAAATAAGTAAAAATAAGTAAAAATAAGTAAAAATAAGTAAAAATAAAATGAAAAAAAAACTGAAGAATATCAAATCACCAAAAATGAAATAAACAATGATAGAGTCTTTGGAGCAGCCCTAAAGTATATGTGCCAAAAAATACAAGTATAAATTGACTAGTCCTAAATTAAAAGTTCCAAAAAATACAAGTTCAACTTGACAAGCCCTTAAGTAAAAACACCAAAAAAACACAAGTAACTTGACAAGCCCTAAAGTAAAAGAACCAAAAAAAACATGTTCAACTTGTGTTAGCCTGATCTCATTACAAGAAGTAAAAATAATCCTTATGATGGGATCAGCCCAACACAATTTTGTGAAAATTATGGCTAGCAATTAGCTTAGTGGCAGGAGGAGCATTAATTAAAGCAAAAGAAATGCTTGAAATCTGGTGTCTATAAAGGATAATGGGCTCTCACAATGGTGAAATATGTTGGAAAATTGATTGGATGAATAAAAATGGATATAGTTGGCAAACACCGGGTAGAAGGGCTCCTTGAGTAAAAAATATTGGCCTCTTGTGGGCACATGTTACAACAGGGGAATAGGAAAGAATTCCGCCCCAAAAGGGCTCTACAGGATCTACAGACCTTTTTAGTTGGCTTGAGCTGCATCAGCCCACATGGCATTTTCCCCTGAACCCTTTTGACCGGACTGTTCCAGTTGAGTTTGGTGTTTCCACCCTCACAGGGCTGAATCAGCCCCTTTTCTGTTCAATCCCTGGGCTTGTTTTCCCTTACACCCAGCCCTGTTACCCCTCTGACTATACTTACCAGCTGGTTGCCTCATGAAATCAGCCCCTGGCCCCTTATATGGGCCAGGTGGGACCCAGGACTCACCTGGGTCTGGTCTAAAACTCACACAGGGGGGGGGGGTGTAACTGGCAGACATGCCATCCCCCCCCCTCTTTCCTACCCGGATGACCTGCAGGGTTCGTCAAATTCTCTGCTGGTCCCCTGGGACCCCTTTTGCCCCATGCAAACCAAAACATGAGTGGGCTGGAGGGGCATGAGGTCCCCCCAGCCCTTGGCGCCTCCTTCTTGATAACAGGGGGGGGGCAAGAGTTCCCCGCCCATTTGTCGCTGTCCACCTTGCATAGGTGGGAGGGTGATGAAATCCTCCACACTGCTGGTAACTTTGATGAAACCATCCTAGACCTTATTGATAGTAACATGGGCTGGAGGGGGATCAGGTCCCCCAGCCCTTGGCACCTTCCCCTTGGTAACAAGGGGGGGGGAGCGCCCCATTGCTCTCTTGCTCAGGTCAGGGGGTGATTAAATCCCCTCCCACTGCCGGTCAAATTGCTGAAACCCGCGTGGGCAGTCTTGATTGCCAGTGGTATTGCACCAGCCGCCCCCCCCTTGCAATGTTCAGCAAGGGGAGGGGAGGGGGCCTGGACTGTCAGTCCCAGCTCCCACGGCCACAACTGATTTGGCAACCGCAACCAGGGTGTGGTGACTCCATTTGGTGTCCCTCCACCCCCCTTAAATGGCCCTGCACAGGCCGTTGGGCTCCTCATTGGGCCATGAGCAAGAAACAGTGGCCCCAAGCAGGCTGCAACACAGGCAAAGGCCCCAATGGGCTGTCCCAGACCAAAATCACAAAACAACTAGTTTGGTGGACCAGCATGGCTGGCCAAGTATGTCCAAAATGTGGAAGAGGCACAATAATGGCCCCTCAAGCCCAGTTGTTTGGGGTGGCCCATTCATCCCAATGGGCATGTGATGGCCTGTGTACAAAATGACTTATTTCACATGTTTTGAGGCCAGTTTCCCCAAATCTGTGACATCCACACAGGCCTGTGTGGTCTTTGTGGTTGTCAAATGGGCCTTAGAGGCCCAATAATGGCCCCTCAAGCCCAGTTGTTTGGGGTGGCCCATCCATCCCAATGGGCATGTGATGGCCTGTGTGCCAAATGACTTATTTCACATTTTTTGAGGCCATTTTCCCCAAATATGTGACATCCACACAGGCCTGTGCAGTTGTTGTGGTTGTCCAATCGGCCTTAGAGGCCCATTATTGCATACCATTTGGATTACACCTATAGGTGGCACACACATAAGTGCCTACCTATTTTTACACACCCCCTTAATCTAAAAGGGGTGAAATCCGCATGTAAGTCAGAAAGCTTTGATGCTTTTTCCTATCCAAAGCTCATTCCCAGCACCTGTTGTGCTAGACCAAGATCTTTCATCTCAAAATCCTCTTTGATTGTCTCCGTGACTCTCTCTTTACCATTTCCAATGATGATAATTTCATTTACCCATACAAAAAAAATTGCATCCTTTCTCACAAAGAGAAAAGGGCTGTCCTTAGAAATCTTGAAACCAATCTCCATTGGTTTCTCATCATGGTTTTATTCCACAACCCAGCTGATTTCTTTAATCCATACATGGATCTACACAGCTTGGGGACATATTACCCTTTATCTGCCAAAAGAAACTTCTTATGCACATTTTCTGGTTTGGTGTCAACCAATCATTCTCTAAAACCATCAGGGATCAACATATACACAGTCTCCTCCTCATCAAGTTTTGCATTCAAGTATGCTGTTACAAAATCAGCTTGTCTGATCTCTTCACTCAACTCCACTGCAAGAGAAATGAGAAACCTGAAGGTAGATAACCTTCCAGCTGAAGAGAAATTTTGTTGGTAATCTATACCCTCTCTCTGTTTGAAGCCTTGTGCAACAAATCTTGGAATTAATCTCTTAAAAACTCCATTAGTGTCAAAATTCTTATTCAACACTAATCTGGAACCAACAATGGTCGTACTTCTCATTCAATACTAATCTAGACCCAACAATGTTCTTACTTCTTATTCAACACTAATCTAGACCCAACAATGGTCTTTTCCTTTGGAAATAAATCCTGCTCAACCACTTCAAAAAAACTATTATTCTCAAAAGAATCACACTCTTCATAAATAGCTTTCTTCCAATTGGCTTTCCCATCAGAATTTATAGCTTGGCCATAGCTATTTTGGTTAACCCTGTTACCCATCTCTGAACTCAACTCCAGAAATTCAGTAAGGATAAATTGTTCCCTGAATTTATCTTCCTCATATTCTGCAGAATTATGATGGGAATTCCATTGCCAGTACCTATGAACTGGTACTCTCATCCTACCACTCCTTTTAACAGGAGGTGGAGGCTCATCAGGTTCCAAATTAACAGACTCCCCTGAAGCGGGTACTGAACCCTCTATTGGGACGTCTGCCATCTCCTCATCATCTGGAACTACATGTTCCTCAGCCTTTGCTGGTTAAATATTCTCTAATTCTATTTATTTCTGTGATATATCAACAGAAAAATATTCACTCCTCTTGAGTGGAAAGGTACTTTCCTCAAATTTTACATCCATACTTTGGATAAACTTTCTAGATTCTGGACAATATATCCTATATGACTTAGTTATTAAATCATAACCAACAAGCAACCCTGCTCTTGCTCTAGGATCCAATTTTCCAATCACCTCATTATGGTGAGCACTATAATACACCAAAAAACCAATTTTTCTAAGGTGCAAATTTTTGGACTCTTGCTTCCAAAACTGATAAAGGGAACTCTTCCCATTAACACTCAAAATATTATGCAAAAGAGAAACTGTACATAACAACTCAGCCCATAAGAACTTTGGTAGACCAGATTGAGCCATAATAGTTCTGACTTTATCCAACAAAGTCCTATTCATTCTCTCAACTATTCCATTATTTTGTGTATTACTTGCAGTTTTAAAAATATGAGTGATACCATAATCACTTAAAAACTTCATAAATTCCTTAATCACAAACTCACCCCCTCCATCAGTGATTACCTTTTTGATCTCCTTCATTAAACCATTATGTTTCCAGACCTTGAAGATTATGGAAATCTCCCCTATGGTTTGATCCTTTGATCTTATTGGTTTCACCCATACAAAGTTAGTTGCTGTATCAACTAAATTGATGAATTAATTTTCCCCTCCAAGAGACATTGGGTTTAATGGCCCTTCCAAATCAATGGAAAATCCCTCTCTAGGAATCACAGTTCTTTCTCTACTGTTTGAGAAAAAATTTCTAGTCTTGGCCCCTAAGGTACAACTCTGACAGTTGTTTTCCTTTACCTTATGACCAGTTCTACAGTGAGCCACTGTTCTCAGAGCTGAAATGTTAAATAAATCTGCACAAATTAATTTATTCCGAAATTTCCCACAAAGAGAAGTTCTACATTTCAAATCATCAATAAAAAACCTTTATGTTCTTAAAGATCATGAATCTTACTCCAAAGCTCCTGGAAATTAATCAATTCAATTACTCAATCCTCTAATACCCTCAATCTCTTATTGGAAACATATTCCCACAGTGAAAATTCCTTCAAAACAAATTGGAATTTCTTTTTTAGATCTAATAATCAACAAAATATACCTTCAGAGCCACATCTTCCATAGCAAGATTGACCATATTTTCTTCTTCCATGGAACTCCAATTCATTGCTTAGCATCACTAACACAGTGAACCTTCTTATGGATCAAATATCCAACATAATTCACCTTCAGCATCTCCATAATATAATATTTATCTTCTCTTCTTCCAACCAGAGTATCTGCAACCTATGCTACATGATTCTCACTCAAGTGCCTCAAAAATAAGATGGTAAGACTTTTTCTTTACCTCAGAACAGATCTGAATATTCATCATTCCTCAAAACTGACCACAACCAATGTTTTCAAGCTTAATAGCCATAAGCATTTCCCAACAATTAAACATCTGAATTATTCAGAATAACTTTGGCATAGCTGGATTCTTGAATTAAAGACATCTTCTCCAAAAATTAAGGGTACTAAAAAGAAGCCAGAAATAAAACAGACACATGAATCCCAAAAATGGATCCAATAAAGCCTGGTACTGATGATGTGTGAAAATTATGTAAAAAAATTAGCTTAGTGGCAGGAGGAGCAGTAATTGAAGCAAAAGAAATGCTGGAAACCCTGTTTCTATAAAGGCTAATGGGCTCTCACAATGGGGAAATATGTTGGACAATTGATTGGATGAATACAAATGGATATAGATGAAAAACAGAAGGGATAATGGCTCCTTAAGTACAAAACATTGGCCTCTTGTGGGTACATGGTACAACAGTCAAAAAAGGCAAAAATTCCGCCCCAAAAGGGCTCTACAGGCTCTACAGGCCTTTTTAGTTGGTTTTGGCTGCATCAGCCCACATGGAATTCACCCCTGATCCCTTTTGAACAGACCGTTCTGGTTTTTTTTGGTGTTTACACCCTCACAGGTCTGAATCAGCCCCTTTGATGTTCAATCCCTGGGCTGGTTGTCCCTTTCAACCAGCCCTGTTACTGCTCTGACCATACCTACCGGCCGTTTGCCTCATTCAACCAGCCCCTGGTCCCTTATATGGGCCAGGTGGGACCCAGAGCTCATCTGGGTCCATACTCAAGCTCACAGGGGGAGGTGTAACCAATGGACATGCTAGGTGACCAGCAGGGGTGGTGAAATTCCCCGCTGGTCTCCTGGGACACTATTTGCCCCAGGCCAACCTTTGAAAAAAGGTGGGCTGGAGGGTTATCAGGTCCCCCCAGCCCTTGGCACCTCCCCCTTGGTAACAGGGGGGGGGGGGGCGGGGGGGGGGAGCTCCCCACTTGCTGGTGGGAGGGTGGTCAGATCCCCCTCACTGCTGGTTGCCTTTTTGCAACTGGGAAGCTAGTTGTTTTGGGGGGGGGGGAGATGGCCCCTGCCTAGTGGTGGGGTGATCAATTCCCCACCACTGCCAGTTGCTTCAATGCAACCAGCCTGGTTGTCTTTCCCCCACCCTTTCAAATAACGAGGGGAGGGTATGGGGGGAGCAACCTTGCTCCCCCTCCTTGCCACCGCAGCAGCTCTCCCACTGCGCAATAACCAGCTGGGGTGGAGGGACTGCAAATGAGTCCCTCTGCCCCCCAACAACAGCCCTGCGCGGGCTGTTGGGCCCAGAAACAGTGGCCCCAAGCCGGCTGCAACACTGGCAACAGCCCCAAAGGGCTATCCAGGCTCAAACACCTAACATTAACACCTTGGCGGGCCAAGGATGTCTAAAATGAACCTTGGTCCCAATAATGCCCATACAAGGCCATTTGGTTGGGGTGGCCCATCCATCCCAATAATTCCATTACAAGCCCATTTTGTTGGGGTGGCCCATGATGGCCTATGTACCAAATGACTTATTTTACATGTTTTGAGGCAAGTTTCCCCAAATTTGTGACATGCACAGGGGCCTGTGTGGTCCGGGTGGTTGTCCAATGTGCCTTCAAGGGCCATATATGCTACCCATTTGAATTACACCTATACGTGGCACAAACCTAAGTGCAAATGTATTATAACACTTTTTTCCAGCAGCTTTGTTAATGTCACTACCAATGTAATCCTTCAACACAGCCATGTTACAAAAAGCAGGGATTTCCACTGTTCCCATAGTGCAAAAAAACTGCAACGGTATTTCAGTATTCAATCCAAGTTTAATTTGAACAACTACCAAGTTTGCTCACTTTTGAGTTGATAAAGATAAAGTTTAGTGGGACATTTGTTTGCAGTCTCAATTTAGGTTCACTTGAATTTCACTTTATTTCACTTTAGATTCACTTTATTTTCAATTGGGGCTTATAACTAGGTGTGGTACAACAGTCCCACCTAGTATGTGTTGATCCCAAATTTAAGTCGATGGAACGCAAATGCGCTCCAGGGGGTCTCAAAGAGTTCTGGAACAACTCCTGGGGGGTTTTATACCCCCAAACACCACTCATAACAGCTGTGTACAGGGGTACACAACTCATAAACGCTGTTTAAAGGGGGTATACAACCCCCTGGGAGTTGCACATGTTGGAAATGACACTGTAAACGTGTGTAGACGCGTCTATGGGCCCTGCAGGGCCTCAAAAAACTCCAAAACAGCTGGGAGTTGTGAATTTATCATCACCCAAACATGCACCATCAACTTACACCAACATCATCAAACCGGATAACAGGCGCAACACCAAAAGTATCTGGATGGCCACAAAGAATTACTTTTCCTTGTCCCAATCAGTAAACCAAGCATGAATTTTACAATGCCTCCCTGTACCTTCCCTTCATCAAAGATGGAATTGACAAATTTGTCTCAATCATAAGAAATCACATCAATAAAATTGACAGAGCTAGGAATTGATTGTCCATCAGATATCCTTGCATACCTTATTCTCTTCAAGTTTCCATCAAATCTCAAAAAAATGGCTGCCCAAATTATGCACAGCAACAAGTAAATCACTGTTGACCCTGTTCTTGATCATCTCACTCAACAAAAAAACAAATTAAGTGCAAAGGGAAAAGATCACTAAGCATCCAGAGTCAATATGAATTTCTACAACAACTATCAGTGTTGCAAGAACAGAGTAAACAATCCTCTTTTTCAAAAGAACTCAAGAGAGAAATTCTGGATTTAATTTCCTGAACTTAATCCAAAAGGGTTCCAACCTCAACAAAATGACAAAAAAATTTTAACTTTCACGTCTCCCTTACTCACCTCTGACTGAGAACCCTGCGCGAACCCCAACAGGGATTCTCTGTCAAAACCTCAGATCCCTGTTGGGGGTTACCAGTTTTCAACAATCAAATGATAAATAAAACTGGAACAAAAACCTTGAAATTATCTAGGGGGACTCATTCCTTTCATTTGGTCTCATCCTTTAGTTTCATTTCCTTTCACACCATTTCCTTCTCTTTCTTCTTCTCATTTATTTCTTTTCAATTATTACTCTTGCTCACTAAACTCACCCAAAAACTGATACATGCCTCCAAAGATCAACCTTGTTGCATCAACCTCTCACCGTTTGGAGATACTCCCTCTGTCTTGTAACTGGTAAGAGTCAGTCCCCCCACATTCCTAGGTTCTTGACTCCTAATCACCATCAAACCAGCCTACTCAAGCCTCTTTGACTCAACCAATGCTGGAAACTAAACCCTGGATCCTGAAGTGTCAACCATTCCAACTTCCCTAAAGACTTGTCAGTTTCCTTTTGTTTCCTACTTGCGGCTTCTCACTCTTTTCTAATTCCAGTTAAATTTTTTACTTTTCTGTTATCCCAATGGTTTTTTTTTCAATTTAATTTAAATTATCAAATAAAAAAGAAAGATAAATTATTTAAATTCCATTCTTACTTTCATATATTTTCCAAATTCTCACCCATCTCCTTAAACTCATTAATATTAGACTCTGGATGCTCAATCCATATGATTACCAATAAAAGGTTATTCACCAAAATTTCCACCAAGGACAGAGCCAAGAAAATCAACACTGGAAATCCTGGAGCTGTGCTATCAATCATGGGAAAAGGGACAGCTTGTCTTTGAATCAACAACTCCAAGATATTGATGTGTAACACAGCCTGTACTCCCAAATCATCTGTTAATCTGTTTTCAATGGTATTTTTTATTTCTCAAGGAGTGCAACTGATTTCAAATAATTGAACCATGCCTCCAATTTTTTCCTTGAAGAAATTTCAATTAATGGTTCTCACAGGGACAATACAGAACAACCTGTTAATAGTTGGTGCCAAACTTTCAATCTTCATAAATATAGGTAATTCACACCAACTCAATGATCTTCATCTGAAGCTGGGCCACGCTGGAGTTTCCAGAATGGAGAAATACTTGAATTAACCCACCAATTCTAAAATTAAGGATGAGTTTTTGCTACTCCAGTTGCAATCAAGGCAAAATCACACAAGCAAACTTCAACCAGACCTCCACAAAATCACCTATGGTCTTCAAAAAAAATTACCTCAACCTTGTGGGACCCATTAGTCACACTGCAAAAGGAGAATACCAGTTCATCCTCAACTTGCCTGATAACTTCACTGGTTACATTGGTTTCTTTCCCCTCAGACACAAAAGTGATGCCAGATCCTCCATCAAATATTTCCTAGAAAACAAATTTTCAACCAAAAAGTCCAATACCCAGTTGATTTATGCTGCAATGGGGGGGGGGAGATTTTTTCAATGAGTCACTGTCCATATACCTCAAAGAAAAGGGAATCAGAAGACTCATCTCAAAACCATACCATCCTCAGCACAATGAACATGCCAAACATGCAGATAAAACAATTGCCAAGTTGGTCCACTCCACTTACTCCTCATCTAAAATTCTTAAGTCTTACTGGAACAAAATGATCACGGGTTTCCCAATTTCTCTCAATCCAATTCTAAGCAACAATGGCCAATCACCTTGGGAACTCATGCACATGACCACTCTTCCAACCAACTACCTCAAGCCCATAGGGTCCAAAGTGACTTAACTCAATCTTAACAATTCCTTGCTCAACAATTTTCATGAAAAACAAAAAGCTGGAGGGCTGATTGGATTCCAACCTTGGTTGCTCTCCTACATGATATTAACTGAGAATGGATCTATAATTGAAACCAAAAACATAAATATTTGACCTATCCCAAATCAAGCCAACCACAACAGGATCAAGGAAATATCCAACCAAATTTTCAATCAAGAAGATCAAAGCAAACAGGATTGTTTCCCCACACAAGAATCAGTCAAAAGCAGTCAAGGCAAGGCTGAAAGTACAACTATTAAAAATGAAAAAGATAGAAAAAATGATTCCAAGAGCTCAAATGAATTTGACAAAACCATCAAATAAGTCTCCAATAAACTCATCCCAAGCACCCAAGCTCTCAGAAACCAATGAACACTCAAAAAGCCACAAAAATAAATGTTTTTCTATTGAGATTTTCCTAACCTCCTAAATAAGCTCTCAAATGACGGGTCTGGAATAAATCACTCAAAACTGAGTTACAGACATGGAAAGATTTTGGAGTCTTGGATAAATAGAATGGAGCCAAACCAGAAAATGTTCTGAATACCACATACACATTTAGAATAAAAAAACTCATGGCAAACCTCTGGTCTTCAAATCAAGAGTATGTGTCCAAGGGTTCAACCAGCGTTACAGTATTGAATTCTTTGAAACATAATCTCCCACAGGTAAGCCAGAATTTAGCTATGAACTTCTCCTGTTTTCCGTTGAAAAAAATCTTGAAATGCTTCAATTCAATGTAAGGGGTGTTCTTGCATGATCCAATAGAAAAAGATGTTTTCCTCAGGAAACCAATAGGATCCAATTTCAAGTAACCAATTCTAAGACTAAAAAAAATATCTTTAGGGCCTCAAGCAAGCACCAAAGAACTGGTAAAAAATCCTAAGCGGGTAGACCAAGGACCAATAATTCAAACCATTGGACGCTGACCCTTGCCTTTACATTGGCAATGACAGGCTCTAAAGACTTTTTGTTCATGTTGACAAAATTCTGGTGGTATGATACATCCACAAATTCAAAAGAAGCTTCCTACATAAGTTTGAAAACTCTACTGCTCACAAACCTGGGATGAAACTCAAAAGGGACAGAGCCTCCATTTTTATCTCCCTGCCCATGCACATTCAAAAGGGCCTGAAGAAATTTGGCCTTTAAAACTGTCAACCCACCACTACTCCTTGTATTCCTGGAATCCAAAAAATTCAACCATTGCCAGAACAAGAATAGGATATCAATTATCTGAAGGTAAACTATTGATCACGCATTTGCCATCTCAACTTCATTGCCACCCTGACCCAACCTGATATCAGTTTTGCCATCTCTTCCCTTGCCAGATTCTCAGAAAAACCTGGGAATAATCAATGGAAAGAGGTTCTTAAAGTTTGGAAGTACTTGGCAAGAACCATTGAACAGCCTCTCATACTAAACAAAAAGAATTCCGCCCCAAAACTAGTTTGCTACAGCAAAGAAACATGGGCCAATGATCCAGGCACAAGAAATTCCCATTCAGGTGTAATTGTTTTCTTCAGAGGCTCCCTGCTGTACTGGACCAGCCACAGGCAACGTAATATCACTTACTCATCGACCAAAAAGGATTGTAACACTCTTAATGAAGGTCAACTGGAAGCTTGATGGCTTAACCACATCATTGAAGAACTTTAAAAAGCTGAATTATCACCCACGATCCACTTCATTGACAACAAGGGCTTGGACAATAAGGTGAAAACTTTTGGCTGCAGCTAAAATAAAAAATTCATTGAATTGAAGAAAAAAGGACTCCAAGGATACCTGAAAAAAAAACTAATCAAACTAAAACTTGTAACATCCTCCCAAATATTAGCTTACTTTATTACCAAGCCAGCCAACAAATCCTCTCTCAAATTTCTTACAAACCATGTCAGAAAGTAAATCATTGCACATTGAGTTGAGGGGGGCTTTTTCATATTTGACATGAATTTATGCAGTGTCTTCCAGTTCCAAGTCTTCAGTTCAACTGCAAGACTCCAAATCAGGAACAATGAAACTTTAAATTCAAAAAACAATCCTTAATCTTCTCCTGACTTTTACCATCTCTGATCTTCACTTGCCAATTCTCCTCATCCAATTCTAATTACACTGTTCCTCAGAATCTATAACCAACAAAAAAACCACCGCTCAAACAAAAAAATCCTATTCTGCATGGAAGAAACTTCAATCTGGTAACTTCTTAACTCAAAGCACTCAATATCCAATTGCACATCTTCCTTTCTCATTCAAATCAGGTAAAAGCCTCAAATAAAACCAGATGGTCTCAAGGTTCCTCCTCTGCAATGAAGACCAACTCAGATGGTGAAATTGTATTTTCATTCTGTTTCTTTGTGACCACAACCTGACAAACTCAATTAAATAGACTCAAGCCATCTACTGACCTTCTAGGTAATTTTTATCACATGCTAAACGTCTGATAATTCAAAAACTCAATTGTCTCATCTGTTGGTTTTTTCTTATCTGATGTTATCACCAACATTGTTGTTCTATTTTTCATCTCACATCAATATCTTTCATTATTGAAATAAAAACATTGGTCCTGTTTTCCAACAATATTTTCCACACCTTTCTTTTGTGTTGAACTGGGTGGTATCTTTCTCAATCCTGTTGAGAACCTCCTCTTCATCTAGGATTGGATTCATTTGGGAGATAATCCTCACAGGTGACTCCAATTCCTTGGGAATTCTGTGGAGGATTTTCAATTTGGGAGATTCTGAATGCATCTTGAGTCCAAATTCCTAAATCTTGCTACCTCCTTTTGAATATTGGCAATAAACTGGTGAGTGTTGTGGAAGCTCAAATTATTTCGTTTTTTATAGGAAATAATATTTGCATTGTAGAGACTGCTATGGGGTTATATAAATAAAGTAGCAAATAGCTTGTTGGCAGTCATTGAAGGGGAATTTATTATACTTCTACTCCTTTAGAGTATTAGTAAGACCTAGGTGGTTTTCAATTGCCTTCACTTCTAGTACTATAGTAAGTATTCACAATAATCTATTTAAATTACTGGCTGGTTTCTTTCAGACTTGAAATAAGCCTCAGATCAGACCTAGATCAATTATTAACTGTTTATTAGTTGGATTTGTTGAAGAATGGACCAAATGTATTGGATTATTGGTTAGTTTTTGATTGGATATATTTTATCTTAACCAATATCTTAATATTAAAGATTCAAGCATTTATCAAAGCAATGGTTCAGGAGAGGACCCAAGGATGGGTTTAACCACAAGGGGCTGGGTAGAGGAAGGTTTGTAGGTGCTTTTTTTTGTGCTCTCTTTCTTTTTAAGGGTTATTTATTGATTTTTGGGCAGTTCTTCTTCAATTTGGTGCTGAATATTTAGGTCACAGAAGAACCCTTATTCAAGCACCTGTTGGGCTGGTTTAATTGATTAAAGATGGGTTATGACTTGATTTCTGATTTCCTGTTGCTTTATGATTGGTTCACTGATAATATCTATCTGGGTAGGTACTGTTAGAATCCAAAATTTAGTTGTGCACTATGTGAGTTGAGCCCATGACCTCAACATTCATGAGTGATTCTTTAATCACTAAGATAAGTGCGCCATTGCCGGATGGGCCATTATGCCTGTCAACTCAACCAGGGTTTTCTTGGATTTAGCTTTAAAGACCTGATGTGTTGTTTGGAAATGTTTTTCAGGCTTTCACTACCAATACTTATAATCCTTGGTTGGCAGTCTGCATAAGAGAAGATTTGACTCCAACACTCCCCCTTTCTCTGTGCAGGGTGCATACAGCTATTCACAAATCAAGTTGGTTATGGTCATCTTGTCTTTTGCCACCTGTTAGGGTGCGCCATTTGGCTGAAGACTCTTGCTACCATGTAATCTCAAAAGTCTTTCTTTATTGCAGATAGTCAATCAAATGGTAGTAACAGTAAAAGCTAGCAAGAAGAATGGACACACAATGTATATTAGAATAATGGGTGAGATCTAAGATCAGATTCTGAGTATGAATTTGATATTCACCAGGGATGGATCTCAGTCTGACAAGTCAGTGTTAAACTTTTACTTCAGATTGAGTAAAGCAAGGATTACAGACTTTGGGCCTGAGAAAGTGAAGAGTATGACTGAGTTGTGATTGATATATAGCAAGAAGATAAAGTAGAGAATTGGCCATGAAAGAAAGAGAAAAAACAGTCATCAAGAAAAAGAGACAATTACCTCCACCCTCTCTTACTCTTGCTCCTGATGAATTCTGCGCTGGTTTTTTTGCAACTGAGCTTAAGATCCTATGTTCAATAAGGTCCTCAGTTGGAGGTGGTTAGGCATCCTTTGGCATGGTTCCTCAATTGCTATCTCCTAAGGTCTGATTTCAGGAGAGCTGGAAGACATCAGCGTTTTGCACCAGTGTGCATGGTGTAGTCTTGATTCCAGCCACCTGAGCATTGGAAAGATTCTGCATTCGCAGTTGCAGACCTGGGGGAAATCATTCACAGAACTACTCCTGATTTTGTCCAAGGTCATGTTTAGTTGCAATAGGGCGGCTTCTACTTTGGTTGGACCCAGGGGCTTTGTGAGTATGTCTGCTTTCATATCTTGGGTGCACACCTGCTTGACTGAGATAAATGACTTGGAAACCAGATTGTGGAGATACTGGTACCTGAATTCAATTTTCTTGGAGTTAGTGTTTAACTTAGCTTCCTTGCTGATGAAATTTGCTCCTGAGTTATCATTCATGTTAGTGGGACTAGGTACCTTTTACCCCAGGTTGGTCAGGAGGTGATTCATCCATTGTAGTTGTTTGGCACAGTGATTCATTGCTATGATTTTGGCTTCCATAGTTGACTGGGCTAATACTGACTGTTTTTTTGATTGCCAGTATACCGGGTTCCCATATAATGTAACCAAAAAGCTGGAGGTGGATTTTCTCATGATTTTTTCATTCTTGTTTTCAGAATCAGCCCAACCACATAGTTGTTCTGTTGGTTCTTTTGACTTGAAATATTGGATACCAACCAAGGTTGTCCCCCTCAGTTATCCGAGTAGGTTTTTAACAACCAACCAGTGTTTTTGGGTAGGCTTGGACGTGTTTTGCAACAGTACGTTCAGAATATGAGTAATCTCTGGTTGGATATGAAGAGCCAGGTTATTCAACATTCCAATGGCCTTTTCCATCACCTTAACATTAAACGCTTCTCCAATTTTTTCAGCTAGTTTAAGCAAATTGGCAGGTTCCGGGCTTTTGACTGGTCTGGCCTGATCCATTGAGAATTCTTCCAGGGTTTTTTTACAATAATCCTTTTGGTGTATGACCATGCCATTTTCTCCCTTCCAGTCAAACATTTACCCCAAGTGTTGCATGGGCAGGTACTGGTGTTTAATACTGTAATTTTTCTTCAGCTGAGCCAGAAAGGTGTCCATCTCAGCCTTCAATTTTCCCACCAGAAGCCTTTTTTCAACATTAAGATGAATCATTAGCAATTGGGTGTCATTGAGGAAAATTGACTCATCTGCTTTGGACAGAAAGAGTCTGAGTGTAGCTAGGGTGTTGGTCAGATGGCCTTTCCAGCACCAAGGTGCTTGTTTAGTTCTGTATAGAAATTTATTAAGCCTCCACACCCAATCCTCCTTACCCGGGACCTCAGAGCCCAAGACTTGCAAGACGTGTACAATGGTGTCAATATCCGCATGCAAGAACACAGTCTCAAAATTGAATTGGGCCACCAGCAGATTGTGTTGGACTGCCAGGGCAAGTAGAGTTTTCACATTCCTTCCCACACTTGAGTAAGTATCAAAGTAATGTTACTGTGGCAGCTGGTGGTTGCCAAAGCACACCCAGCACAATTTCCTTTGGAATTTTTCACCACTCTTGTCCTTCTGCTTCACCAGCCTCCACATGCCACCTAGGAAAATTTCATTGTCAGGGGGGGAACCAGCTTACCTGTATTTCTAGAAAGGAAGGATTGATTCTTGGTGGACATCTATTTAATCCATTTTGGCCTTTTGACGGGGTCCAAGAACACCTCCTTCACTGTAACAATTGAAGGAATCAGGAACTAAAAGGACTTGTCATTAGCCAATGAGCAAGGGAGAGGAAATCACAAATAGAAAAGGAAACAACAATCTTTGAGTTGTGTTAAATAAAAGGAACAGACATAATCTGGTGATATAAAGGAGGAAACAATAGCAGGGGAGAATACTTTGATTCTTGTGGTCAGTCAATAGAGTAGCAGGTTTGGCAAGGTAGTGAGACGGGTTTGGTTGGCAATTAGCTCATGAGAGGAAACTTGGTGAGTCATTTCATTGGATGAGATGGTGCCTTGAGGAGAGCCCAAGTATTGCTCACCTGACTCAGAAACCTGGGGTAAGTGGTACAATCTTTTGGTTTCACAGAGAGAGCATTCCCCAGGATCCGAGTCAGGTGACTGAATTTATAGTTGAGCAAGCTTGGATGAGCTTGAATTGGAGAATTTGCAGTGGGCTTGTTGATTTTTTGGGGGGGGGGATTTGAGGATGAGGGGAAATTGAGAGGAGACAGGATGGTGGGAGACATGATGACAAAACACGTGAGTAGAAAACAAAGTAGCAGAAATATTCTGAGCGCAGGAGAAGATAGAAAAGTAGAAAATGGAAAAACACAAAAGGAAAAGGATGATTTGAGCATATTTTTATGGGTAAACTATTATTCCAACATCCTCCCTTGCTCAAATCAGGCTTTAATTTTGAGCCTTATTAGTTCCTGCTGCAGCGCCATTTGGGAAACTGGTTTGTTTAAGGATTTGGCAAGATTTTTCTTTGACCAGACCTTTTGGGGTTTGATTTCCTGCTTGAGTATCTAACTTTGGATGAAGTGAAATTGGAGTTCCATGTGCTTGGTATGGAAGCTGGAGTGATTTGCTTGGTTGATCAGCAGCTTGACTGCACTCTTGTTTTCTTCAAATACTTTGGTTGTTTTTGCAGCTTCTCCGGGGGAAATGTCCAGAAGGAAAGATTTGATCCACTTGATGTCCTTCAGAGCGTCCCCAAGAGCCTTATATTCAGCCTTGGTGGTGGAGAGGGACAGCATTGGTTTCTTCTTGCACCTCCAGAGAACCACACCGCCCAGCCACTGGATTGCTAAGTCCAATATTGAGTGATGCATGCTGGGACACATAGCCCAATTGGCATCCACATGAGCAACCATGTCTTTGGAGGTAGCGGCCAAAGAGAACATGAGACCCAAGGAGATGGAGTGTTGGAGATAGTTGAGCACCTGTAGCGACGCCTGGTAATGGTGGAGATTAGGTTTAACAAGGAATTGAGCAAGATAGTTTACCGCAAAAGTAATGTCTGGTTGGGTGGACATGCTGACGTGGTTTAATTTGCCAATGATCTTCCTGTAGTTGGCCCCCAATGAGAGAAACTCCTGGTGATCCTCTTCACCGGAAGGGAAGAGCTTTACATTTGACTTGAAAGCGGTGGAGAAGTTTTGATGGGTGGGGAGAGGATATTGAGCACATATGTTCTCAATGTAAGATTGATGGTGAATCTTGAAGCCTTTGTCCAGGTGAACAAAATTCATTCCAAGCAGTAAGGCGGCCAGACCAAGGTCCTTTATTTTGAAGCAAGATGAGATTTGATTGAAAAAGTGGTCTGGATCCCGGCTGAAGATTGCAATGTTGTCCACATGAACGTATAGGAAGGTGTCTTCACGCCAGAACACACACTGATCAGCTTTGCACCAGTTGAAGCCAAACTCCCCAAGCCAGTTGCACAGCGTTGTGTACCAGTAAAGTGGGGCTTGCTTGAGACCATATAGGGCCTTCTTTAGAAAAAGTACCTTACCTTTGGCGACAGCAATATTTGTCAGGGGTGCAATGTAAATTTCTTCTCAAAGAGGGGCATTCAGAAAGGCGGCCTTTACGTCAATTTGACAAAATGGGAGGTTCTTTGAGGCAGCAAGAGCAATGAGGAGCCTGAGTGAGTTCTTGTTACCAGTGGGGGAGAAAGTGCCGCCAAAGTCAGAGCCGTACTCTTGGTTGAAGCCTTGCACGCATATTTGGGCCTTGAACTCCGTGATTTGGTTTTGATCACCACGCTTGGTCCTAAAAACCCAGACGCATTTGAGAGGTTGTTTCCCAGAGGGAAGCAAAAATTTCTCCCACACATTTTAGCTGATTAATTTGAGTTCTTTGTGTTTCATGGCATTGATCCATTCCTTTCAGTACTTGGATTGGAGCACCTCATGCAAGTTTTGAGAATCCACATAAGAGTGATTCAATATTAAGTAGAACAATGGCAGACCTACCTTAGAGTGAGGCCTGAACGGTTGATTGATGATGTTAACAGGGGAGAGTTTATTGTAAGTGTTCATAGGTGCAGGGATGATGTGATCAGGGGACATGGGAGAAGGAGCGGATGGAATGTGAGCGGGAAAAGATAAGGGTGGAGGAGAGAATGATTAAGGAGGGGAGAAATTGGGAAGGAGATTAGAAGAAATTAGGGGATCAGTTTCCTTGACTTGCAGGCAGGAAGTTAGAGAGGGATACAGTGATTTGTCAAAGGTGACGTTGGCAGATAGAAAAATTTGAATTGTTGGGGGAACCTGTTCTGACCTCTATCTTCATGGGGGAGAAATTGAACAGGAAACAAGGGTTGTTGACAATGTGATGACTGGCCCCTGAGTAAATGACAGGGAGAAGGGAGAGCGTTGGCTGATGGGTCAGGTATATCTGAAAATTAAAGTGCAGTTCAGGGTTTGGAGTATTATTGAACAGTGTCTTGGTTGATTCATTGGTGGCGTGGAGGTTGGAGGTAGGTTTTTTATTCCATTCAGGCCTCAAGTGAGGGTGGAGAAACCAACACTTGTCCTTGGGGTGCTCAGCAAGAGTTTTATGTTAATTTTTTGGAACAGGGGTGCTTTGGCTTTTTGCTTTGGGTAGATTTGTGGAGAGAGGTGGAACAATTTAAAACAGGGGGTCCTTGTGAGTGACAGTTTGTAAAAATTCCAGGTGATTGATTTCTTGGAGCTTGTTGAGAACACCAGTTGGATTGAGTAGCAGGTTTTCATTGAGGATGATTGTGTTGAACATGTGGAAAAAGGAGCTGGGAATTTTGTCCAGGATTGTGTAACTCAAGATGTCTGAAGGAACCTCAAGGCAGTGTGGTTTCATATTTATAACCTTGGGTCAAGAGCTGCGTCGCGGGCTGCGCGCTCAGCAGTTGGGTAGGCCAGGCTCAGAATTTGGGTGCGCGCGGTCTCAGCAGTGCCTGCTGAGGGCTCAGCAGCAGCCGCTGCGGGCTCAGCAGTAGGAATGGCGGGGCTCAGCACCAGGTGCGGGTTGGGCCTACTCTGAGGGCGCCGGGCCGCGACCCGCCCAGGAAACGCGGACCGAGTGATGGAGCCAGCCCAACCAAGCTCGCAGGTGGCTAGTCCGGAAGGCAAGGGCGGGGCAATTGGGGGTTAGGCGCGCACGGGCCGACCTGGGGACCGGGAGGTCCACAGACATGCGCGGGTGGGCAAACTGGGGTGCTCCAAGTAGGGCGCGGCGGAGGGCCGCGCCATGAGAAGGACAAACTGGGCGTAAGTGGATATCAAGGGGCATGGGTTATGGGGCAAGAGATGGAGGGGTAGGGTTGGGCTAGGGTTCTGTGCTTAGGGGTTGTGTTTCATTGTTCTTTCGCGTTTGTGGTTGTACTTAGGTTAGGGTTGAAGGGGGGGACCCAAATCCTCACCCTCAACTCTGGGTTGGTTTATGATCTATCTATCTATCTATTGATCTATTGGAGAAGACCACCAAAGAAAGGAAAGGAATAGGAAGGATTTAGGGAAGAAGAATACATCTGATTATCTCTCTTTTATCTCACTACACTTAAGATCTCATCGCATCAAACCTCCTTACAGACGCCTAGATCAATAACTTCTGGACTTGCAGACAACTTAGGAGCGTAACTCTCCTTTTACTTCCACATCTGGGGGTCTGTCTGGGAAGTAATCTTTTTTCTAGGTCTCTCAAAGCTAGCGGGTGCAATGCTGCCCACAACTACCCCAGGATCAAATGTTCCACCCTTGTTCCCTCTCCAGCCAGGAGCTGGCGGGCCAACACCTCCACCATCGCCAACTACTTGGTCCGGCGGTTTTGCTCCTCCTCAGTTGGAGCCTTTGGAGGCGGCTGAGGTTCCGCAATGGGTGTGGCTTAGGCTGCAGAACTTCCCCCATCTCCAATTCAACACCACGGACATTGGGCGCTTTCTGGCGAGATTCAAGGATATTGCCGACTCCGAAAACGCAACGGGTGAGGACAAGGTCCGCACAGTTGTTCTCTTCATCGCGGACAAGAATACGCTCTGGGACGTGGAGGATATGTCAGGGTACGAGGCTTGCGACTGGGGAAGGCTCCGGGGCAAGATGATGGCAAGGTGGGCAAAGCGCAAGCCCTGCTTTTGGGAGATGGACTTCAAGCAAGCGGCAGGTGAGGCAATTCCCCAAGGTGGGGTGCGGACGCGGAGCGATCTGTCCGAGTACAAGTCCAAGTTCAACCAAATTTACAGTTACCTAGAAAAGAACCAGGTGGTGGCAGTTCAGACGGGGGCCATGAAGCGGTGTTCCTAGGCGGGCTTGTGCAGCAACTTTGCGCGCGGGTCCAGCGTTACCTATTTGAACGCGGGTTGGTAATGCGGTAAGTGGATGGGAGCGTCGCTCTCCTTCCAAGCCTGGGCGTAATCAACCAGGCGGTCGAGAGAAAGATTGACTTGGAAGAGCTGATCAAGGATATGGCCCGGTTGTTCCCGGCAAGTTCAAGGAAACCAACGGCCTCTTCCACCTGGGCCCCAACGCCGGTACCACTTGCGGACCCGCCAGCAACGGAACGGGCCATAGCCCCTTTGCAGTCAATGGGAGTACAGGTGAACAAGGTAACAGACATGCTACGGGACTTGCTGCTACTTATGAATCGGATGGCAGCCCAGCCAATGGCTCCGCCTCCCACTTTTTTGCGCAATCTGCCGCCCCATGCAAGAGGGGGCTTTCAGCCTAGTAGCGGACCGACAGGGGGTTTTTGGGTTTGCCTGTGCACATATTGCGGCAATAGAGGTCATTGGAAGTCTGGTTGCGCGGATCAGACCAAGGACATGAACAAGGGGTTGGTTTGCGCGTCTGGGGGGACCTACATATTGCCGTTGGGCAAACTGGTGGACCTGGGGGCCGGTCAGCCACCGCGGATGGAGCAGGTTAGGGCAAGGGACCAACCCGCAGGGGCCGCTCAGGTGTCCCTCGGGATTGTCACCGGGCCCAAAATGTGGCAGGCACCGCATGTGGAGGCAGAAGTTAGGACATTGGCGGCAAATAAGCGGATCTTGTCAGAAAAGATGGACGTGGATGCCAAGGAGCGGCCATTGAATCAAGCTCCGAGGGTTGGGGGGCGATGCGCCCGCAATCAGCTCCGGAGGAAGAAGGAAGGCCACGGAAATCGTTTGGCGAGTTATGGGGAGCAAGGTAACAATACCTCTCATGGTACGGGAGCTGGTCGCGGTCTCTCTGGTGGTTTTCGAGGAAATGGTCCATGAAATGAAGGAGCACAGGGGCGGCAGGATCCCGGTAACAGTGCAGCGCGTGAATGTGGAAATGGATGAAGCAGAACAGGAGTTGTGCCAATCCAAAGCTGTGTTGGTGCCACTTGCCTATGTCTCACTGAAGATTGTGGGAAGGAAAGTGTGGGCAATGGTGGACAGCGGGTCAATGGTCAACCTGCTCCTGTCAAAACTGGTGGATGAGTTGGGCCTGGTGCGGAGGAAGTGTGCTATGGGCTTGCGGGCGCTCAATGGGGGGGAATTTTGGGTAGATGAGGTGGTGGAGGTTGCAAAGGTTTGAAAGCCGCTGTTGTTCCTCTCAGTCGAGTGCAGTGATGTGATTTTGGGTCAGCCGTTCATGTTTGGATTCCGGGCCCAAATGATGTTCAACACGGAGGAAGGGACGCAGGTGCTGACGGTCGAGGACGCTTCTGGGGCAAGGTTTGAGACAACAATCTCCGACCACGGGAAGGGGAAATTGTTGAGGATGTAATCCCTGTTGAGAGAAATATAAGAGCAAATCTTGCTTTTATCAATCCAAATCCATTACCAAAGGAAAGAGGAGAAAATTTGGATCATGATGAAAAAAAAGAATTACATCAATATTTTTAATAACATGGAAGTTATTAAAGATTCAATTCCTGTGGAACATAACACAGGAATGTCACAGAGACATAGTCTCAGTCCATTGACTCAAGCAAAGGAGCAGGATGATAGCTCCAATGAAGAAATGCAAAGAAAGATAATAGATGCAATGCACCTATTACTTAAGGATGAAATGAATAAAGTCAATGCTGAAAAGAAAGCATACCACAAAATGAAAAAGAAAAGTAAAAGAGAAATTCCCAAAGATTTCAGGTTCACCGCTATCCCAGCTTTAACACCTAGAAAGAGAAAGGTACATTCCAAGTGGGCTTGGAATCAAAAGCAACACCCAATAAATGCTTTGGAGCATTTCAAGTTCATCTCAGAACGGTGGAACTTTCCCAGAAAGAGAAAGCTACACACCAACACAGGATCACACAGGAAGAAAGTGTGATTTTGAATTCTCTTCCTCATATTGTAAATAGTCTCTCACCTTATGTTTATCTTGCGTTACTCACTTCTTTAATGAGAGGTCTCTTCAATATAAAAGGACCCCTCATCCACCCCTCAGTTGTATCTACGTTTGATTATTCATACAAACTCATTCACTTTTGTTATTTTCAATTAACATTCTTAGTTTATTATTATTAACACCTCTACCAATCAAATTGCTGATCGCAATACATTATCAGTACCAACGATGCAAAACCCGTCAAAAACAGTACCCTCAACAAACTTCCTCATTGACGCCACCTTTGCAAAGGTAGCAACCCGCAATGGCCAGATACCATTGCAAAACCCTCCGGATTGCACCGCTAACCTATTGACCCAACTATCAAATCCTTTTGTTGTTGATTGTCACTCGAATTGCTCCATTTTTTTTGCTTGCCAAAAGCCGCAAGACATGGCAAACCAACATACAATCTAGATGGCTGACGGAGCAAGGTCCACATATGGTTTGAGCTTGCGAGTGTTGCTCAACAGCAACAACTACTTCATTTGGTCGAAGAGAAAGCTCGACAATCTAGGGTGCCTTGGTATAAAAACGGGAGACCCAACAAAGACAAACCCGGAGATGGAGTGCAAGGGCTACCATCTCCTAATCCGGTACCTAAATGAAGAGATGCTTGGCTTTGTTGCTGACGTCCTCAAACCCAAAGAGAAAGGGAGCGGTTCCATTTTATGGACGCACTAAAGAACAAATTTGCGGGCAATAGCAGCCACGCAAAGAACATTGCATACAACAACCTTCACAATGTAAGCTTCCAAAACTACAACCAATTTATCTTGGATATGCAAAAAGCAATCGCAAGGTTTAGGGCATCCGGCCTGAAGATGGATTTGGAATTTCTGTCATTAAACATTCTCCAAAAGCTTCCAAGGTATTTTGAATCCCTGGTGAGAATAATCTCACAAATGAACCCAATCCTGGATGAAGAGGAAGTTCTCAGCAGGATCAAGAAAGATACTAGCCAGTTAAACAAAAAGGAAAAGAATAGTCAAGCCATATTTACCAAGAATTTTGGTAAGACATTCAACAAGAAGAATGTAAAGTGTTACAAGTGTAACAAGATGGGCCATATTGCCAATGAATGTAAGTCTGGTCAAGCAAGCTCTGCTAAAGGTTTTGAATCAAAGAAGAGAAATTTTTATTCCAAAAAGGATGAAGTGGAGGAAGTAACTAGTCTTATGGCAAAGAGATCAAAAATTGAAGACCTTTTTACCACTGAACCTTTTGTGGAAGAAGAAGCAGGGTTCAAAAGAGAACCCAATAACAGTAATGAAGCAGATTTGACCAAGTATCCATTTTTGGATAATGAAGAAGGTTACCTTGCTGATGTGAGTAAACCCTTTACCAATGACAGCCAGCAGAAGGACCTGACATGTGGTCTGTTTTCCAATAAAGATAGAGGATCAAGTGGAATACTAGTGGATTCTGGCTGTACTGATCATATGTTCAACAAGAAAGAATACTTTCATAACTTTGTGCCACATAGTGGTGTTGTAAATATTGGTGAAAGAGGTAGAAGCATAAACATCCAAGGGAAAGGTTGTGTTAAACTTGAAACAGAAAATTTTGGACCTGTTCAATTTAAGGAAGTTTATTTTGTCCCTGATTTGCCATATAAATTGTTGTCTCTGAGTTCTTTATGGAACAAAGGTTGTCAGATTGAAAATTTAGGTGATAAATTTCAAGTCAAGAATGACAAAAAGGTAGTTTTTGATAGTATGGTCAACTCAAAGTTATTAGAGGCAAACCTTCATATGGAAGGGATAAGTGTTTACCCATCTGTGGTACACAGAAGGTCTGGCCACAAAGTAACTGATGAGAACTGTGAAAGTTGCAAACTAGGAAAGATGACCAGAAACAAGTTCTCTAAGAAGAGAGGAAGAAAAGAAGTAGTAGGAGAAGAATTCTCCATTGATCTAGCTGGACCATTTAACCCCATGTCTTTGGGAGTTTCAATGTGCTTCATTAATCTAGTAGACACTGCTAGCAAATTTTCCTGGGTAAAGCCCATCAGAAATAAATCTGATACAGCTGATGAGATAAATTATTTGTTCAAGAAATGGGAAAGACAAGGAGTCTTGAAGAAACTCAGAAGAGTTATAACTGATGGAGGAGGTGAATTCTTAGGAAAAGAATTTGAGGATATTCTGAAAGAGTTTGGAATAGAACATATCACAACCACCCCTCATACCCCACAGAACAATCAAATTGTGGAAAGAATGAATAGAACTCTTATGGATAGAGTCAGGACCATCATGATAGATGGAAACTTGCCCAAGTTTTTGTGGCTGAAATACTCTCAACAGTTAGTTATTTACATAACATCATTGATGAAGGCAAAGGATGCCCATATGAGAGGTTTATGGAGAAGGCTCCAAATACTAAGAAGTTAAGGGTAATAGGATGTCTAGCCTATTACAGTGTGCACCATTATGGGAACTCTGGCAAATTGGATGCCAGGTGTGGAAAAGGAGTTTTAGTAGGATATGATCATATGAGTACCTGCTATAGACTGTATGACATTGAACACAGGAAGATTATTAGAACAAGGGATGTTAGATTTGAAGAAGAAGTGTTTCCCTTGAAGACAAACCATGACGAGTTTGTTGATCCCCCAATTGAGCACTTGGACAAAACCAAGTCAGAAGAAGTAAGCAATGAGCTTAAGGGGAAAGAAGATATTAGGCAATCAGAAGAAGCCAGCAATTTGCATAGAAATCCAGAAGGGATTGAGAAACCAGAAGAAAAGGTTTTGGACAAAGAACCAGTAAAGAAGAGTCAGAGAAATAAGAGAAAGACTGACAGATATGGTGAATGGAAGGCACATTGTGCAGTTGTGAATAACATTGAAGAATTTGTTCAAGAAGAACAAGAGATAACGGCATTTAAGGCATCATTTGAGATGGAGAACAATGTAGTTCCAAATAGCTTTAAGCAAGCTATGAAGTTGCCAGACAGGCAAAAATGGAATCATGCCATATTTGAGGAATTAGACTCCTTAGAGAATAACCAAGTTTATGAGGTTATTAGAAGAGAAGAGGTTGAAAAAGAGAAAACCTTAGTTGGAACCAGATGGGTTCTAACACAGAAGTTCAATGAGTTGGGGCAGCTAAAAAGATACAAAGCTAGGTGTGTAGCTCAAGAATTTAAACAGAAAGAAGGTATTGATTATCAGGAAACTTTCTCCCCAACTGGAAGATTATCAACTTTAAGATATTTATTTGCGTTAGCAGCTCACAGAGCTGAGGAGATAAGACAAGCAGATTTTTTCACAGCATACTTGAATTCTAGTTTAGAAGAAGATGAGACAGTCTATATGACAATACCAGAAGGGTTTAAGGAATGGCTTGTTGAGACAAAGCCTGAAGCATTGAAAATGAAGCATATAGATGCCTTTGTGAGGGGTGGTAATACTGGGTATGTACTCAAACTCAAGAAGTCAATATATGGACTTAAGCAAGCAGAAAGATCTTGGTATAACACAATTGCCAAGTGGCTAGATTCAAAGGGTTTTCAAACAAGTGAAGCAGACCCATGTTTATTTATTAATAATGGCACAATTTTATTTGTGTGGGTAGATGACATCATAGTAATTGGGCCAAAGAAGGAAGAACTTTTGAATGAGATCAAGAAGTATTTCAGAATTAAGGACTTAGGAAAGGCTCAGCATGTTCTAGGAATGAAGATAACCAACAGACTAGATGGGTAAATCAGAGTAGACAAAGAACATTATGTTAAAGGATTAATCAAAAAGTACAATATGGAAGATGCAAAGGTTTTTGGAACACCACTCCAATCTAATGTGAAGTTGGAGAAAGCTACTGATGATGAAATTGAAGAATTTAAGAAATCAGGTCTTGACTACAGAGCAGCTGTATGATCTTTGAATTATTTGTCTCAATGTACAAAACCAGATATAACTTATACTGTAGGGATCCTCTCTCAACATTTAGAGAATCCTGGAATGCAACATTGGAATGCATTCAAGAGATGTGTTAGATATTTGAAAGTAACTCAAAATTTGGGTCTTGACTATCCTGTTGGATGTGATTTTAAACTTGTGGGTTATTCTGACTCAAGTTGGGCAGAAGATGATTTAAAACAGTCAACAAGTGTTTTTACCTATTTTCTTGGGAATAGATTGATTTCTTGGAGATCAAAGAAGATACCAGCAATAAGTGTATCATCAACTGAAGCTGAATACAGAGCTTACCTCTCTGCAGCTCAGGAGGCCAAATGGATAAGAAAAATACTTGAAGACACTTATAAACCTCAAAATTATGTCCTAATCTATTCTGATCATCAAGGTGCAATAAAGTTGGAAAGTAACCCAGTCTTTCACTCCAGAACAAAGCACATTGATGTTCATTACAATTATATCAGAGAAGCAGTAAAATATGAAGAAGTAGCATTAGAATATGTTCCAACTGCAGATATGACTGCAGACATAATGACTGAAGCATTGGATAGAACCAAACATATATAGTTTTCCATAGATATGAATTTACTTCCCCCTACAGGATTAAGGGGGGGTGTTGAGGATGTAATCCCTGTTGAGGGAAATATAAGAGCAAATCTTTCTTTTATCAATCCAAATCCATTACCAAAGGAAAGAGGAGAAAATTTGGATCATGATGAAAAAAAGAGTTACATCAATATGTTTAATAACATGGAAGTTATTAAAGATTCAATTCCTGTGGAACATAACACAGGAATGTCACAGAGACATAGTCTCAGTCCGTTGACTCAAGCAAAGGAGCAGGATGATAGCTCCAATGAAGAAATGCAAAGAAAGATAATAGATGAAACGCACCTATTACTTAAGGATGAAATGAATAAAGTCAATGCTGAAAAGAAAGCATACCACAAAATGAAAAAGAAAAGTAAAAGAGAAATGCCCAAAGATTTCAGGTTCACCGCTATCCCAGCTTTAACACATAGAAAGAGAAAGGTACATTCCAAGTGGGCTTGGAATCAAAAGCAACACCCAATAAATGCTTTGGAGCATTTCAAGTTCATCTCAGAACGGTGAAACTTTCCCAGAAAGAGAAAGCTCCACACCAACACAGGATCACACAGGAAGAAAGTGTGCTTTTGAATTCTCTTCCTCATATTGTAAATAGTCTCTCACCTTATGTTTATCTTGCGTTCCTCACTTCTTCAATGAGAGGTCTCTTCAATATAAAAGGACCCCTCATCCACCCCTCATTTGTATCTACATTTGATTATTCATACACACTCATTCACTTTTGTTATTTTAAATTAACATTCTTAGTTTATTATTATTAACACCTCTACCAAACAAATTGCTGATTGCAATAGAAATGGGTGCCATTGGCGGCGTTTGGCAAAGAGGCAGAGTCTGACGGTGGGGACAACCGCGAGGGCCGCCCGGCGGAGGGTTTTCCCTAGTCAACCGTGGGTACCGCGCGGGGCAGGCTCTGGCCTTGTGTGGGCGGTTGACTAGGGAGGAGCAAAAGGCAAAAGGAAGTTTGCGGAGGGCGCAAGCCGCAGAAGTAAGTCCTCTTCCTCAGTATGCACCACTGGAAGGTACTGTGTTTCAAAAACCCTACCATAGTGCCACGCTCATGAGCAAAGGCAAGAGCCCCGGGTTGATTGTTACCAGGATTCATGACAAGGGCAGCGGGCGCGTAAGGATGGTTAGGTTCAACGTGGGGCAATACAAGCCTCTGGTGCAAAAGGTCCGGCCCCGGAACAAGCCCATCCCGCACGGGCTGAACGGGCCTCTGAGGCCAATCTCCTGGTCTTGGGATCCCTGGGTGAGTCCGTTGAGGAAGTTTGGGTGGGTAACGCGGTCGGGGCCGATCAGGAACAAGCAAATCAAGGCGCTGAATTTTGGGCCGGCGGGGTGGTTGAGTACAGAGGAGAAGGATTTGTTAGCATTGGTGTTGGTGCTCCGCGAGAAGGCCCTCGCCTTTGGGCCCAATGAGCGTGGATTGCTGAAGGGCAAGGTTGGCGACCCCTATGTAATCCCCACGGTGCCGCACAAGCCCTGGCAGATCAAGCAGATTCCGATCCCTTGGACCGTGCGGGAACCCGTCTTGGAACTGGTCCAGGAGCGTGTGAGGACAGGGTTGTACGAGCAGTCAACATCAAGCTACTCTAGCCCGATTTTCGCGGTTTTTAAACAGGAAGGGAAGTCGCTTAGGATTGTTCACAACCTGCAGTGGCTTAACTCTTTCACTATCCCGGACGTGGGATTGCCTCCGCGCATGGATGAGTTCCTGGAATTGATGGCGGGGCGCGCGTGTTACGGTTTGGTCGATGTAATGGGGGGGTATGATCAGCGGGAGCTCCATCCCGACTTGCGGTTGCTAACCGCGTTTGAGACAGGATTGGGAAGGATGCAGCTGACGCGGTTCCCGCAGGGGGCAACAAAATTGGTGGCGGTCTATCAAGCCCAGATGACATGGATCCTGCGGGACGACATACTGGACGGGGTTCTGATCTTCATTGACAACGCTGGTATCAAAGGACCAAAGACAGATTACAGGGGTGCGGTGCTAGAGGAGGCCCCAAAGATCCGCCGCTTTATTGGGGAGTATGCGCAGACATTAGAGCGGGTCTTGTTTTGAATTGAGGAGGCAGGGCTTACGGTATTGGGGGGTAAGTTTGCAGTTTGTGTTCCGGCGTTGGAAGTGCTAGGCCATGTGGTGGCTTTTGATGGCAGGAGAATTGTGGAAAAGAAACAAAACAAAGTCCTCAAATGGCCAACCCTGCGGACGCCCTTGCATATTCTCCAATTTCTGGGACTGTGCAGCTATGTTTGCATGTTCATCAAACGGTTTGCAGAAGTTGCAATTCTGCTGCGGGCGCTGACCCGGAAAGGGCAGCATGGGAATGGACGGCGCAGTGTGACGCTGCCTTTGCAAAGCTCAAGGAGATTGTGGGCCGCAACATCATACTCTGCAACCTTGACTACAATGCGGGAGGGATCCGCTTGGCCGTTGACTCTAGCGAGTTCGGCGCGGTGTGGTGCCAATTTATAGACACGGATTGGGAACTGCTTTGCGGCTGCGCGCTCAGAATTGGAGGCAAGCGGGCTCAGCATTAGGGTATGTGGAGTGCTCAGCAGCGTCAGCTGCTGGATCAGCAGCAGCCGCTGTTTGGCTCCGCACCTAGTGGACGGGTTGGGCTCAGCATCAAATGTGGCATGAGCGGCAATCCGCGCTGGAGATTGGATTTGAAGGGTAGTGCGCTTTACTAGGTTTGCGGGCGCGCCGGTTTTGATACGTAGGAGCGGAGAAATCCGCAGGATATAAAGGAATGGATGGAGCGCGCGTGCAAGCGCGCGGATCACGCCGGATAATACCGGACATCCACGACGGGCACGGACAAATGGATACAGACAGGCGTGGGGGGCTCTGAGTAGGGCATGGTGCAAGGACCGCGTCATGAGAAGGACAAAGCGGATGGACGGAACGGCGTACGGACGTTGGGGGATGTTTGGTAAGGAGGTGGGGAGAGGAGGCTAGGGTTTCTGGTTTGGGATTGTTTTCTGTTTCTTTGTCATACTGTTATTTGAGCTTGTACTTAGGTTAGGGTTGAGAGGGAGGACTTATCCTCACTCTCAACTCCGGGTTAGGAGGGGGGGCAGGGAATAAGACCATCATATCATTGGATTGGATCAATCATCTCACCAACAGATTAAAGGAACTCATACTGGATACACATCCAGGTGGAAAGTTATTAGGATTGAAGGATTGGCGATTTCACTCTCTCTCTATTTTTCTTTATCTCTTTATCTCCTTATTTATAATTCTCATTTAAGTGCAACTTTGGGCATCCTCATCTCCTTTCAGACGCAGGGAACCTTTAACTTCCAAACCCTGGGAAAGTTATAGGGGGAAAACCTTTATTTTTCCAACAGCGGGCGGTGTCCTGAAGCAGGAGGAGGATGGTAAGGATAGGCCGGTTCTCTAAAAGTCCGTGACTTTTACAGCAACGGAGATTTGGTACTTGCAGCTGAAGTTAGAATTATGCAGAGTCACCAAAATTGTGCGGAGGCTTCAGCACCTGCTCTGGGGGGTGCACTTCGAGCTTCTGGTCGATGCGGAGGCCCTGGCGAGGATGATCAATTCTCCAATGCTGCCGAACACTCCTATGACTAGGTGGGTGGCGTTTCTCCAGCTCTTCACTTTTAGCGTGGTTCATGTTCCAGGGAAGGCGTTCACAATGCCCAAAGCGCTGTCATGGTATCTGCGGGAGGATTTGTTTGAGGGGGAAGAGCCCTTGGACATGGAGTCTCCGGTTATTCGCATGGGTATGATGGAGATGGAGGTCACCCTTCTGCTGCAGCAGTCTGGGCGCTACCCAATCTTGTGCTCCTTCTTGCGGGATCTCTGGTTTCCCAAGGACGCGTCAGGAAAAGAAATTTGTTGGGCAAAGCGGTGGGCGACCAACTTCTACATGCAGGACGGGAAACTGTGGCGGCGGAGTACCCCGGTGCCTTTGGTGGTTGCAACATCGAGGAGGGGCCAGGAAATGATTCTGAGGTGTCTCCAGGACAACCTTGGGCACCAGGGCGGGATCAAAAAGCGGAGGCGGGTGAAGGGGAGGTTCTGGTGGCTGGGTGTGGTGCGCGCGGTACGGGAATGGGTGAAGTTTGCAAAGCCTGTCAACGGCGGAGTTCTAGGCTTCTCAAGGAGGTGGGTCACCCTAGGGGGGAGGACGCGTTGTTTGGGCGGGTTTCCCTTGACGTGGTCCACATAAAGGCAGGAAAGTTTGCGTACCTGCTGGTTGCACGGGACAATCTGTCAGGTTGGGTCAAGGCTCATCCTCTGGTGAAGTTTTTGGCGGAGAAGGTTTCTCATTTCTTGGAGGAAGATTGGTTCGCGCGGTACAGTTTGCTTTGCTTGGTCACTGTTGACGGAGGCGTGGAGTTCTGGGGGCGCTTGATGGCACTGGTCCAGAGTTGCGGAGCTAAGTTTGGGCGGGTAACAGAATACTATCCAGAGGGTGCCGGGATGATTGAACGCAGCCATCAGCCCATTAAGGATGCCCTGGTAAAGATGTGTGGGGAGGATGGTAAACGGTGGCAGGAGGCCCTTCCGGCGGTCCTCTTTGTGGACAGGATCTTGGGCAAACGCTTGATGGACTCGCCTTACGAACATCTCTACGGACAGCGTCCAGTGCTTCCGGTAGACATTGAGCTCAAAACCTTCCTGGGCATTGACTGGTGGAAGGTGAAGACCTCTGCGGAACTCGTGGAAGCGCATGACGAACAGCTTCTCCAATGGGATGAGACCCTGGCAAAGGCTGCTGAAAGGTTGCGGAAGACAAGGACAGCTTTGGTCTGCTATTGGGACAAGCGCTATTCCCACCACCTCCGGGATCCGCTGTGGAAGGGTGACTTGGTATTGTTGTACAACCGGATTCTGGAATCTCAGTGGGGAAAGCTTTTTGCCAACCAATGGAACGGCCCCTTCCGCGTGGCATCCAAGTTTGAGGGCGGGAGCTACCAGCTCAAGGAATTGGACGGGGCGCAGCTCAAACAGAAGGCCGCGGCGTTGCACGTGAAGCATTTCTTTGCGCGCGGCTCCACCTCCTTCAACAAGATGGCCGGGGATGGCGCAAACGCGGGGGATGGCTTTGGAAGTTCAGCATCAGTGGACGGGCCGGATCCTTTGTCTGATGAGGAGCCCGCGCGCGACGCGCCACCTTGGAGGAGTGAAAGGCTACAAACCGCTGGGGAAAGACGTCAAATTGAGGGGGGACGCGAGTAGGGTTAAGGTCTGATTTGGTGAGGGGGTGTCCTAGCCGGTTCACAGCCAGAATAACTAGACACCCCAGAATGTCCGTTCTCCTACTTCTTTTATATTTGATTGGCCTCTTGGATTGGTACTGGTTTTGGTTATGATTGATCACAGGGACGCCGGAGCGGCGCTAGCCGGTTCTATAAATGCAAGGACAAGCCCCGCGGATTGGGCAATGCAGGATGAGGAGTGGAGGCCCTAAAAAAAAAAAAAAAAAAAAAAAAATCTTTCCGCTTTTCTTGGGTTTTTAGTTTCCTTTTTTATAGGCTTGGTTCTTTTCCTTGTTTCCTCTTTGCGCGGGACACGTACGGGAAAGGTCTGATTTGGTAAGGGGGTGTCCTAGCCGGTTCACAGCCGCAACAGCTAGACAACCCAGAATTTTTGTTTTCTCAACTTCTTTCTTTGCCTCTCTTGGATGACTGTGCGCGTGCTGGTGTAGGATTGTTGCGTTTGTTGCAGGATTGGGTACGCGGAACTGTGTGGCAGTTTGGCTGGGGCGGTCCAGGTACCTTCCGGGGAACTTTGTTGGCTCAGGAGGCGGGCGTGGACTTTAATTTCACTCATTCTCACTCAGGATGCGGGCGCGGACCTCTTTCTCACTTGCGCAGATCGCTTTCAAGACGCGGATCTTGTGCGCAAAGGCTCTCACAAGCCCGGGGGCTACTCAGGACGGTGTGGCAAAAGTCTATTTTTTTTTGCAAGTAGGCGCGGGATACGATACAAGATGGAAAAGGAAGAGAGGGGGGCAATCCGTTTACATTGGACGAGTCCTCATCACCTCCTCTGCGTCCGGGCGAGCCGCTGCGGCTAAAGTCCGGAAGGCCGCCAAGAGTTCCTGTTGGTTTCCGGTGGTGTGGGCGCGAGGGGCCGCCAGGAACCGCCGAAGGAGTCCATCCGCATCGTCCACCATTGCATCAAACCTCGCAAGCAGAACAGCCGGGAAAACGGGGATATCTGGAATCTTGGGTGGGCTGGGAGGAGGCGGGACTGGTGAAGAAGGGGCCCCCGGCGGACCATTGGGGGGCCTTGGTCCAGCCGGAGGCAACAATGAGATGATGACTGGTGATGCGGGTGGCAGAGGGGTGCCCCCCGGGGTCGGGGGCTCTTGTCTGAGTCTGACAAGTAAGGAGGAGCCGGAGTCTGAGGAGGAGCCGGAGTCAGAGGAGGAGCTGGAGTTGGAGGAGGAGCCGGAGTTGGGGGAGGAGCCGGGGCTGGGGTAGGGACCGGAGGAGAGCCAGCGCGGCAACAGAGGATTTCATCAATGCGCGGGTCCCTTGCGCCTTGCGTGACCCAAACGCAGTCCGCCCAGAGCCGTAAGGCAGACCCAATAAGCAGTGAAGCTTGGGTAGTCCTCCTTCTGTGGGGGCCCTGCGCGGCGGAATGGGGAGGTGGAGTCGCGGATTGGTCCTGGGGGGGGAAGGCACAAGGAAATCCAGGCGGAGTCCACGAGTCCTCAGAGATTGTTTCATTGTCCGAAACCAAAAATGGGTCCGGACAGGCCCTCTTGCGCGGCCGGGGGAGGGAACCGGATTAAGGAGGAGGACGCGGCATTTCCTTGCCAAGCGAGAAGCGGCAATGGCCACAATGGCAAGAATTGCAGGCGCGTCGACCAGGAACGATTGAGCACGCAAGCCCATTCCGGGCGCAGAAGTTGCAGGGGACCATGATGGCAACGGAGCGGAAGGGGAGGAGGGGCTGGGGTGGACTGGGGTGGGTTGGTAGTGTGATGGGGGGCAAGGCAGCAATGGGATACCTCTGGGGACAGAACTCAACTTGGGGGGGGATGTGGTGTTGTATTTATAAGGTTGGGTCAAGAGCTGCGTCGCGGGCTGCGCGCTCAGCAGTTGGGTAGGTCAGACTCAGCATTTGGGTGCGCGCGGTCTCAGCAGTGCCTGCTGAGGGCTCAGCAGCAGCCGCTGCGGGCTCAGCAGTAGGAATTGCGGGGCTCAGCACCAGGTGCGGGTCGGGCCTACTCTGAGGGTGCCGGGCCACAAACCTCCCAGGAAACGCAGTCCGAGTGATGGAGCCAGGCCGACCAAGCTCACGGGTGGCTAGTCCGGAAGGCAAGGGCGGGGCAATTGGGGATTAGGCGCACGCGGGCCAACCTGCGGACTGCAAGGTCTGCAGACGCGCGCGGGTGGGAGAGACGGGGGGCTCCAAGTAGGGTGTGGCGGAGGGCTGCGCCATGAGAAGGATGAACCGGGCATACATGGATATCAAGGGGCATGGGTTATGGGGCAAGGAATGGAGGGGTAGGGTTGGGCTAGGGTTTTGTGCTTAGGGGTTGTGTTTCATTGTTCTTTTGCGTTTTTGGTTGTACTTAGGTTAGGTTTGAAGGTAGGGGACCCAAATCGTCACCCTCAACTCAGGGTTGGGTTATGATCTATCTATCTATCTATTGATCTATTGGAGAACACCACCAAGGAAAGGAAAGTAATAGGAAGGATTGGGGGAAGAAGAATACATCTCATTATCTCTCTTTTATCTCACTACACTTAAGAAATCATTGCATCCAACCTCCTTACAGACGCTGTGGAAAGAATTAAGGTTATCCCCCTATAATCATCCCAAGGTTTGGAAGTTAACAGTTCCCTGCGTTTGAAAGGAGATGAGGATGTCCAAAGTCGCACTCAAATGAGAAATAGAAATAAAGAGATAAAGAGAAGTAGAGAGAGAGAGAGAAATTGCCAATCCTTCAATCCTAAGAACTTTCCACCTGGATGTGTATCCGGTATGAGTTCCTTTAATCTCTTGGTGAGATGAGTGATCCAATCTGATGATGTGATGTGATCCTTCCTCCTCCACCTCTCCCCCCCTCCTCTAACCCGGAGTTGGGAGTGAGGATAAGTCCTCCCCCTCAACCCTAACCTAAGTACACGCGCAAATGACAGTATGGCAAGGAAAGAGAAAACAATCCCAAAACAGAAACCCTAGCCTCCTCTCCCCACCTCCTCCGTACCAAACTCCCCCCATTGTCCGTACGCCGTTCCGTCCATCCGTTTTGTCCTTCTCATGACGTGGTCCTTGCACCGCGCCCTACTCAGAGCCCCCCGCGCCTGTCCATATCCGTTGTGGTGACCAATCAGGGACACCATGAAAAAAAAAAAAAAAAAAAAAAAAATTTCGGTTGTACCCCTATGGGTACCTTCATTTCCCCCCATCTCTCAACTTCTCCATTTTCTAGCGGTCTAGGACAGGCCTCTTGCTTGTCTCTCTGCTTCGATCCCCCCTCCTATGTTCAACTCCTACTTGTTGCGCTCGCCGCCCTGACTTTTGGCACGCGAGCGATCGTCAAACCACCTTCAACGATCCCTTCGATCCTTCCCGATCCTCTCATCCCCCCATCTACATCCCCCTCCCATCCGTCGGTCGGCATCAAACTCACCTCCGAGCACCTCCAATCGGCGCTTCCAACCTTTCAAATCTAGCATCGCCCTTGGCCCTCTTCCGTCACCCGTTGCCATGAGCACTCCCTCCGCCCCGCCATCTGGTTCATCCGCTCATCTCGTGCCCGCCTCGGATCCTGAACTCTCCCATAAGAGCTCATCTTCACGTACCCCTCCTCGCCCATCATCTGATCCGGCCGACGACTGCGAGAGACCGATCGCGGCCGTCGGAACCTTCACCCCGCTGTTGCCGCCGATCGGGCGACGACAGCCGTTGTTGACACCCGCGACCGCTGTCGCGGGTGTCCATCTGGTTGCACGCGGTCATTCTTGTTGCGGGCAACATTTCTTTTTTTTCTTTCCTCTCATGTCATTTTTTTTTTAATGTTTTCATTTTCCCGCACCTATTTGTAGTATCTCTTGTACATAGTATGCAGGGCCTCATGTCTATAAAAGGAGGGGCTCTCCCCTGCCTTTTGGCCCAGCATCCCAGGAGACCATCATCATCTCATCTCATCTGTTTCCCCCATCATCATAATCAACTTATCTGTGGGCATCCTTCCCCACTTATCTGAGCAATTTATCCGGGTATATCCATGATTGCCCCTTGATCCTTTGAGCCTCCATACTCAAACTCTGTCCCTTGTGACCTTAATCCTTATCGACAACCAATAGCCTTGCTGGTTGAAGAAGAATTCCTGTCTGAATTCTTGGGTGTGTTATACCACTCTGATCCCTTTTTCCGACCATACTGGTCTTGATCTCTCCTTGATCATCTTTCTGGAGCCAATCACGTTTGATTGAAGGGGTTTTTTTAAGCTTAAAACCTGGAGTTTTATACTTCCCTTCTTCTTTAAGGTTGAATTTTGCCACGCTATTCTTGAGTCCCTTGAGAAGTGTTGGGATATTCTTGCTCGAATTCGTTATTGATTTGCTTCTAGAGCTTCATAAACAAATTGCTTTTGTTTTGTTCAGCCTCCCACAGTTATCTGGTACCCTTCAAGCGCTTGATTGCGGAGATTTGGGCAGGTTCATTGAGAACCTGGAGGTTGGTTGGGATTGAGTTGATCTTTCCTAATCAGCTGCTGACGACCAGAGTTATTAGCTTGTGGGTGTTGTTACTTACAACTGCCTTGTTCTATTGAACTATGAACAAACCTTGACTTATTTGTTCAAGTCTTTACCTGCACCATCTTGCCTCAGATAGTGTTGTTTCCATTGCTACCGACAACTCTTATCCTCTTCCCTTACTTTGATTTCTCATCCATAAGGTTCTGGACCTTGATTCCGTTTACATTTAAATATTATTGTAACTCCTAGGAGGGCAGCCTAAACAGCACCTTTCCCCTCCACAGAACTGCCACGGCTTAGCACCGTTTGGAGTCTTACACTGTTTGTCTGCGCCCATCGTGGGTGTTTGGTAATATCCAGCATGATCCGCGCGCTTGCGCGCGCGCCCCATCCGTTCCTTCATAGCCCGTGGATTGCTCCGCCCCTACGTATCCAAACTGGCGCGCCCGCCAACCTAGTCGAGCGCACTACCTTCCAAATCCAATCTCCGGGGAGGATTGCCGCCCACGCCGCATTTGATGCTGAGCCCACCCATCCACCAGGTGCGGAGCCAAACGGCTGCTGCTGCTGCTGAGCACTCCGCATACCCTAGTGCTGAGCCCGCTTGCCCCCAATGCTGAGCGCGCAGCCGCGACCCAGTTCCCAATCCGTGTCTATAAATTGACACCACAAGGCCTAGATCAATAACTTCCGGACTTGCAGACAACTCAGGAGCGTAACTCTCCTTTTACTTCCACAGCGGACAATGGATAGTTTGTTCATCAGCTTCTGAAATTCCTTGATATAGGAGTTGAGGTTGCCTTTGTATTGAGAACGGATGAAGTTCAACAAAATTCTTTGGAAATTATTTGAGGATTGAGAGGTGTATTTGAACAGAATGGCATTCCAAATTACATCAGGGTTGCCATTGTTCTCAGGGTTGATAATGTTGAGCTGTTGTACTCCAGTCTTCCCTTTCTCCTCATCAATCAAATGTCAAGACTCTCCTACCTGCTCCTCTGAATCTTCTGCACACATATCACTCACATGTCACATAAACGTTTATTGTATCTGGGCCAGCACACGGAGATGGAAGGATTCCCTTTCCTCATCCTTCCATCTATTTCATACTGCTGCCCCAGGTATGTCTCTGTCTCATTTTCCTATATATCTTCTCTATTAACTCTAGTCTGATGAAATCTAATCCTTCCATTTCTTTCATACTGCTGCCCCAGTGAATCTCATCAGGTTATGAGCCCAGAGCACTACTAGCTACGCAGTTTTCACAGGATCCGTTTGCTTCCCATTAAAGCTATCCGTCAAAACAGATGTTGTCTTCAATTAAACCAACAAATGATTTATACAACAAAACAACGATTAGTGTCAACTCAGATTTGGTTTCCCCCAACACTCAAAAACTCTCCACCGGAGAATTACCTATAATAAAATCCCCTGGGGCAGACTCAAACTATCTAGACTGGGAGTTTGTAGTCATGTTGTTCCTTGAAGCCTCAATTTTGGATTACATTGTAGAGAAGACTCAACCCAAAATCCCTTCCAACAACTGGATTGCCAACAACAAAACCGTTTGCTCATTAATAACCCAAGCCATAGATGTCTCCAACCTTTGCTATGTTAGAGAACATCAAAAAGATGCCTATGGAATGTGGTACGCTTTATCAAAAGCCCATCAGGATCAGACTACCGGAGGTAGAGTCTATTGGCTCCGCAAACTTCTCCTTACAAAAATGGACGGAAAAGACATAATTGCCCATATAGACAATATGGCTCGGTATTAAAAACGACTAAACTCTCTCATCACCCCAACAAATCCTCTCACTGCTGACAACGTCCACGTAGCTTCCTTGCTTAGTTCTATCCCACAAGATTGGCTTCATTGTCTATCAGCATACATGTGCCAAGATAATGTGAAGTCAGAAACAATAGTTAACTCATTGAAAAACAAGCACACCAGGCCCCAGTCACAAACCAAGATCAAAACCTCTGTCTCCTCAGCTAGATCCAGTCAAGCGCATAAGCCACAGAAGCAGCCAAATCTGGACAACAAATCACTAAAGAAATGTTACTTCTGTAAAGTGACAGGCCACAATCTCAACAAGTGCCACAAAACCTGTAGATTACTCAACAAGGTTAAAGCTGCTCAGAAAAACCAGTACAAATCTCAAAGGAAGAAGCCTGACAATAAATCAGCCAGACCTGCTGCTTGAGCTGGTAGGACGACTGCTTCTCCATTACAATCTTCTTCCAATGCCAACCACGGAGACAAGGAATTGGAATACTCTGGGTTGGACTTCAAAGTCACTGCTGGCCAAGCAAAGGCTTTGAACTTTTCAATCTCAAAACCATGGTTTTCCACGGATGCAAACCTTTATTCAGGATGCTCCATCTCAATGACCCCACATATTGATACAGTTCTTTGCCCAATACCAGATAAAACCCCGGTGAGATTAGCGGATAATTCTCTTGTCAAGGCATTGCACAAAGGAGTGATCTCTATACCGTTTGGAAAGGTGGATCTATTCCTTCACTAGTTGTTCCGGATCTTCACAAACCCCTTCTTTCAGTTGCGGGTCTGTGTGATGTAGGCCTATCCCTATTGTTCACCTCAAATGGCTGCTCAATCTACGCCAACAAGGATTCTGCCATCTCCTCTAAAGCGTTGGGATTGGGTTATTTAAAAGGAAATCTTTACTATTTACCCTTTTCACCAGTGAGCTCTTTCTCAGTTGGATCAGCAGGCACTGAACTCTCTTTGATGGATTATCATCTTTTTTTATCACACCTAGGTCTTAAGCCTCTCAAGCGTTTTCTTTGCGACAACAACCTCAGACCGTTGGTAATGAATTAAATTGAGGTCCAACGGTGCAACATTTGTGTCCAAAGTAAAATGCATTGCACCGCATTCAAGTCAAGGAGGCCCTATTGATGTTTCCAGCCAGGACAATTAATTCACTCCGACGTTGATTCCTTAAAATTTCCATCCAGAGAAGGCTTCAAATACTTTGTCACTTTCATCAATGATTTCTCCAAATATGTCTGCGTTTATCCCATTAAACTCAAGAGCAATGTCTTTCACTGTTTCAAACTTTTCAAATTTGAGTCTCTCTCCTCATCCAAAATACTAGCGTTTAGGACTGACAACAGAGGAGAATACATCTCAGCATCTTTCAAATCATTCCTACAATCTCACAGCATAAATCATGAACCCAGACCACCTCATTCCCCAGAATTGAACAGTGTAGAAGAGCGGACCAACAGAAAAATTGGGAACCTTGTTCAATGCTCTCTGCTTCAGTCCTCCCTCCCAAAGTCATTCTGGGCCAATTCTCTTTGTCATGCTTTTCAAACTCATAACTCCTACCCCTGCCATTCTCCTGCAGGTTTCATCTCTCCCTTGGCTGCCCTTGGTCAACCTGCTTTCTGCCCCAATGAGATTCATCCCTTTGGGTGTCTCACCTGGTACAAGGTACCAGAGGCAAATTGGGGGAAGCTAGAAGCCAAGGATAGGCCCTCCCTCTTTCTCTTGTGGCTCCCCAATGGTGACGGCGTCCATGTTCTGGACCTACGCAACAAGGCGGTGATCAAGTCCTGAGACGTATCATTCACTGACACTTCTTTCCTGTACAGCCCAAAGTTTGGTCATCCCGTCTCCCAGGGCACAGTGGATGTCTCATGCCGGCTTCCCATAGGCTCTATCTCTCTGCCAAATGCAGACCAACTCGAAATCAACAACCACGCCTTACCTTCTTCTCCTACACCGTCAATCCGTCTGAGGGATGGAGTCAATTGACGCCTTGTTGATTCCATCCACGCTCCACACAATTGGTTGCAAGGTAACTCAAGCCCCACTTCTTCTCCCGAATCTTCCCCCTCCCCAAGCGATCATCTTTTGCAGGACTCTACCTCCCCAGTTTCCTCTCCCCACTCTACTGGGGGTGAACTGGCATTGGAGGTTTCCATCATTCCAATACCTCCCCCGCTTGTCACCTCTCCCGCTTCTCCTCCTTCCTTGCTTCCTCCACTGCCTAGGAGGTCTTCTTGGACCTGGAGGGTTCCCAATTGATTCGGACAATGGGCGCGCAATGTCGAGAATCCCAATGATCTAGACACTCCTTGCACATGGAAAAAACTCCTACGCTCCCCAAACAAACTACGCTGGCTTAAGGCAACTGAGGAAGAATTCGCATCACTTCCGGGAATGGAGACATGGAAGCTGGTTCCGCGTCCGGATGAGAGGAGGATTATCAAGTCAAAGTGGGTGTTCAAATTGAAAAGGCATCCAGATAATTCAATACAGAAGTTTAAGGCCATGCTAGTGGCCATGGGATTCTCTCAGACCCAAGGTTTGGACTATCAGGAGGTCTTCTCCCCTACTCTTTGCCTTGAAACACTACGCCTGATCGTCATTCTCCTGGCCTCAAAAGACTGGGTGGGATGCCAAGTGGATTTCAAGACAGCTTCCCTTAACAGTCAGCTCAAGCACAAGGTCTACATGGAACAACCACCCGATTTGAGGATCCCCAACATCCCAAATGGGTCTGCAAGCTAGACCATTCCATCTATGGCTTGAAACAGTCCCCGCGTCAATGGAACCTCAAGCTACACGCGGCGCTGGTTGAGCTGGGACTAACAAATTTGGCATATGACCCCACCATTTATTATAAGATCAATGGGGGGAACCTTATAGGTGCCGTGTCCACTCACATGGATGACTTGGCCATTTTCGGCCGCCAGATTCTTGTTTCCAAACTTATTACTTCCTTAGGTGCCAGGTTTCAGATTGGAGCCAACAATGATCTTCATCATTTTCTTTCTCTTCAAAGTTCACGCAATAAACCAAATAAACACATCTTCCTCAACCAGTCCAACTACATTGATGATCTATGCAATCGCTTCCTCTTGGAAAGCTCAACATCTGTCCCCACTCCGACTGACATCCACTTCAAATCTCTCTTGCGGGGTTCCCCTCCGTATCCTGTGTTGTCCGGACCCTATAACCAACTCATTGGGTCACTACTATGGGTTGCTCAGTGCACTT
This sequence comes from Puccinia polysora, assembly GCA_025617555.3. Lineage (NCBI taxonomy): Eukaryota > Fungi > Basidiomycota > Pucciniomycetes > Pucciniales > Pucciniaceae > Puccinia > Puccinia polysora. The sequence continues at coordinate 45,779,866 of CM062616.1, forward strand.
GTCCGGATATATCTTTTGCAGTCAATTGCCTATCCCAACACCCCTGGGATCCTTCAGAAGGCCACTGGCATGTGGCGGTCAGGATCCTTAACTATCTTTTCACCACAACAAACATGGCTCTACGTCTTGGTGGAGGGCTAGAACTCTTGGGTTTCACCAATTCTGACTGGGCCAAGGACTGTGACAACAGGCGCTCCACCTTGGCCTATGTCTAAAAACTGGGTGATGGTGCCATCAGCTGGCGTTCACGTAAGCAGGTAATGTTTTATCTCTCCAGCATGGAGGCCAAGTACAAGGCTCTCTCTGATGCCTGTAAAGAAGTTCTCTGGCTGAATTGCCTCCTCTCCAAACTTTGCCTTTGTCCTCAAGATCCGGTACCCACCCATGTTGATAACCAAGGAGCTGAAGCCCTGGCAAGGAACCCAGAGCATCATGCAAGAACCAAACACATCCACGCCCGCTATCATTTCATTTGGGAGTGTGTTGGGGCGCCGGAAACCAACCTTATTCACTTCTCCACCAAGGATATGTTAGCAGATACTCTCACCAAGACGCTTCCCCGGGTGATGCTAGAGAAACACAGGTACATGCTGGGCGTTTTGTTGCTATCCTAGTTTTTGTTTTATATCTTTTTTTCTTCTTCTTTCTTCCAATTTTTTTTCTTTTTCTCTTCCTATTTTTTTTTCTTTTTTGTCCCTGCTATTCTCATGCGTATATTCTCCTCTGTGCACCAAATTGCCCTCTGCAAAATAGTGACAGTGTACAGCAAGGGGGGGTGTTGAGCTGTTGTACTCCAGTCTTCCCTTTCTCCTCATCAATCACATGTCAAGACTCTCCTACCCGCTCCTCTGAATCTTCTGCACACATATCACTCACATATCACATAAATCTGTATTGTATCTGGGCCAGCACACGGAGATGGAAGGATTCTATTTCATACTGCTTCCCCAGGTACGTCTCTGTCTCATTTTCCTATATATCTTCTCTATTAACTCTAGTCTGAGGAAATCTCATCCTTCCATCTCTTTCATACTGCTGCCCCAGTGAATCTCATCAGATAACAGTGTCAAAGGCTGAGTCCCCTAAGTGCTGGATGATGATATCAGCAGCTTTGTAGGGTTTTGTTTTCAGTGGGGACAAGATGGGAGGAGAAGGAGGGTCTAGGACCAGGTTGAGGAGACCTTTTTTCCTGAGGTAGCTCTTTGTTTGGAGGAACCAGGCTGGAAAATTTGAGTTGTTCAGGAGAGGGATATTTAGTTTGGATTGGGAGTTGTCCTTGGTCTCTGACATGGTTGATTTTCTGCTGGTCCTTCAATTGAGCTTGGGAATGTAAATCTGAAGGAATCAGGGAATAAAAGTACTTTTCATTAGGCAATAAGCAACAGAGAGGAAATCACAAATAGAAAAGGAAACAACAATCTTTGAGGTGTGTTACCTAAAAGGACCAGACAGACTCTGGTGATATAGAGGAGGAAACAATAGCAGGGGATAATACTTTGATTCTTGTGGTCAGTCAATAGAATAGAAGTTTTGGCCAGGTAGTGAGACAGGTTTGGTTGGCAATTAGCTGATGAGAGGAAACTTTGTGAGTCATTTGACTGGATGAGATGGTGCCTTGAGGAGAGCCCAATTATTGCTTACCTGACTCAGAAAACTGGGGTCAGTGGTGCAATCTTGTGGTTTCACAGAGAGAGGATTCCCCAGGATCTGAGTTGGGTGACTGACTTTATAGTTGAGCAAGCTTGGGTGAGCTTGAATTGGAGCATTTTCAGTGGGCTTGTTGGGTTGTTGCTGGTGGCTTTGAAGATGAGGGGAAAAAGACAGGAGACAGGATGGCAGGAGACACAACAACCACACACATGAGTAGAAAACAAAGTAGAATAAATATTCTGAGTGCAGGAGCAGATAGAAAAATTGAAAATTGAAAAACACAAAACAAAAAGGATGATTTGAGCATATTTTTATGGGTACACTATTATTCCAACAACAATGGCAGTCTGCATAAGAGCAGATTTGACTCCAACAGGTACCACAGATGACTACTGATGGGATGAATGGGCCAGACTCCTGATATTTCAGGATAGGTGTGTTATGATACAACTTGGATAGAGCAGAGAGGCTCTCCTTAAATAGAAAATCCTGCTTCAGGGGGTGCTCAGGGCTGTCCCTGAGGGTTCTCCCTGTCCTGGTGAGTAACAGTGAGATACAGTTACATGAGGCATTTCTGCTGGTTGTAAAAAGCTTGTACAGGGGTTTCATTCATGCACATCTTTGCATAAATTGCTGTGAAGTGCAGATAAGATATATTACTGTGCTTTACTGGTAGTTTGTTTAGTGATACTTGATTCTACCCACACTTCTTTCTGTGCAATACTGGTAGTTTTTTTTGTTTCTACTTGAGACTTTTTTGACTTCCTCCTGCATATACTGCTCCTGTATACTTCTGCACAGCCTCCTGTATGTATATTTTTCCTGTATTACTTCTGCACAGCCTCTTGTATGTGTATTTGCTACTTGTTTTTTTGGTTCTGCTTGAGACTGGTTTGACTTCCTCCTGCATATATTGCTCCTGTATGATTCTCCACAGCCTCCTGTATGTATATTTGCATGTTTGGTTGGTTCAGGTGACCAGATATGACATGCTGCACTGAATCCTGTATCTGTATTTCTGTATTCTGGCTGAGGTGACTGGATCTGACTGATTGCACTTCCCCCTGTATCTGTATTTCTGTATTCTGGGTGGAGTGACTGGATCTGGACTAATTTCACTTCCTCCTGGATCTGCATTTCTGTATTTATGGGTGAGGTGAAAGGATCTGACTGGTTGCACTGCCTCTTGCATCTGTATTTCTGTATTCTGGGTGAGGTGACAAAATCTGACTGGTTGCAGTGCCTCATGGATCTGTATTGCTTTATTCTGGGTGAGGTGACAGGATCTGACTTGTTGTACTTCCTCCTGCACCTGTCTTTCTGTATTCTGGCTGAGGTGACAGGATCTGACTTGCTTCACTGCCTCCTGTATCTGTATTTCTATATTCTGGCTGAGGTCACAGGGTTGGTGTATGGTCCTGATTTTGAGGGTAAGCTTCCACTGGTATGTCCTTGAGGGTTTTCAAGATATGCCTTATTTCTTCCACAGAGATTTGACATCTGGTTGGGTATGAGTTTTCCACAGTTGAAGGTTTCTTGGGATGTATCTTCTAATCCATGAGAGGTAGGGTGGTACTTTGGCTGAGTGACTATAGGTTATTTTGGATTTAGAATCCATTTCTGAGGTTCATTTGAGGTTTTTAGCTGTAGTTATAGTAAAAAAGTGATTCTGATTGCTTTTACCACAGCGTGGCTGCTGTTTCCTGCAAATTTATTCTTCAGGTTAGTCCACAAAACTGATCCTACCCCCTTTTCTTCTGGTTTGAGAATTTTGGCAAACAAACCAAGCATATCCTTGTTGGAGTACCGGATTAGGAGATTTTAGCCCTTGCTCTCCATCTCTGCCTTTTTCTTTGTTAGTTTGCTGGTTGTTATAGCAAGGCACCCAATTTTGTCAAGTTTTCTCTTGAGGAGGGTGGACCAGACAAAGTAGTTGTTGCTGTTGAGCAACACTTTCAAGCTCAAACCATAATTTGATTTTGTTCCATTGGCCATCTTTACTGGTAGAAGTTGGGGTTGTTTGATGCAAGCTGCTTTATCAATTTGTATGTTTCTGTTGCCGGCATAGTTTTGATTGGCTCTGCAACAATGGTGGCGGTATTTGGTGCTTTAGGAATTGAAATGATATCTTTCAGTTGAAAATGGCTTATCTTTGTAAAAATGGAGTTGATGATGAGATTTGGGCTTGGTACTGATAATTTCATGCAATTAGGAATTTGGATGGTTATAGGTTTATTTGGTTTAAATAAATTGATTGATAATACTAATTGATGCAATATAGTAGACAAGAGATGAGTGAAATTGAATTAATAAGGATTAAAAAATTTTGGGAGATGAGATGTTGTTTTATAGTGAAGATACCTCTCATCAAGAAACTGCAAACACAATATAAGACTATTTAAAAAATGAGGATGAAAGCAATCTTTCTTCCTTCCTTTTTACTTTAATAGTGCTATGTATAAATCTCTTCCTTGGAGAGAAACATGGAACCAATATGAACAAATTTTGAAATATTGTTTATTCAGCGTTTCTTATTTTTCCAAGCCCACTTTAAATTCACCTTCCTCTTTATTGGTGTTATAGATGGAATAGGGGTGAACCTGAAAGCTTCAGGCCTTTCTCTTTTAATTTGGCTTTTCATTTCTTGATATGTTTTATCTGCTTTCTTTTCAGAATTTAATTTATCCATTTCATTCTTAATTAATAGATGCATTGCATCTATTATTTTTCTTTCCTTTTTTTATTGGGGCTATAGTCCTTTTCCTCTGCTTGGGTTACCGGACTGAGACTATTTCTCTGTGATATTTCTGTGTTATATTTTACAGGAATTGAGTCTTTAATAACTTCCATGTTATTAAGCATATTTACATAATTCTTTTTTTTTCATCATGATCCAAATTTGCTTCTCTTTCTTTGGTTAATGCAGTTGGATTGAGAAAAACAATATTTTCACTTGTAGTTCCCTCTACAGGGATTACATCCTCAGCACCAGAAACTGAAACAAAGACTCCAGCATTGTAAACTCCTTCCCTGGAATGTTACTGACCGTGAAATTGAACAAATGTAAGTATGAAATCCAACAAATCATAGGATCATTAGGAAAATTAGGGGAATTTATGATTCTGGCTAATGCCTCCGCATCTACCAGAAGCTCAAACAACCTTCCCCACAGCACATTTTGCAATCTCTTCACAATCCTGGTTTCTCCACATAGCTCCAGCTTTGGCTGCAAATACCAAGGCTCAACCTCCAAAAAGGTTACCAATCTGTAGATTACATGCCAATCCTTTCCCTTGTCTTCCTGGGTAAGAAATCCCCCCTCTCCGAACTTGCTGGAATCTACCCCCAATTGGATCCCATCATTCTTTTAGTCCAAATCCTTCAACAATAGTGGCCAGCTAAAAATCTCCTTCAACTTGTGGAATGCACAATCACATTTTTTGGTCCAGTTCCACTTTTCTCCTTTCCAAATTAACTTCCAAAGAAGACTTGCAATCTCTTCAAACTGCTTGATAAAGACTGGCACCCATCCCCACAGGCCTAGAAATAGAGACACATGAGCAGGATTTGTCAGGGTAGGCCACTCAAGAAACTTTTAACTTTGGCATTTTTTATTTGAATCCCCTTTGTAGAAAATTTGTTACCAAGGACCTCCAAGGCTGGTACACATACCACAAATGTTTTAACCAAGACGGTTAATCCTGAATCCTAAACCTGGAACAAAATCCTATGCAAATTCTGTGCTTATTTCCAAACAGACCGCTGTATCCCCTGGTTACCCGCAATGTTTTCCCCACCATAGTCACTCCTTGGCCCCTTGATCCCTGCATTGTTGATTAATATCCGCACTGTCTCCAGAAAATCATCCTGCAGAATCTATGTCATCTGCGCCTGGTACACTGCTACCAATTTTTTTTCCTTTGCAGAAGCCAACCCAACCAAGTCTTGATCATTGGGCGTGATTCCAGATAGAGCTCCCAAGGGTTGTATTCCCCCATAACCTCCCCCAACCCATATCAGACTATCCCTGTACTTGTCTCCAGAAATTTATCCACTTTTGGAGGTAACCCTGCATCCCAAATGTTGACCAAATTCAGCTTTTGCAAGTTGTGTTCAATCTGGAGGATCTTTACATTGTGGTACCATTATATAGCCCTGGGATTGGGAACCATGTTGCGGTCTGAACGCTTAGCTTCAGGTGCAAAGCAGGCTCAGAATTGGGTGCATGGCTGGCTCAGCATCCAGTGTGCTGTTGGCTCAGCATTGGCTGTGCCAGATCTGTGATCTTCTCTGGGGAAACAGATCAAGAAATAAAGCATATCTGGTCAATTTTACAAATATTGCTAGTTTTGGGAAAGCAGTACTGGGACGGTTGCGCAGGGCTATCTGTGGAGGAAACCTCAAGATGGGTGCGTTGGGAGTATACCAACAGGTGCAGGGGGCTCTGAGTGGGGCCTGGGCAAGGCTGCACCATGAGAAGGAAAAACCTTGATGGACATAATGGCAGGCGGATGTTGAGGGCTGGAGAGGATGAATCCTAGGATTTTTCTTCTCAGTTGCTTGGGTACCTGGATTAGGGTTGAGAGGGAGGTCCTAATAACTTGATCTCAATTCCAATTTTTAGATAGATCATCATAGCACATTGTAGACCAGCTCCATGGGCTTGGAAGGAAGGACAACAGTCTCTCAATCTCTTTTTTTTTCTACCTCTCTCTCTCTCTGGTTTCTGGTTGAGAGGCATGCTCAGCTCCTTACAGATGCAAGGGACAAAAAACTTCCAAATCTTGGGGAAAACGCCAGGGGTATCCACCTCTTTTTTCCACACCATCCTGTTTCATTACTGCAAAAACTGGACTAGAATAGCTAGAGCAGGAATTCTTGTACAATCCATTCTGCAATTGCTCCTGCACCAACTCTGTAAAATGATCCCTAATTTCTTCCCAAATAGGTATTTGCTTGATCTGCCAAGGTTTGTGTGGCACCATTTGAATCCTGTAAGGGTCCTCTATTTCATGCTTCATCAAAACCCATTCCTCCGGACAAACGGACAGCGCTTTCCTCCGCATGAAAATCACAGTCTTCAGCAGCCTAATCTCCTCCTTGCTCAGCCACCCCTCTGGCCCTTAGTTGAGCTGTGCCATGAATTTGTCTTTTATCCCCACTGAAATGTGCCAGAGCCAGCGGCAACTTGTATGGTTCCCCCAACCAATGGATCAGCTTTGTTGGCAGATTCAAATCTTGCGGCATTGGTTTGTTCTGCGGCTGTGATTTCCATGCTACAGGCTTGTAATTTCCTCCATACCTCAAATAATATTTGAACCTTTTTTTCTCCTCAACTTTCAATTGTTGACCTGAAAAAAATCCTGGGTTTCTCGCAATTGTGGCACAAGGGTAGATGCTTGTGCTGAAACCCATTTGAGGTGCATATGCAGAAGGTTTCCCCTTTTTTCCTATCCCCACACCCATCATTGCTATTCCAGCCCTCATCTTGTTCAACTTTTCCCAAGAAACCCTGCATTGAGTGGTACTCTTTTTCCCTTGCTCCACATCAGTTTTCAGCCATGAGACAATTAGATGTGTCCAAATGTCTGCACAACTCATATGTCTTGTCTTATAGCGGTTAATTACTAACCTCACTTTGCATGATCTGACACCAAGGTCACTGTTTCAAACCACCATGGAGACAAGAATGATGAATGATCAATAGTTTTAGAATTATATAATAAACTTTTTATAATATTTTATGATATTTTATAATATTTTATGATATTTTATAATATTTTATGATATTTTATAATATTTTATGATATTTTATAATATTTTATGATATTTTATAATATTTTATGATATTTTATGATATTTTATGATATTCTATAATATTTTGTAAGTATGTTTTTATGAGTATTTATTATGGAATTTAAACCTTGAAAATGTATATTATCAAGATGGGGATCCAATATAACTTTAAATTAACATATGAGGACTCAGATGCGTCCCAACTATTTATAAATAGCTTCCCAATAAGCTCCCTTCCTTTGGGGACAATCTATAGTAATTAATTTAAGCTATACTCTCCACTCTGTATAAACCAATCACATAATCTTAATATTATCCCCCTTGGGGATGTGATTATACTTTGATAAACTCTCCTGAGCCTTGTGAGCGTCCACTCAGAGGGCCCTGGGCTTTTTTTTAGATTATATAACTTTTGGGGTATGCAAATAGGACCCTTTACATTGAAAATCCCCCCCCCATGAGTACTAGTACCCTATTTCTCATTGGGCAGGATGTGATGGGGTTCTGATCCCTTGAGGACAAACCAGGGAGAGGCTAGCTCTCCCCTGATAATTCATTGATTCCCCTGAGGGTTCCTGTTACCTTAGAAGAGGAGGGTCTTCACCCTATAGCCCCTTCCTCACCGGTTATATATTATTATTTCTTTGTAAGAGAATATGGCAAGAGTTAACAAGCCCATTAAACTTAGTCTCAAGAGGAGATTGACTGGCGCAATAAACTTTAGTTTTATAATAAATTAATGATCTTATTGGCAACTCCAATTTCGAGTGGAAGGTCTGAATTTGAGTAGTAACCCTTGTGTGTTACTACTATAAAGGGTGTGAACTTATTTATAAGCAAAGCTCCTTTGAGCTTCATTTATTTGGAGCCAGGCCCCTTGCCTTTTAAAAAGGTTTAAGGTGTGGCTTTTTGTACTCATAATACCTTGGTATTGTTCGAGGTTGTGAGATTTTAGCTATTTTTTGAGTTATTGGAGTCAAAAACTGACTTTAATATTGGTTTTTGTCTTATTTCGCAGGTTTAGCCACAGGCAAGTATAGCAGTAGAGGTTAAATCCCTGACAATTGGGGGCCTCATCAAATTTTAGAAATTTAAAGGTTTTTTTTCCACCTAGAGTACGTATTTTAGTAGTATTTTATCCAATTTTTGACTAATTTATATCCTTCTTTGATAAGAAAATAACAAATAACAAAAAACATTAATTTTCGAATTTTTTTGTTTTTTTTTAGCTTTAGGCTTTAAAACCCTTGTGTTTTGAGCATTGTGGTCGAGTTCCTGACACAGGCGTTCATCTAGAATATTCTGGAAAAATCTTTTGCTTAATTAATCGGGATAAAAGAGATTTTTTTTGTGAAGAAGATATAAAAAAAAGAGAGAGAAAAGGGCGAATTTTCGAAATTTACTCTAAGATCATTAGGTCTGTGCAGGTGTGTTGTTTTGATTAAACTTAACCAATTTACTTTTTTGTCCTTTTTTCTGACTTGAATTGTTTTTGATTTTCTTTTTTTTTCGAAAAATAGAAAAAAAGCGGAGAGATAATCAACAGAATTTTTTTTTTTTAAAAAAAAGGCATTTTTTTTCTCAATGTTTTCAGCAATTCTCGCCGTTTTTCCGGGCACAACGCACATAGTTGACCGGTAGAATATTTGGAGTCAAGGACTATTACATCATCCGGAACTCCGACCTCACCCATCGGGATTCTCTGGTTAAAGCAACGGCAACACAAACTGTCGGTCTATCGGCTCAGCGTAGGGATTGAATTGCTTCTGCCTGATCTCATTCAACCACTAAAGAAAATTGGTGTAAGCGGGATACTGACTGTTGAACAGACAGCTTTGAATTGCAATCGAGTGATAGCTAGAAAATAAATATAAATTGATTGGAAAACTAAGCGGAGCAAAAGCTCAAGCCAGAAGAAGACAAGGCAGAAAAGGAAACACCCCGGTTTCATCGGCTGAGAATACCATCCCTACCCCAGTGTGCAAAGATCAATCATTCATCTAGTAAGCCATCAGCCAACATTTTTGCAACAGCAGAAACAATCAGCTAACTTTGCGTTTTCATTTGCGCAAAGTGTCTTAACAACTATCTATCAATTCTTTCCTCCCCGCCAACCAAGGGCGAACAAGGAGTTTTGTTTCAGAACCGAGATCAGTCCCACGTAGCGAGGCCGGCGGAGTCAGTCTCAGAAGCGCCAAACCAACGGAAAGGGCAAGATCACCTATGACTGATATAGTAACAAAAAGTGAGAATTGACATGGAACATTGCGCAGAACACATATCCATCCTAGCTTTTTGAAACGACAGAATTCTTTTATATATATTGACTTTTCAACCCTTTTGCTTTGACTAAATATTATGAATACTAGGAGCAAGGGGGTTGAGCTTGTGCCCCCCCGGCAAATTCAACCAGAGAAGAAAACAACCTCCCTCCAGGCACGGCAAATCTTTTGACCTGCCACAGCCAAAACTGGATCAACTACCTGGAGGCGGTAGCAGCAAACAACGCCAAGAATCAGGCGAAGTTCTTGACTCAGGCCCTGGAAATGTACAGGGCCCTCATCAAGCTGTTGGGGAGGGATAGGTTGATGAAGGAGACGGAGAGCTGGGACACAACCCAGATCAAGAAACCAGTAGTTCTCAAGCCAAAGACAAAGAGGAAGTTACCGGAGGAGAGGGCCCCACGACCAATAGCTTCAGGCTCCCAGGAGCCTTTAAGGAACAAGGAACCATCCCCTCCCCTGAGTCAGGGAGCAAGGATGAGGAAGATGAGAGAGCACCGGCACTCCATTTATGGAGAAATGATGAGGATGGCCCAGTCTCTCCAAGGAGGCTCCCAGTTCTTGGAAGTAGAGAGAGCCAAAAGAGCCAAGAGGGGCTGATGTTGTCCTTAGAATCCAAAATTTTGCTAGAAAGGTTTTGAGACATTGTCTTCAATGAAACACTTCATATTAAAAAGGCAGTAGTCCACACAAAAAAGTACTTTATAGAAGGCTTTTCAGCCATAGATAAAGATTATTCCTGGATTGTTTCAGATAGTTTGAACTTGAAATTGATTTTGGCCCGCTCTGTGAAAGAGATAGAAGACATGACCAATAAAACAATAGAACTAGACTTGAAGAAAGCACAAGCAGGGGATTTGAGTAATCTGAATGACAAGTTGACAAACATTGATAACACCTTGAAACAATCATGCAGAGAATCTATCAGTATCAAGAGGGATTTCAGCTCATTGACCTCAATGGTTTTACAACTAGGTCATTCATTAGAAGTGTTGGAAGATAATATTGATAAAAACTTGAGTTCTGTCAAAGGAGATATATTAAAATGTCAAGTTATGTCAGAAGAGAATCTAGAAAAATTGAGTACCAAAATTGATAAAGTACATGAAAAATTAGGACACAAACATGAGGAGCTTGTTGACAGATTGTTATCCTTGTCCCAAAATAACCACAGTCAGGTTATAGAATCCAGAGCCCCAAAAGTGAAAAGAAAAAGCAAGAATGTTGCAGAAGACAATGATCTGGTGCAGGATTCTGGTAAAGGAGAGGTTTTTAAGCAGATATTACAGGGATTGCCTAAGATAAATGAATGGCCTGATTTCTCTGGGGAGGGTGAATATGATCATACTGAATTTTTTTTCATGGATTGACACTCTGAAAGAGGATACTGGACTTCCTGATACCTTGATTACTAGTAGATTAAGTATTCTATTTAAGGGAATAGCCTCAGATTGGTATAGGGAAAGAAGGAGTGCTGTAGGTTTACAGGACTGGGAATTTTGGAAAAGAGAGATAAATTCAAAATTTGGTACATAAAATTGGAAAAGAAAATGCTTGACTGCCTTCAAAAATGACAAATTTTTGCCAGGTGTGACACCACCTGCAACTTGGGTAAACAGGCAAAGGAAAAGACTTGGAGCATGTGACCCATACTTAGATCAGGGTAGTATTAATTTCAAGTTAATATCCCTGATGGACTGTGAAGTTTCATTTCCAGTAAAGGCAAGTATTAAGACTGCAGATGATTTCTCAAACTTGATTAACATGCTTGAAGATATAGTGGAGGACACATCTCTGGGTAGAAGGAAGTCATACGCTCCTAGGGATATTCCCATAGAAAAGTCCAGTAAGGGTAAACTCCCTTTGAAACAGAGCCCTCAGAATGCTGACCTTTCCTGTTATACTTGTGACAAAGCAGGTCACACTTCCAGAACTTGTCCCCAGAAAGCTAATAAGGTGAATAACATAGAATCTGGGACAGGTGAAAAAGGGGAAGTTGAATATGATTCTTACAATCGCCATAGTGAAGCAGAAGATGATAACCTAGTTATGGGTTGCATCAATTCTGTTGATGCATCAAATGACTTAGTGCAGATGTCATTCTGTGTTAAATCTTGTAAAGTGCTTCTAGATTGTGGTTCTTTTAAATCTGTAGTAGGCAGAAGGTACTTAGAAAATTTGTGCCCACAGTGGGAGAAGCACTTAATAGAGTCACCCAACATGAACCTGCAAAGCTGTTCTGGTGCTCTGATTCCTTTAGGAATGGTCAAGATTAGATTTTTCCTGGGGGATTTGGATTTATTAATCAAGTTTTTAGTAATTGATAATACTGAGATTTTATATTTCATAATTGGAAGTGATTACATGAAGAGATACTGTTTCAGTTTGTTTCATGAAAGAAATTCTTCATACTTTACTATTGGAAACAGCGCAAAATTTTATTTTGGTAACTCTGAGGAAAATTTTGTGAATAATTTTTCACAATAGAGTCTTGAAAATGAGCTCATCAGAGATTCAATGATCAGCACTTCCTTGACAGAGGAGGAAAGGAATGATCTAGTTTATCTGCTATTTAAGCATAAAAACGCTTTTGCAACAGTGAATCAGCCTTTTGGTTCAATTATAGGTCATGAGGTAAAGATCACTTTCACCATAAATAAACCATATCCCCCATCTTTGAGAAAACATACTTTCCCTGCTAGCCCTAGGAGCAAAGAATCACTGAAAGAACATATAGATACATTTCTGAAATTGAAGTTAATCACAAAGGTAGGTGCCAATGAAGATATGGATATCACCAAACCCTTTATTATAGCCTGGAACAATGGTATATCAAGGATGTTTGGAGACTTCAGGGCATTAAATTCATACACAACCCCTAATAGATATCCCATGCCAAAGATTTTTGAGTCTTTGAGCAAATTGCACCAAGCTAAGTATATTTCTTGTATGGATGTACTCAAAGTTTTTCACCAGAATGTGGTAGATCACCAAGCTAAGTATATTTCTTGTATGGATGTACTCAAAGGTTTTCACCACAATGTGGTAGATCCAGAAAGCAGGAAGTTCCTAAGGATAGTATGCCAACTGGGAGTGTTTGAGTAAATGAGAATGCCTTTTGTTATCAAAAAGGCTCCATCCCACTTTCAAAGGATGATGGACTTGGAATTTCATGAAGAGTTGATGCAGAACTGGTTGATAATCTATATAGATGATGCAATTATATTTTCTGAAACATGGGATGAACATAAAGTAAGGATTTCTATAATACTTGAAAAGGTGATCAAGATGAACATGAAAATATCTTTGACTAAATGCTCATTTTCATTTAATGAATTGAAAGCTCTAGGTAATATTGTGAGTATTTTGTCACTTGGCATAGATCACGCCAGGGTAGCTGCTCTATTGCTGAAACCTATATGTATTAATATTAAATAGATGCAAAGTTTTTTAGGTTTTGCATGCTACTACAGACTGCACATTATGGATTTTGGGATGATAGCTTCTGGTCTTTATAAGATATGCAGTCCAAATGTTTCATTTGAAATAACTAATAAAAGGTTACAGGCCTACAAATTACTTAAGAGAAACCTGAAAAGTGCACCTTTACTATTTCATCCAGACCCTAAGAAACCATTCAAGCTGTACGTAGATGCATGTATGGAAGGACTTGGAGATGCATTGCACCAATTACAAATAGTTAATGACAAGCCAGTTGAAGGACCAATTTATTTATATCAAGAAAACTTAAGGATAGTGAAAAAAGCTATGGTGCTTCTCAGTTAGAATGTCTGTGTCTGGTGTGGGCCTTGGGAAAATTGTATCATTACTTAGATGGATGTCAATTTGAAGTTATTACTGACTTTAGAGCGCTTAAATCATTGCTGAACTTGAAGACACCCAACAGGCACATTCTGAGGTGTCAAATTGCGATCCAGGAATGGAGATGTTCCATGACAATAGTTCACAGGGAAGGATTGATGCATAATAATGCAGTTTCTTGTCACGTTGGGCACTACCTAATGACATCAATAACCCTGCTTATGACCCTGATGACACTCTGGATACATTGCCTATCATGGGCATATCAATGAAAAATTTAGCACAGAGATTCTGGGATTCTGTGTTTGACTCCTATTCTAATAATAAAAATGCTTCATTACTAGTAGAAATTCTATAATCAAAGATTAATAGACAAGACTTGGTTGAAGGGCTAGACAAAGAATGGAAGAAGGAACTACTTGATGGTAGATTGGTGCTTTTGGATTGTTTTTTGTATCATAAGTCAGCCCACTTCTGTTCTGTAAAATTGAAAAAAGATGAACATGTAGAGTTATTGATGAATGAATTCCATTAAAACATCTGTGCAGGAAATCTTTCTAAAGAAAGAACAACAGAAAGAATTAAGAAAATAGCTTGGTGGCCAGGTTGGAGAAACACTGTTTCAGAATACTGTGATTCTTTTGGGAGATGCCAAAAGTCCAAAAGACCCACAGGAAAGAGATATGGACTATTAAAATCCATAGAAGAACCAAAGGAAAGGTGGTCCACTACCAATATGGACTTTGTATCTGGACTACCACCTGGAGGGAAAGAGAATCATAATTGTGCACTAGTTTAGTTGATAGATTATTGAAGAGAGCTAGGTTTCTACCATGTTACAAGGATAGTTCTGCAATGGATATATCTCTATTATTCTGGAACAGCATTGTTAGTGACGTAGGTTGCCCAAAGAACATAATTAGTGACAGAGACCCTAAATTTAATTCTGAATTCTGGAAGAGTTTGTTTGACCTAGTAGGAACAAAATTATCCTTCTCAAAAGCTTACCACCTGCAGACTGATGGTCTAGCTGAAAGAATGATACAGACCTTGGAAGACAAGATAAGGAGGTATTGTGTATATGGAATTGATTTCAAGAACAACAATGGCTATACACATTATTGGGTATCACTTTTGCCAGATTTGAAGTTTGCATATAACTCTAGTAAGCATTCTACCACCAACATGTCACCTTTTGAACTGGAAAGGGGTTGGATTCCACATATGCCCCGGGATATGCTAATTAGCAAGAGTATTATACTGCACCCCTCTGCTGATTTTTTTGGAGAAATGATGATTGAGGATGAGAACTTTGCAAGCAGATGTGTTAAAGAAGCAGTTGAGTAAAAAAAAAGTAGATGGGATAAAACTCACAAAGACCATGAAATCAAAATTGGAGATATTGTCTTAATTTGAACAGTGAACCTTTCTAACATAGAAGGTCATAGAAAAATTAAGGACTCATTTTTTGGGCCATTTTTTGTGAAGGATTTACATGGGAAGAATGAAGTGGAAGTCATTCTGAACAAAGAATTTTAAAGAAAACATCCAACATTCCCAATCAGACTGGTGAAGAAGTTCATACAACCTACAGAGAATTTTCCATTGAGAAAGACCCCTGTAGTTATAATCCCCCCTCTGGAACAGATTGAGGCTGAACTACCTCACAAGATATTAAACCATAAAATCATTAGGAAAGATGGTAAGGATGTGAGACTCTATCTGGTGAGGTTTAAGAACAAATTAGCTGATAGTGATTGATGGCTCAAGGCTAAGAACATTAAAAACTCTGATATAAAATTGAAGAAATATAGAGCCTCTAATAGAGTTAAAAATTGCTCTGAAGAGTAATTTTTCTTTTGGTGGTAGGGAGTGTCAGCCATCATACAATTAGATGTTTACAAATGTCTGCTCAACTTATATGTCTTTCTGGTATAGTGCTTAATTACTAACCTCACCTTCCATTATCTGAAAACAAGGTCACTGGCTCAAACCACTATGGAGACAAGAATGATTAATAATCAGGAGTTTTAGAATTATATAATAAATTTTTTATAATATTTTATAAGTATGTTTTTATGAGTATTTATTATGGAATCAAAACCTTTATAAGGTATATTATCAAGATGGGGATTCAATATAACTTTTAATTAAGTTAGGAGGGCTCAGATGCATCCCAACCATTTATAAATAACTTCCCAATAAGTTCTCTTCCTTTGAGGACAATCTATAGTAATTAATTTAATCTATACTCTCCACTCTGTATAAACCAATCACATAATATTAATATTATCCCCCTTGAGGATGTGATTATACTTTGATAAACTCTCCTTGGCCTTGAAAGCGTTCAATCAGAGGGCCCTGGGCTAAGTTGTATAGTATATAACTTTTGGGGTATGCAAATAGGACCCTTTACATTGAAAATCCCCCCCAATGAGTACTAGTACCCTATTTCTCATTGTGAACAATGTGATGGGGTTCTGAGCCCTTGAGGACGAAACCAGGGAGAGGCTAGCTCTCTCCTGATGATTCCTTGAGTCCCTTGAGGGCTCCTGTTACCTTAGAAGAGGAGGGTCTTCACCCTATAGCCCCTTCCTCATCAGTTGTATATTATTATTTATTTGTAAGAGAATATGGAAAGAGTTAAACAGGCCATTAAACTTAATCTCAAGAGGAGATCGACTGGGGCTATAAATTTTAGTATTATAATCAATTAATAATCTTATTGGCAACTCCAATTTTGAGTTGAAGTTCTGAATTGGAGTAGTAACCCTTGTGTGTTACTACTATAAAGGGTGTGAGCTTATTTATAAGCAAAGCTCCTTTGAGCTTCATTTATTTGGAGCCAGGCCCCTTGCCTTTTACAAAGGTTTAAGGTTTGTATTTTTGTACTCATAATACCTTGGTATTGTTCGAGTTTGTGAGCTTTTAGCTATTGTTTGAGTTATTGGAGTCAAAAACTGACTTGGATATTGGTTTTTGTCTTATTTTGCAGTTTTAACCACAGCCAAGTATAGCAGTAGAGGTTAAATCCCTGACATCAGTTGAATTTCTGTGCAAAGATGGAGACATCTCTGCAAAGTTTCCCTGGTCAACATCTAAGAATCCTCATGCTCACCACTCATGTGATTTCATCCAATTTGGCTCTCCCACCTCCTGCTTTTGGTACAAAAAATGGTTTTTTTTGTAACACTTTCACCAGTATTCTGCTACAGTGAGGAGTTCCTCCCTTGTATCTGGTTGGAATGAAAGAGAATCACAGAACACAAAAAGGAATGGCCTTCCAAGAATGACCTCCAAATCACTCACCACCATATATGATAGCAGGGCCAATACCTTTGCCACTTCTGTCATCTCCCGCTTCACTACTCCTTCCACCACACACTCAAAGCCTCCCAAAGTAAGAAACCAATATTTTCCTTGTGCTTTACAAAAACAGCTTCCTTTGCCAGTTGGGATGGGAGAATATTAATCATCAAGTGGCTATCTACCATAGCCAAGCACCTTTTGCCTCCAATCTGCATCTCCACATACCCCAGGGGACACATCATTACCCCTTCCATTCCAAGATTTTTGAAACCCACATTGAGAGAGCCTATCCATCCCTACTCCTTGGCCTTCAAATTTTACTCCCTATTTCCCATTTACTGCCTAAAAGCAGCCACCACTTCCTCTGAAATAACCAGAGGCATGGATGCCAAATATTTCAGGCTTAAGGAAACCAGGCTATCTGTTCCACAAATTCTCTGCACTACTTCTCCCACCCTCCTGTGGTATCCTCCTTCTTTTACCACTACCTCAAGTTCCAGAGCTTTAGCAGGAGACAGAGAATCAATTTTTACCCTCTTTTTGTCAAATTTAACAGCTCTTACTTCCACTGCAACCTGCAGGGTTTCCCAAGAAGGCAAAGTGAATTGGTATCCCCCAGAGGTTGTCAACTTTTTCTCCGCCACAGCCACATGTACTTGATCTTTTGGTGAGGGTTTATCTGGAAGATTGGGTATTGGTTTTTTAGATGGGCAGAACCACCCCCTCCCCCTGGTCTTAAAAAATTTTTTCTTGAAATTGCTACACAGGTACTTTAAACCTCTCTTCAGATGCCCATCCTCCAAAAAGTAGTAGCACCAAAAAATGTGAAGCTCTCCCTCCTTCCGCGGTGTCTGGGTTCATTAACATTTGGTTGCTCTGAGGTTTCCACAGCTTTCTTTCCTGTGGCCTTCTGTAAGAATATGTTCATCTTGTTGAACATCTTGGTCATCTCTGCAGTTTCTTCTGGAATTACTGGCCCTTGTACCCGTTTTACTCAAACCTCCTCTTTTGCTGGCCTCTTTGGGTCCTCCTCCTTGAACTCCACAAGTTCCATTTTTCCCAAAATTGAAAATTGGATTTCCTTCATGTCCAGAATCAGAGATACTCCTCTGTCCTGCAAATACTGAATAAATCCACCTTTGTAAAGCCTTTGGTTGACACTCCTTCATAGTTCTGTGCTTAATCCCTGCAAAAAATTTCTTTTGACTGAACCTGGGTTCTCTGCCAGGATTTCATTGCAGACAAGGTATTTTATTATTTTTTCAAACAAGGATCAGTAAACACCAAACAATGTGCTTGAAGATACCCCTCCTGCCTTTGCCATTTTGGATGCTAACCATTCAAGATCCACCTCTTGAAACCTCTGTTCCCTTGTTCCCCACTTCTCAACTATTTCTCTTGGAAGCTTAACTCAAACCCTATCCTTATATCCCTCCATATACTTGAAATCCTGCAAATCTTCCTTGTTGGGGATGAAGATGACAATTTGCCAAACCCATTCAACATTTTTAGCTCCCTTGATATCCGCCGCATTCTTGAACCCCTCCAGAAATTAATGGACATCCTCCACACAAAGCCTTATACAGATCTTTGCCACGCTTCCCTTTGGATTATTGGTTGGTACTTTGTATGTTGAGCACCCCCCATTGGCCTCCCTTGAAGGAGGAGCCACCAAGATCATTTTTTTATGCAGAGGTGGTTGATAACTTCCACTTGACACTGCTTGTCAATGAGTGGGGAGATAATTGCCTCCCATTCTTCCTTTGAAGTTTCAAATCCTCATTGACCCCATTTCAAACAAAAAAAAAGGACTAGTAAAACTTATTTAGAGCACATCCCAGGTATTTAACAAATTAAATGACTTTCCTGGCCAGACCCCCAATTTTTGGAAAGAGATTGTGTGCTACTTCTAATTCCTGCAAAAAAAAATATACCAGTACTAGAAACTTGTCTAATCCTTGAGTTAAAATACCTGCTCCAACCTGATTATCTCAGAAAAGCCTCCTCTGAAGAGAAGATAACCACAACATGCAAAAAATGGAAAACACTCCAGAATTAATTCTTTTTTGTTTTTTTAATGACTCCATGCCCTTTGGACTCTTTGTTGAATTATACACAATAAAATAATAATGGTAACAAATATTATGGACCCTTGAACAGGATCAACACCAAACTATTCCTCCAGTTAACAATCCAAGTTACTCTAATAAACAAAATAAAACAACTCCAAGAATGTAAAACAATATACAAAAACTCTCCCCTTTCCTTTAAAAGACTCTATGAAATACTATGACACTTCTCCAATACAATTCCTTTGAATTCTTCACAAAAATACTCCTCCATTTTGTTGAAATCCTTAAACAAAAAAATGCAGTTTCTTTACAGAAACTACAAAAACTACACATGATTTATCCCATTTTGGATAACTCATGAATTCTCCAGAGACACCGCCGCAGCCTGAAGTTATCTATATTTGGATAACTCCAGTAGTTATAGAGGAGCTTACTTCTCACGCGGCTACACATCTGTCTGCCTCTCTACTCCTTGCTCCCTCCTTCCCTTCTTCCTTCATCTATCCAGCCATCCGTCCAAACCCTCATAGACCTAAGAATACCTCAACCAATCAAGACACAAGAAAACCTTGATCAATCAAGACCAAAGACCACAATCTTGACCAATCAAAGTCTAAGACTGCAAAAAAACGATAACCAAGCCAAAAAATCAATTTTTGGTCATTCAAACTTGAACAAAGCCTACAACCCAGCCCTGCTGAGAAACTGGATGCACTTTGCTTTGCTTCCCCCCTTTTGCAAAAAGGGAAAAGGACATTAGAAAATCTCCAAAAAAATGCAGAATGAGGCTTGAACGCCCTACAGGCTAGAAATTGGGCATATGAAAGTCCATCATCTCCATCTAGACCACAGAGCAATCTGCAACCAGACCTGGATTGCTCCTCAAGACCTGCTAAGAAAATTCAGAAAAATTCTAATCTCTTTCTACTGTGCCTTGACCTGAAGACCAAATTAATTCATTTCTCACCTGATCCCTCAAAATAAACCATCTATCTTTGTCTATTCCTGATCTTGTTGTAACACAACCACTTTTGGTCAGTTATTGCTATTTTTAATATAAAGAGTAATAAATTTCAGATCTCTGGATTAAACATCCTTATTATTTCAACACAATTAAAAGTCAAATAGGCTTTGTTGTGGATAGGATCATCAAAAGCTCAAGCACTGCTTTGAAGGAGAATCCTCAACAAACCAAACAAGACAACCTATCCTACTCTTAAGAACCAGAAAAAACCATTTATGAATCACTTCCCCAAGCCATCATCAAGACCTCCACTGTGATTATTCCAAGCCTAAAGATGGAAAAATTCTCTCTCTGGAAGGATAGGATGGACAGCTTCCTAGACCTGCAAGGACTCAAGGAACTTCCAAACTCACTTTTTCAGAATATAACCATTTTTAATAACCTAAGTATCAGAAAAATCCTAATCTCCAAGCTAGAACCCGCCATCCATGCCAAATTCATTAATAACAAAAAGAAGGAAGATTCCAAAGCAGTATGGAAATATATTTTAACATTCTTTGCCTCATCCAAATCCCCAAACCAAGGCAGAGTATGTAAAAATTTTCTTCAAATCACTTTCAATGAAAGGAAATTCCATAATTTTTTCACCCAGATCAAGAAGTGCATAAACCAATTTTTTTTCTCAAGGCCAGTACTCTCACACTCAACCAAATACCCTGCCATAAATCCAAAAAATCTCCCTATTCTATCTTCAAAAACAAAACTCTTCCCTTGGACTACTTCCACCTTATTGTAAATTCTGTCTCCTTCCTCACGCTGCCCAGAAAGAACTTCTCCAAGATTGTACCCAAAGGCAAAACAGGGACTTTGACAGGTTTCAACAACAATCTCAGATCCTACCACATCCTATCAGACTCTGGTAGAATTTTTGAAACCTAAAATGTCAGATTCCTCACCTTTTTTCCCAGAACCAACAGCAAAGCCTCCATAGAACTCAAACTTGAGAACACAGACTGGAAAAATACCAGAAAACAACTCAGAGAGCCGCCAACCTTCCCTGATTCAGACAGTGAAAGCAAACAACCATCCAACTACAGTGAAGAAAAAGGTTCTTTTGAGAACAAAAATGAAGACACATTTTCAAGTTATGAGCAAGAACAGGACAGTCCAAACAACTCCCCAGCTCCAGAAAGACCACCTACTCCTCCTAGATACAATTTCAGAGAAAGATATTCAAAAGTCAATCCAGCTAAATACACCTATCTCAGCACTACAGACAAATCTTGGGAAGCCATCAAAACCAAATTTGACTCCATTGAAAAACTGGAAGTATGGGAAGATGCAACCATAATCCCTGACTCCTATTTGAAGACTGTCATGGTTCTAAAAAACAAGCTTACAACTGCCTCATCACCCAAAAAGAAAAATTCCAGACTCTGAATCCAATTATTCCTAAAAATCCCTGGAATTTACTAGGACAACACTTTCTTACCAACTGGAAAGTTCACTACTTGCTTAACATTCCTCATCCTCTCAATCTCCAAGGAACTCCCTCTCAGACATTTTGATGTGAAGGCAGCTTTTCTTTATGAACCCCTGAAGGAAGAAATCTACATAAAAACTCCCTCAGGGTGCTCAAGAACAGCTCATTTCATCAAAATGAAGAAATCTCTATATGATCTGAAGCAAGCTCCAGCCAACTGGTACAGAACCCTCACCAACTGGCTCAAATAAATCAGATATGCCCCATCAAAATCAGACCCTTGGCTCTACATCCACCAAGAGTCCAACTCAGTGCTCTTCTTTCATGTTGATGATCTCATTGTAGCTGGAAGAACCAAAAATTCAAAACCCTCTTCCTCAAATGCTTTCCAAACTCATTGGCTCACAGTCCAGAAACCCTCCTAGGAATGGACCTGACCATCTCAGTCCTCAATATAACTCTCTCTCAAAGAAAACTAATCAAAAAAGGAACTCAAAATTCTTGATTTATCCAACTGCAGATCTATCCTCACTCCTTGTAAACATAGAATCCAACTTCTTAAGGCAAATTAAGAATAAATAGAACAGTTCCAGAAGCTCAACATAAACCACAGAACCTACACTGGAATGCTGAACTACCTCTCATGCCAAATACAACCAGATATAGCCACCACAGTTTCCATCCCCTCCCAATTAAAGAAAAATGCAGGAATAGAACACTGAAAAGAAGTGCTTCACTGCTGGAAATACCTGGCTGGAACTACCTCAAATTCCCTTCTTCTTCTCTCCTATTCCCTTTTCATCCTCCTCTAGACTCAAATATTTAAGCAATGCTACTTGGGCCAAAAATCTTTAATCTAGAAAATCAAGAAGCAGTTACATCTGCTTCTGGCTCAACTGTCTCATCTCCCGGAATAGCGGCAAATAAAAAAACATCACAATGTCATCCACCAAGGCCAAATTCAACTCACTCACCAAATTTCATCATAAAATCTTGGGATAACAGAACTAATCCAAGAACTGTGGCCAACCCACTTGCAAATTCCTGTCTTCAACATAGATAATAAAGGACTGACCAAAAAGATCAAACATCTAGAAATCAAGATTAAATAACTCAGAAACCTGTATGAAGATGCAAAACTAAAAGTAAATTTGATTCAATCAGAAGACATGGTTGCCAATGCTCTGACCAAGGCCTGTAACTAAACTTCTATTTTCAGACTCAATAACAAGCTCTTCTCATCAAGGAATGGGCTGTGTTGAAATTCTGCAATTGAAAAAAAAAATTGAAAAAAACTGTAGTTGGAAAAATGCAGTTGCTTTACAGTGACTAAATTTAGACACATGAGTTATCCCAATTGGGATAAATTCAGTAGTCACACAGGAGCTTAATTCTTGTGCAAATACACATCCGTCTGCCTCTCCACTCCTTGCTCCCTGATTCCCTCCTTCCTTCATCTATCCAACCACTCAAAAACAATCAAGACCCAAGAATACCTTGATCAATCAAGACCAAAGACCACAATCTTGACCAATCAAAGTCTAAGACTGCAAAAAAACCAAAACCAAGCCAAAAAATCAATTTTTGGTCATTCAAACTTGAACAAAGCCTACAACCCAGCCCTTCTGAGAAACTGGATGCACTTTGCTTTGCTTTTCCCTTTGCGAAAAAAGGAAAAAGGCCAGTAGAACATCTCTAAAAAACTCCAAACTGCAGCTTGAACACCCTACAGGGTAGCAATCAGGCATATGAAAGGCCATCACCTCCATCTAGACCACAGAGCAATCTGAAACCAGACGTGGATTTCTCCTTAAGACCTGCTGAGCAAATTCTGAACAACTCTAATCTCTTTCTACTGTGCCTTGACCTGGAGACCAAATTAATTCCTTGCTGACCTCATCTCTAAAAATAAACCATCTATCTTTGTCTATTCCTGATCTTGTTGTAACACAAACACTTTTGGTCAGTTATTTATGGTTTCAACATAAATAGTAATAAATTTCAGATCTCAGGATTAAAAATCACTTTTATTTCAACACCTTTTATGTGCAACCCAAAACAAAGCTCATAAGAAAGAAGAAAAACAACAAACGACTCCCTACACACTACATTCCCCATGCATTCTGCAATGACACGGATCACCATTAGCCATGATTTTCTTAGCTGATCCGTCTTCATACATTAGTTACAGTGATACTTCTGCAATCTCCAATGACCCTACCAATTTATTTGCCCCAATTGATTTCTAAGGGAATATCCCTGTCAATCTCCTTCAGAGGTTCTCTATTGAACCTGCAAACAGCATAACAAAATATTACCGTCAATCTTCCTGACAGATCCTCATTGACCAGCATGCTGCCTCTTTGACTTAATTGCGTGATTTTCCAAATGATTATGTATCCTCCTGCAATCCCAATGAATACCCCATAGTTGGCTTTTTGGATACATACCCCATATTTCCTTCTGCATTCCTTGCTCCTAAATCCATAAGTGCACAAGGGTTGGTTGTTGACCACATCTATTTTTGACAAACACAAAACCCCCTGGCTTGGCTGTGCTATTGTGCTGCTGATCCTGCACCCACCCACTGCTGATACCTCAACCCTCTTGGCTAGAGTATGCAATTACCAGGAATTAGCTTTCCAATCCTATTTTTCCATGGATTATGCAACTTCCCACTTCTGAGCGTTGCAGTAAAATGTTGCTGCTGAGCATACTTGTGTTTCTGCCTATAAATAACCACCACAACAGACTCAAGAAAACACCAAAAAATGGTATTTTATGCAGGGCTCTTGGGTTAAGGAACAAGTTTTTGAGCAATCCCATGCTGATCCCTGTCTCTACATTGGGATCAATGGAAATTCCAGGCTGTTTGTACATGTGTAAAATTTAACTGTTGTTGGGAATTTCAAAGTGTTTAATAAAGAATTTTTAAAAAATTAAAAAACTCAGGAATGAAACTTGAGAGGGATGGAGAAGGTATTAAATCATAAATTCTGATTCAAATCAAAAAAGGAATGAAAGAAATGGGCTTGTTATTCTGTAAACAAGTAAGAAATCTATGGATTTTTGGGATCCAAATCCTTCTGGCTACTGCCCAACGGAAGGCCAAATAAAACCTTTTGAAGACTAACTATAGTTCTCCAGTTGGAAGACTCAACTATATAGCAGGGCTAGCACAACCCAATATCAGCTATGCAGTATTGTCTTTTGCTAGCTTCTCCTAATTTCAAGGTATAAATCACTGGAATGAGTTGTTGAAAGTATGGAGATATCTTTCAAAAACAATTAATCAGCCCCTTTCTCTCACAAATAAGAACAATTCACCAAACAGGTTCTTCTACAGTGATCCCACCTGGGGCTTTGATCCAGAAAAACATAAATCCCAATGTGTTTTCTTCTTTTTATTCCACAGTTCACTGTTGTATTGCATGAGTTAAAGACAAAGGAATATCACTTATTCATCAGCAAAATAAGATTTTAAATCCTTAAGCAAAGCTCAGCTGGAGGTCAGATGGCTGAAGCAGATTATTCAATGAGTTTTGTCCATCAATTCCATCACCAAGCCTGCACCTGATCAAAAACAAATGGTTATAAAAAAAATTAAGAATTTTGGGTTTAACACCAAAACAGGATTTATCAATCTGAAAACCAAAGTATTGTTTAAAGAAATTAAAAAAGATATTGTTGAAATACTATTGATTTCATCTGAAAAAATGGCTTCAGAAAGTCTAAAAAAACTTGCCAGAAAGTCATCCCTTGAGCATCTTATTTCCCACATCAGCATTGAAGAATTTATGAATAAAATAATGGGAGGCTGTTGGAAATTTTCTGTCTTGGAGAGCACACAGTAAACTCAACGGAGACGCTTCACTTCCACATCCCTGCGCCTATTGAGAAATTTGACTAAATCAAGTCTCAAGCAAGATTTTCTGTTGATTATCATTTTGCAATTTTCTCTTCATTCTCAAATCTCAGGGCTTTGTCTTCATTTCTTCAATCCATCAAGTAATTACTTTCAATCAACCAGAAAACCAACCTCATTCAAGGGAAATCAAGAGTAAGAGCCTCAAAGATGATACTTATTAATTTTACCTGTCAATTTTCTTCCTAAATATAACTTCTCCTTTAATTTTCAGGCTCAATTTTTCCCGTTTCCAGAAAATATCAGGGTTCTTTCATAGCAAACTAAGACCACTAAGAAAATTGTGCTTTCTTTCTCAGTTCTACAGCTCAAGCCTTGATATGAACTCAACCAATTGTGTATCTGTCCTTAAAATCAATCTTTCCAAGATTCACTCTGTGCTGAATTGCTTAGTCTCAAATATTTAATAATCTCTCTGTTGGTTGAAGTCTCCATTCTTTTAATTTAATATTAAATTTTTTTCATTCAGGTGATTGTTAATCCTGATGCAATTTTGATAGTGGTCCTGATTTCTCCAATCATTGTTTTCTTACAGAAAGAATTTTAATTTCAATTCAAAAATTTAAAATACACTGAAAACCCCGCAAATTAACTTGAAACATTTCCAATGCATTTAAAAAAGTGCAAATGCTGTGCAAAAGGTTTAAATTCACCAAAAACTTCAATAATTAGATATTTAATTCAACAAGTGCAAATGCATTTAAAACAGTGAAAATGCACTGTAACTTTCTCAGATGGACTTCAGCCAGTTCCAATGCACTTAAAGCAGTTAAAATGCACTGAAAATTTTCGGCCTCAAGATACCCAGAGCCTTGAAGTCCTTTAGCTACTAGAAGTGATGAAGGAGAAGAACAGATATATGCTCAAAAATAAATAACAAGCAATCTCCAAAAAAGATGAATATGATTGGTGATGGGGCAAGTTTTGAGTGGTTTGGTTCAAATTTTTTCAACTTTTTAAATCATAAATATTAAACAGGATCCACAGTTTATACAGACAGGGGGTTTTTAATGCCTCTCCTTTAGGAGTTTAAATTTGTAATCTGGTACCCTGGAACAGCAGGTCCTTATGATACAAAAATAAGGGGTATTGCCCAATAGTGAGGTGATATGGCCAGGCTATGATAGGACAAAGTCAAAGAAACAGAGGTAATAACTTACTTATTTAATTCATCCCTTTCTGGGAACCTGAAATTGTTCAAAATTGAAGGGTTTGAAATCAAAGAGGGGTTCTTGTTGATTTATCTTCAATGAAAGCCAAAATAATGGTTGAAAAAATACAAATATTATTTCAGAATGAGGCCATAAATAAATTTCTCATCTCTTTATAAGCACTCAAATCACAATTTGCATGGTTTCTGGGATGATATCTGATGAATTCTAGGTGGAAACGAGCCAAAAAAGGTGCTGTATAAATACCTTTTATGGGGTTAAGAGAGCCTCCCCAGGTCATGTAGAAAGGGAAGGGCTCATTTTCTGAGGCTATAAAGCCATTCAAAGCTGGATTTTAACTTCCTCTTGGTTCTGCATTTCAGCTGATCCTGGATCTTTAGGATCAGTGTGTTATTTTTTTTATCTGGATCATTCTTTGTGTTTATTTCTTAATTAACTGATCCTGAAAGTAATATACTTTTTTACTATTTTTATTTGACTAAAATGATCATTAGTTAGTTTTGAATAAGTATTTAGTAACTTAGGCCAATACTGTCTTCAAATGTATCCTTTATAGTCTTCTAATTTCTTACTTTGGCCATAAGCTTCTTTGCACCCATACAGATACAACTCCAATATTGATATCATAAGTCCATACACTTTCAAAATTTGACCAGCTCCCACTCCCCAAACTGCAATTCCTTTCACCACTGCAAAACACAAGAGTTAGGCTCAGAATTTATTTCCATTTTGGTGCAGATCTGGCATACAGCTGCTTCTGAGCCCTTGTCCTCCTTGGCCGGACTAGTCAAATTTTTTTATCTCAGAATCTCTCTTATTGTACTGGAGATCCTGCATCTGCCCACTGCTGAGACCGTATTTTTCCCCTGGTCCACCGCTGAGCCTATTATTATTCAGGTCTATAAATAGCCAAAAAAATGAACTTGAAGCAGAAAAGCACTGCATTGGTCATTTCAGAAGAACTTCAAAGAGTGCAAATTCATTGGAGCCAGTTAAAATTCACTGGAAACAGTGCAAATGCACTGAAACAAGTGAAAAAGAACTGAACCTATTCAAAAGCACTGCAACCAGTGCAAAATCAGTTAAAAAAGTGCAAAAGCATGGCAACCAGTGCAAATGCACTTTGAAAATTAAAAAATGTGTTATAATTGGTTCTGGTGCATTTTCTTTTGCAATGGTTGCAGACCATTTGCGCATGTTGCAGTGAATATGATGTTCTTTTGATGCATTTAAACTGGTTCCAGTAAATAAGCATTGGTTAGAGTGCATTTGCACTTCCAGCAGTGCATTCTCACTGATTGCAGTGTGTTTTCACTGATTGTAGTGCATTTTCACTGATTGAAGTGCATTTCCACTGCTTGCAGTAAACTTTCAATGGGTGCTGTATATTTGGACTAGATGCAGCGCATTTGAACTGGGTGAAGTGTTTTTGCACTGCTGGAAGTTTATTTGCACTTGTAGCATTACACATTACATTTTCCTTTGTTTAGTTGAATTTGCACCAGTTGCAGTTCATTTTCACTATTTCAAGTGAATTTTCACTTTTTGAAGTAAATTTGAACTCTTTGGAGTGTTTTTGTCATGATATAGTGCATCTGCACATTTTGAAGTTGATTTTTACTGTCAGGAGTGTATTCACACTATTTGAAGTGCACTTGAACTGTTTGGAGTGCATTTTTGCTCTTTCCAATGCATTTTTCCTATTTGAAGTGCATTTTCATTATTTTGAAGTAAAAGGAGTTTGGTAAACTTGGTTATTATTCATTCCCCAATTTCTGCATGAATCTGATCCCCAGGATCAAATGCAGAACCCAACTGAAAAATATCTGTAAAATTTCTCAATTGTGTCTAAAAGTTATGAATTATCCCTTAGTTTTCCTAAATCTTGACAATTTATTCCTAAAGGGAGATTGGGTAACCTATGAAGTGAATTATTCTTTTTACCTATTTTGTAACAAACCCAAGGATTAAAGGAAGTTGAAATAATTAGATCACTAATAGTTATGGTTTCCTTGGATGTTTTTTTTATGTATACTTTGGCTAATTCCAGGTTTCTATTTTTCATCCATACCATCCTTAGTCTTATTGGCCTTATCCCTCTTCCTCTATTTACATGCAGGGTTTTACCCTCTTTTTCAGTTTCTCCTCATGGCAATGTATTTTTCTATTTCTTACTCTAAAACTTAAAAATTGAAATATCAGTTTGATTCATCATGAACTCTATGAAGGTGGCTAAAACATTTAAAGACCCTGAAACACAATCCAGGATTTCCTACTGATCAATCTCAGCTCACCACAAAAAAACTTATGGCACTTGCTAGCAAGTGCCCTCAAGGAATTCCTAGTTGAAGCTCCAATCTATGGTTGAAGCTACCTCCATTCTTCAACCAAGATTTGGTACACAGTTACTGTACAGTGGGGCTTGGTCAAAGCTTTACCTGAGCTTGGTTGGAGCTTGTGCTGAGCTTGGTCATAGATTGAGAGGTCTTTTGTGGTGCAACGGTTTGGCAAAATCCATAACCCATATTTCATATAATGTTATTCTTCACACCTAAGCAACACCAACTACCGGTGGGAGATGTATCCCAACAATCCCGACATCCCAGAGTAAAATCCATCAAAACATGAAGTAAACTATGTAAAATGCAAAACCATTGCCACTCGGAGCCCAATTAGAAAGATTGCGGCAAGGCTCAAAACATATGCAACTAACTTGACGCTTGTCAGCGGCTCTTGGAATATCGACCTCACCTCTGCTGTTGTTGACACCCCCTGTGCCTCAACGGGTCGTGATGTTTCCCCGCCTTTTAATTCATTTCGACACATTGGGCAGGTCGAATGTCCTTCGAGCCACTTTGCTAAGCAACGCTCATGGAAGTAATGCTGGCAAGATGTTTTTGTAAGTTTCAGAGCTGCATCAACTTGATCGGAGTTTAAGGTCCCCCCGTCGGTGGCATCGTGGTCCGAAGCAAGTTGTGAAACCTGAGCTGAAGTTTGCGGATTGGAGTCCACGGTAGGAGTCTGCTGGTTCGGCAGACTGAACCCCGCAGCGCGCTGGTTGGTCGCTTCCTCGCTCGTGTCATCCGCCCAGCAGATTGGGCATGTCTGCCCAAGATCCGCCAATCCAACGGAGTGGCCAGGTCTTACAGCAGAATCAAAGTCCTTCTCACCCGGAGGATTATCGACACCATAGTGACTTCGAGAGGGTGACGAATTCGGAATGATCAGGTGCGGATTGTGGCATGTTCCTCGATCTGCCTCTGTCAGGGCTGGTTGTTCAACGATGATACTCCTAAGCTCTATCTATGAATATTAACCGCCCAGAAATATAAAAGAGGCTATTGATCAAACGCTGGGAATTTTCTCTGGGTACCTCTGAGTCTTGGCTTCATCAACTGACTTGATCTTCGAAACCATGACTCGGTGGCGATGAGCAAGCCCCCATCCAACCTAGGGGCATAGACCTATCGGATGCCGGGCCGATTGTCGAAGCTACGCCAGTTGATGAGGATGTTTGCGCAAGTTGATCTGCTCCCAATTGTCTTGAGCCTTCGAGCCCAGCGAAGTCTTGCGGGGACTCTGGTCTCAAACATCTTCCAGCCACCTGTTAAAGAAGAAAAGCGGATTTTCAATCAAACACTTACTGTCGGAACGCATAAGGTTGAAAATATTCTCAACTATTATCAGAAGCAGCCCAAAAATACTGAGACACAAGAAAATGAGGCGGGCCATCGAATGGATTTTCGGAAGACGCTTCATCAAATTACAAACGGCGGCAGATTGAACCATAGAGGGCCCAACGTGATTCGCCCTATAGGTCATCGATATTCACCCGATCCCTAGCCGAGGCGCGAGAAGACCAGGGCTTTGATCCACCGAATGCTTTGTGGGACTGGCTATCCATGGTTGCAAGTTGCAACGCTACTTGATACCCCGACCATGATCCATCACAGCTCACCACCAGGTTGGCCATCAATGGTTTCAAGAATCGTGTGCAGACATACATGTTTGAATGAAGAAGTACAGGTAAAAATGCAATAAATATGATTTTGCCACGAGCTCAATCTGAATGCCGGAATGTTGTGTCGGCTGCAAGGCACTAGTTGTCAGGGTGAATATGCCCCTGACATAACAACGATATCGTTTTCAAGTCTGCAGATGTAAAGTGGTGTCCAGGATTTGCAAAGTTAGTCGGTGCAGCGCTTCGCTCAGGTCAGATCGTATTCTTTGGCGCAATTTAGCACAAGGAGGGGAATACCACCATTAATACCGGGGGATCATTACCCATGGGTGTCACTGAGGGATGAAGGGATCGACCACCTTTCAAACTATCATCAAACTTGCCTGCGAACCCACTCATGCCAACCTTGCAAGCTCCGGCCAAAATGTTACAAAAAAGCATACTCCTAGAAACATACAACTAGACCGACACGGGTTTGGAAACCATGAGTCGAGCTGACTAAAAATCACCCCGTTAACTTGGCCAATCCAATCACCTTACCGATCCCCAGCAGCAAACAAAACGAAATGGCAACAACTGAAATCTCGTGTCAGAACTGTTCAAAGAAGCTATCCGAAGAAATACATGTGTTTTAGATCAGTACAGTCACCATGAACTGAACAATGAATAATATCGAGACAGCTCTTGATAGAGATGGTCAAGTATCTTTCGGACAGCTCTTCATAGAGATGGTCAAGTATCTTTCGGACAGTTCTTGATAGAGATGGTCAAGTATCTTTCGGACAGATCTTGATAGAGATGGTCATGTATCTGAGTTCAGGGTGTTCATGGGCCGGGTCGGCAGAAAAAATTGCTACCCATACCCAACCCACCAGTAGGCGGGCCTTAGCGGGTCAGGTCAATCGCCCCTGACTCCATACCCAAACCCGTCATGGGTACCCACGGGTCTTGGCGGGTATTTGTGGGCCGCCAGCGGGTCATGGGGCCCCACTGGGGGTTTTTTTCTTTTGAAAATTAAGGGCATTAAATTTTAGTATCACTTCACATTACCAGAAATAATGTATAAGGTGATAATTAGAGAGCATGAAAAACATATGAAAAGACAAAATATGCACATAGAGAAGAATAAAGACCAAAAAAATAAGTTGGAAGTGATGTTTTATTTTTTTGGGTACCCATGGGTTGGCCCAAACCTGGACCTGCACCCGCAGCAGCTTGAGGCAGGTTGGGTCAACATAGGGTTTTTTAGAGAACACCTGGCCCAAACCCGGCTAAATACCCACTGGGTATGGGTAACCAGCGGGTTGGCCCAACCCATGAACACCCTGAATCTGAGTATGACAATGGGAGGAGGATGTGACAAACCTGTGAGTGCAGGCAGGTTCAGTGTTTATTAGGCTGGGAAGCCCTCAGGCTAGCCCTACCCAACGGGTTGGAGGTTGGTTTTGGGCTTACCCCTAAGACAAAAATTTGATTTTGGGGAAGCCCAGTGGGCTTTGTGGGTTGGGCTTGGTCAGGAGATGGGGATTTGGGCTTCTTTGTGGGCACCCAATTAGAGATGGAGGAGGAGTTTCAAGGCAGTTTTTGACAGATCAAGAGAGGGAAATCTGGCATCATGGTGTCACATAAGTATGTGGGGGGGGATTGGTGTTCTGGCTTCTTCCAAATGGATTAAAACAACACTTCAAAGATGTTGAATGTGGGATTGATTTTATTGTTGGGAGTATTACATAGACCAGGGAATTGATGGGGGGTGAAGGGGGGGCACAGATTATCTTGCTAGTACAAAATATCAAACTTCCAACCTAAATTTCCTTACTGTGGAGGAAATGGAATACCATCTGGATTTTTCATCTCAAGAAGTTGGAAATGATGATATTACCACAATATTTCAGCCAATGATTAATGAATTTTGCAATTACTGTTCCAAAATGAATAAATATCTATCTCTTGCAACTATTTTTGATCCATGCTGTGGAAACCAAAGGGGCAACACCCCTTAAGTTGTCCTCAAGTTCCGGAAGTTATTGATCAAAGCGTCTGTAAGGAGATTGGATGCAGCCGGTCAAGAGAGAGGGAGAGAGGGAGAGAGAGGGTGATAGAGTGAGAATAAGATGAATTCCTTCCTTTCCAATCCAATCCAATCTGATCTGATGATAAAGTGATCCCCCCTCCTACAACCCGGAGTTGAGAGTGGAGTATTTAAGTCCTCCCTCCCAACCCTAACCTAAGTACAACCACAAGTAAGCAAGAATGATGAAATACAACCCCTAACCACAGAACCCTAGCCCAACCCTACCCCTCCAACCCATGCCCCACGATATCAACGTACGCCCGGTTTGCCCGCCCAACAACCTGTTCCAGGTATCCAGGGCGTACCGGTGTGATCCAATCCGCGATCCGCTTGATCTGCGCAAGCCATAAAATCCGCGCAATCCGTCCGGTCCGCGATCCCCAGGTGCTGAGCCCGACCCAACTGCTTCTGGGCCTACCTGACTGCTGCTGAGCCCGCAGCGCGGCTAGCTGCGGCAAGGCCCTACCCATTGCTGAGCGTGCCACCGCTGCTGAGCCCGCCGCCATTGCTGAGCGCGCCGCCTGCAGCCCTTTCCCGACTCGCGTCTATAAAAGAGCACCACAGCGCTAAAAGTTCAGATAAATAGAATACACCATTTCAAGGACTATGAATATTGAATCAGCTCATAATTACATAAAAGACCTCAGAAAAACAGTATATCTATTGCTTGACTCTTCTTTCAAATCATCAGTGGAAAAACAAAATTTCAATTCTAGTGAAATTTCTGAAAAAACCTATCAAAATTTTAAATCAGATGGTTTTTGCAAGTTTTTACAAGGAAACACACAATCTAAATCAAGCACTCCTTTGGATGAATTGAATTTATACCTTCAAGAAAATTTTATTGAGATACTGGAAAGTAATTGTTAATTTAGCTTATTCAACTTGTGGAAAGAATATTCTTGTTGATTTCCAACATCATATTGTTTATGAAAAAATTTTGATGGTTCCAATGACCTCTATTGCTTCAGAATCAGTAAGACTGATCTATTTCTTTGATTAAGTTTTGTTTGATAATTAATTCATTTTTATTTTTATTATTTTAAGCCTTCTCTACCAGTGGTTGTGTTTTGGATGATTTCACTGTTGAGTTTTGCAGTCTGAGGCTGAGGATATGCCAAGTGGAGTCAGGAGCAGAAGGATGAGATTTCAGTCAAATGAAAGTAAAACACTATTTACAGTGAGAACAGGTAATCAGAATAAAGGAAAACTTACCTGAGGATGTGCAAAGTGGATTCAGGGGTAGAAGGATGGGGGAAGAATCCCTCTGTGTGACTCAAACTTTGTCCTCAGGCAGATGACAGAAATTTAGTATCACAGGTAATGTGAAATACATGAGCGGTGACACTGGAAGGCCACCTGCAGACTCAGATCCCAGATGTGAGAAGCAGGTTGAGAAAAAAGGGAAATTGTATGAGAATTATGCTCAAGATGAGCAGCATAAGATACAAATGTGAAATTAAAAATGAATGTGAAATGAAAGATGAAAACAATGGAGTAGAAGAAAGTGACAAAGAAGCATATAATCCAACACTGCCCCTTGCTGATAAAATCAGGATAGAACAAGTTGAATGCAATGTTGATTCAGGATTAAACAAAAGAGGGGCTTGGTAAGAATTTTGGCAATTATATTGGAAGTTTAGACGTGTTGGAAACAGAAAAAGTTGTTTTTCACACACTCATGGATAAAATGATGTCTAGTTTCAATGTGCTTGGTCCTTGAATGGTGCTGAGGATTCTTGGAAAGAGCTTCAGCGCTGCTGTTTGTTTTTGATGCTGTTTGTTTTTGATACTGATATTCAAAGAAAGAAATAAAGAGCTTAGTTCATTCAAAAAAATCTTAATTGAGGCACATGGGAAAGGCAAATAGATCTTTGGAGAAATCATCAACAAATTTAACAAAGTAATTATATCCTTCTCTTGATTTTGTTTCAAAGCTAAACACATTGAAGTGCACAATCTGAGAAGGTTGAGTTGATCTGTGGCTCATTTGTGTGTAGAAAGGCAGTCTGGAAATCTTTGATTTGATGCAGTTTTGACAATTTTCCACTTTGAGTTTTTTGTGAGGTTGGGTAATAATTTCCTGGGACTTAAGGAAATTCTTCAGGGACTTCAGTTTCAGATGAGACAGTCTAAAGTGGTAGCCAAAAAGGCTGTTTTAAGTGGACCAAGAGACCCAGGAATTTGATTATACCTGACTGGAGTTATCTTCTTGGGGGATATAGTATAAGTTACCATTTTGTTAGCCATAAAGTAAGGTGGTTTTGTTCAGATTTTTGGTGGTTTTGTTGTATGATACCACATTTTTCTTTGGAGAACCGCACTATAAATCCGGAATTTCACAGGATTGAAACTGAAAGGAGTGGTTTGTGGAGTTTTTGTACAAGCAGAAACTTTGTTTTGAAAAATGACAGATTCAGAGATCCCTCTTTGAGATATTTTATGATTGATCTGTGTGAAAGTTGTACTGGGGTCAGTCTTGTCTTTTGGTTTCTCAGTGGGTGTTTGTATGGGGTCATTGAAACGGAGTAACCCAAATCAAGGTTGAAGTCTCTTCTGAGGTTTGGATTTAAGTTTTTAGAATTTCAGGATACAAGTGCTGAATGTT
Source organism: Puccinia polysora (assembly GCA_025617555.3). Lineage (NCBI taxonomy): Eukaryota > Fungi > Basidiomycota > Pucciniomycetes > Pucciniales > Pucciniaceae > Puccinia > Puccinia polysora. The sequence continues at coordinate 45,814,984 of CM062616.1, forward strand.
TAACAACTTTTGAGTCAGAGAGGTTGTCAGAGTTGCTGTTGTATGATTGGTGTTTGTTGGAGAATTTTCTGAGATTAGCTTTGGCTGTTTTTTTTTTTGTCTTGCGTTCTTCTTGGCGTACCCCTGCACTTTTATGACTTCTGGGCAACAAGAAAAGGAGTGCCCCTTGGTCTTTCAGCTGTTTCAGAAGTAGGTCCTGGGCTGTCCTCTCGATGAATATGATGGTTGAGGCAAGCCATGGATGGTTGTCACGGGTGTTCTGGTTGAGTTTACCATAACTTCCTTGCTCTGCATCTGTCTTCTAAGATTTTCTTGCTTGAGGGCTGAAGTGATTTTCAAAGAAAAAAAATATTCTTTGTTCATCATGCTGGATACACATCTAATCCAGCTTTCTGGAAGAAAAAATAGAATATTTTTTTATTGCAGATTGTTGGTGGTCACTGCTCAAAAAATCAACCAAATCTCCTGGTGTGAATCTATTCAACAACCAGTTACAACAACCTCCTCTTTACCACATCATTCCCTTCCCCTCCATCCCCCCTACATTCTCCAAAATCATCTATTCCAATCACCTTAACAGATGAATTTTGTAATTTTTCTTCATCATGCCTTTTTTCCATCAATTTTTTACTAATTTTTTAGTTTTTTGTTGATTTTTTACTTTTAGTTAACAAATAAAAACCAAAAAAAAATTAAAACATGCTTCCAAGGCCAGGATTGTGGGCATTTATGATGCTGGGACTTTAGGGAAAAAAATTGGTTTGAAATCAGGGATTCCAAGGACAATGATTTATAACATCCTAAAATGCTTCTGGTATCAAGGGACCATCAATTCTTCAAAACGATCTGGAAAAAATTGAAAACTAAAAGATTGGGATCTCCATGAGCTGGGCCAGATAATCAAGAACCGCTGGAAGTTGAAGGCCACCAAAATTGGAAATTTGATTGTCCAAGATGTATCAACTTGGATGATTTGAAAAAGAGCCAATGAATTGGGGTTTTACACAAGAGTGGCTGCCAAGAAGCCCAATTTGAATAATGAACAAAAAAATTGACTCACCTTTTCTTGAAAGCACATCAATTGGAAAATAGAATTTGGATGAAGTTTATTTTGACCAACAAATCAAGCTCTGAAATTGGGAAGGAGTTGAAGCAATTCATGGTCTGGAGAAACCCTCAAGAAAAATTAATACTAGAATTTTTGGGCCCCACATTGAAGAGTTGAAGGCCTTCAGTGATGGTCTGGGGTGCTTTAATTGGTTGAAGTATCTCCCCACTTATCATCATGCCACACAAACAACAAACAGCAAAGTATTTTATAAAAATTTTTTACAAAGGGGGTCTTGGCCCCTAGATATAAAGACACAATCAAACCAATTTTTTTTGAATGGAAGATGGGGCCCCTTTTCACAAGGCCAAAATAAGTGAAGATTGGAAAAGCTCCAAAGGAATCAAAACAATCAATTGGCCAGCTCAATCATCAACCTCAATCCAATCAAAAACTTATGGAAAATTTTAAAATGCAACATCCAACAACTTTACCAACCCAAGACCACCCCAGAGATACAAAGAGCCCTCTAAAGCACCTGGGACAAATTTCTGTGTCAAACACTCAAAAGTCTCATCAAATCCATTCCTGATTGCATGGAGGCTTTCATCAAGGCTGGTGGTGGTTCTACCAAATGTTAGAAGCAATTTTATGTTTTTTTCCCTTTTCTCATTCATTACCATCTTATTTATCTTTTGTGAAACTACCATCATTTTTTGATGGTACATTATTTTTGATATTTTTTTTGTCTATCATCAATCTTCAGCAAATTTTTAACCCTTTTTTCATTTTGAATTTTTGGTTTATTTTTTTAAATTCAAAGACTAATTGTAAAATGAAATTAGGATTCTTAATTAATGAAATACAAAAAAATAACCTTTTTTTCCTGTATATCCATGTGAGAAAAATCAACATGGCAAAAAAAATGGGTCAAAATAAAATAAGGGCATTGGTCCCATTATTTTTTTGTACCAACTGTACATTTCAAATGCATAAGTATCTGGGATGTATAGCATTTAAAACCTCAGGGTAAATACAAACTTTTATCAGGTTTAAATCAAATTTGGCTGTCAGTTCAATATGTGAACAGTACTCTGGTTGTGTGGCTGGATCTTCCCCTTGAAAATTCTAAATATAACTGACAATATTGGCTGAAAACTGAATCTTGCAGATAAAGAAAAAAATCTGAAAATTTCTGACCTTGATATTTTTTTTATTCTCAATGAGAAAGCTAAATTAACTGGAAAATTTTTGAATATCATCTTGAAAGGGAGGCCATTCTAATCAGGGTCAGTAACCAAGGGGATATGGGTAATGTAAAACAGCCTTCCTATTTAATCACCAGTTTCAATCTTGGAAACTATAAAATTGCTTCCCAATCTGAAAAAAACCAATCAATTTCCATTGAAAAGCCAAATTTTACAGCCTATGCTCCTCATAATCATTATAGGGTTACCAACTTTCAGACTCAAGCTATGAGGAGTAAAGATGGGAACAAATCATGTGTTTAAAAAAAATTTTTGGTATAGAGTTTGAGTATAATCTTCAACAGAGTCATGGCTGTAATATGTGTTTGTAGTGTCAAAAATAAATTGGTCCATTAGATAACCATTTTCAAGGTAGCAATGGTGCAAGTTTGGAAAAAAATTCTTGATTAATCTATCCAAAGCTTGATCTTTACTATGGACCTGAATTATCAGGTGTTCAGGAAGCAACAGTTTGTTCAAAAACTCTATATTATTCAGACCATCTCCAAAATTGAGTAAGAAATTCTGTTAATCAGGTGCAAAACCTGGAAATATCTCCAGAAAGAAGAATTAAAAAAAAACTTGAATCAAAAATTTGGGGACATTAACCTTTTTGAACCACAGGGAAAATCTTCCTAAATTCTCCACCAAGTATCATAAAATTTCCTCCAAAAAGGTAGGTTATAATTGATGAGTTCTTGAAGTAGCCTTTCAGCTACATGCATTCATTATCAGATCAAATATTTTCTTCTTTCTGTGATTCCAAAGAGGGATTTTTTGCACATCTGATTGATTTATAACAGAATTCAGTTCTTCCTCAAGGATCCATTTCCTTTTTTCCCTTGTTTCCTCCACTGATTGATCAACTCTTGGAAGATCAGAAATAGCTTCTTTAACAAATGTGCCATAATTTTTAAGATATGGATCTTGATATATCATTTGTGAGAAAAATTTGATCTTTGATTCCAGAATGAATTCAATCATCAACCATAAAATTGAAGTAAAAATCACATAGGCAATATGGTTATGCAGGCTGAAAAAGTGATAGAAGCATTCAAAAAAATTACTTAGCTCATAAGGGTGACAATATTCCTCGGCTTCTTCCTTTTTGCTTCCAAATGATCATTGTCCTAAAGTAGACCCTTGGCCAACACAGTCTCTCTTAAATTTGTATAAGAAATAGAAAAAAAATACATGTTCCCTGAAGCATATCAACACTGCCATTGATGGCATCCACAAAACCCTACAACTGCGTGAACCTTAGATTTTTTTCATGATGAGAAATATAGGATAATATTTATCTCTCAATTTCTTTGTTTTGGTCAAAAAAATATTTTTGGAACAGAAAACCACCCCAGTGAAAAATAGAACAACCAGGATGAAGAAATGATGGAAAATTTACATAATAATTCATGGTGGTGAACCAATTCTTGCCTGGTTGTTATTTAAATTCTGGAAATCAACCCAATTCACCCTAAGGATGAAAAAAAAGATAGTGAATAAGGTCATAAAATTTTCTCAGTTCACTACTTCACATCAAGGAGGTATCTGAGTTCCAAATTGTCACATTTCTATGGGTCAATTGATAAGGATCATTACCTGTGTTTAATTAAAATCCATCAGAAAAAAATCAATTTCATTATCAGAAAACAAACAGGATATAACATACCTTTAATTAATATTGCAGCTATTTGGTCTCCTTTTTTAGGTTGCAAAATTAGATGTGTTGTCCTTGGTTAAATTTGTGTTCCTTGTTACATGTTTTTTGTTTGTTAAATGTGTTTAAATGTTCAATTTTCAAAAGAAAAGATGAACTCAATTGAGTTATTAGTGTTAATTACATGTTTTTCAAATTCCCTCTGTCAAATTACTTGTTAAATGTGCTTTCCTTGTTACATACATTGGGATAGTACAGAATAAACCTAGTATATACATACAAAGAGTTAGTTGAAAAGTATTAAAAATGAATGAACACATACCTTATATAAGTAAATATATCACACAAACCATATATCTATTCAATTTTTTTTCAAAAGTATGAAACCTTAAGATATTTTTACACAATCAGTATGTGTGAGACCTTTTTTGAAGAAAAAAAGACAGGAAAAAAAAGCAAAAATAGAAAAAAAAAAGCATAAAGAGAAAAAAAAGTTGACTGAAAAAAAGTGGCTGAAAAAAAGAAGACCACAGTAAAAAAGGAGATAAAAAAATGGACTGAAATGAATGCAAGAGATTCATATTAAAAAAATTCAATAAATGAATAAAAACCCAAGGACCTTGATTCTGGTTGAGGCTTGTGAAGATTTTCAATCTTCTTATATTTATGGATATAAAGGTACTCAAATCCTCAACCAAGAATCAGACCACACCATCCACCCCTTTTTTCCCACTTCCATCCATCCTCAACCTCCTTGTAGAGACCATCCTTCTCACTACTCATACTTGCTTCATAACTCTACAGCCTGATCCTGACTCATCTTGAAATTGCTACTCCACACTTCCCACCACATTGATTCATTGGACTTCATCTTGCCATTTCTAATTCAAACTCCCCATCTCATCAATTGATTGATATTACCATTCCAATCAAAATTTCCTCAGAGAAATCGACAACCAAAGATTCTTCCAATATTTTCAAAACAAAACCAAGAAAACCTCTTCAAGAAAAGTGAATTTAGTTAAAGAGTTACCAAATTTGCTTTGTATAAACTTATATTGAAAGTAATTTAAGGTGGGCTGGGGTAAAGAGCCACAAACACAGCCCTGTGGATGCCATAGAAAAATCTGAAGCCATTAGTTCTGAATTGGTCCACAGCCATTGAGCCCATGGCATGCCAGAAAAGGATTGGAGGTTTTGACAGTCTGCTGCTGTGTGGACTTCCAGAAGAGCCAGCCCCCCCTCTGGCATTTTTAATGAGGGGGGGAGATTTAAAATGTTGGTGGTGTGAATTTATTCAAAAACACAAAATTCATGGAATTGGTATGAATTTAGTAAAAAAAAAACTGAATTAATGCCTGGGGGAATTTTCTTATTTATTTTGTGAGAAAAAAAAAATGGTGCTTTTATTAAATCCCTGGAACAACTTTAGCTTGCTCCAAATTCTTTCTCATAAAATATGCTTCAACTGTAAAAGAGAACATTCTAACTTTTTCCCTCAATACCATTCTTCCAACTTCCACAAAAGCCTCTGAAAATTACTAAAAATATGCTTGTAAAACTCAATCAAAAACTAAAAAATCAAAAAATGTTCAGGAATGGAAGAAAATTCATAAAAAAATGGTTTCAGCTTCCAGATTCCAAGACCCTTGAAATCTTTTGTTGATTTATGGACTTCATCATCTTTTCTGCTCAACTCCCTCTCTCATCCCACTTCATTTCTTCATTATAAAATTGTATTTTTGAGGCACTTTTAGTCTGTCTCAACCAGATATTCTTGGTATTATCAATGTATGTTTGTGACAAATTTAGCTGTATCAACCACCTTTACTTTTCCTCATACTTGTATTTGTCTAGTCCATCCTATTACTTTATTCCTGGTACTTGTAGAATGCCAGCCACCATATCTTAAACATTTTGCAGGCTTCTGATACTAAAATGTTTCTAAACCTAGCCTTTGTGATTCTCATTTTAAACTTCCTAACCTCAACCATTTCATCACATATTATCTTATTGGATATTAATATTTTTCAAAAGGTCCAACTTTTGGATCCTGAATTTTCTATAAATACTCTCTATCTTCTGATCCCTTGATTGAAATCCATCAGATTCCTTCCCTCCTCATCTAGGCCCACTAACTGAAGCCCTCTTGGATATTTTCCCTTCTGTACCACTTAATTCAGATTGTAGCATTCTCTGGCATCAATCTCCCCTTTAATTTCTCTCATAATCCTGTTGAGAATTTCATACAACATCTTTTAGCTACTAGAATTTATTAAAAGTAAGAATAAAGGCTAACCAATCTCAAAAAAGGATATATGTCACCTGGGGAAAAATGGAGGCACATTCTATCATGTGCCCCCCTCTAATTTTGGTGTTACTGACAGAAATAACTCTGATATAACTGGATTTTAAGCAAACCATATCTCCAAAACAAAAAACATGTGGATCTTTCCAAAACAACACCAAAATCAGTTCCAATTCTGATAAAATGCACATGTGTCTGTCACACAGAGACTTGACACAGAGCCAGGGTGGCAGTAGCCAACAGATGAACAAAGACTAGGACCAGGGGGGGGAATCCACAATGGATTGAGCTGAGGGATTCAGCAGAGAGGATTGAGGACTCCAAGGTGGTTAAGAACCCAAGGAAGACTCAAAATGATTCTTGATGGCACTAGTAGGAGGGGGAATCTCAAAAGGAGCGGACTGGAAGTCAGGTTGCAGAACAAGAAGAATTTATTTCATAAGGAAAGGAGGAGGAAGATAATAAGAGTTAAGTTTTATATACTGCTAGATACAAACTTTCATTCTCCTACTTGTAAAATATTTTTAATATATCAAAAGAAAGAATAATAAAATAATATTTATGTGAATACAATCACCTTAACATGTCACAACTTTGACAGAATCCCCCAATGAAGAATTTTTTACTCCTGAACACCTTTAAAAAAATAAATTAGGTTTAGAAAAACATACTAACTAAGAGATTGTAGTATTCTCATGTAGAAAGGTACTGCAGTCACAAATGATACTAGATTCTGGGGGTGTAGATTGAGTTGATTTGATGACTGGGAGCTTGCCATCAAATTTTTGTTGCCATTCTGAGGATATGGAGTTTATTTGGAATTCATATTACTTTACTCCCACTACCACTTGCACTCCCAATCATCAAGAAAAGCATTTTTGGAAACCCTGACGGGCTCTTGAGATCATTTTCAAAAAATAATTCCTGCACTGCAAATGTCAGCTTGCTAATATTTCAGAGCAAGCTGCAAAAGTAACTAAAATAACATAAAAATAATAATAATACAACTAACCTAAGAAGGAGTAGGAAAACAATAAATATTATTACAGAAATGGATTCTCCATCCAAAATTAGGTAGGGTCACTCACTGACCCCACCCTTGAAATCCAACTCCTTATATTTTTAAATAATTAAGGAAAAAAGAACCAAAATACTACGGCTCCAGTATTGAGCTTTTTGGCCAATTAAATATTTCACATACAGTGTCACGTATAGGTTTCACACCTAAAATTCAGTCAGAATTGAGGTGTTGTGTATATTTTAGGAGTTATGGGCAGAAATGTGTTTTGTCACAATTCCCGCACGCAGCCGCGGCAGCCACAGCACCCGCGCGCATCTGAGATACAGCCGTGTCAACCCGTCAAAGTTGTGTACGCAGCCCTGGACCTCTGACAAGTACGCAGCCACGGGACTACGGGCTGACATAGTGACAGGCGGCCCAGGTACCATGTAAACAGGCTACAACATACACGGGAACTTGTTACATATGTAATAAAGGTTCCCATGGATAGTAGACTGTATAAATATACATAATATTATATAAAAATACCTAAATAATCCTTACACATATTTTTTATTTAATATAATGCAAAGAATCAAGAATGTCGAAAATAAGACAATGACAGTTTCAAAAAATATATTAAAATACTTTAATATACTTTTATGAGAATTACTATACATCAACATTCTCGTGACATACTAAGGAAGATAATGATGTAATAATATTACATGAATTCTCATGACTTATATTTTTAAGTAATTATCTTAACAAATCAACTGGAACTTGTAGATAAAGAGTAAAAACAATATTATGACTTTTACTCCAGTTATATGATACATAATGAGAACTTACCTGACATCAAAATGTCCGTAGAGATGTCTGATAATTTAATTATTATATGACTGGGAACATATACTAAGGATAATTAATTAAATAATACATAAATAGGACAGATTAGTGTTATTCACACGTCCTAATGTCCATTATAAGGTACAATAATTCCCATACCCTAAGGAATTAGATGTTACCCGGGCTATAGCACCAAGGGCACATGACAAGCTACCCCTGGTTACCCTGCTAGCCTTAGTGTCCGTCCCTTTCAGAACCTAAAACCCTCAGAAGGACCATATTGGGACCCCAAAAACTATAAATACAGAGCTCTTTTGAGGATGTTGTTGGCCAGAGACCCAGTAATATTCATATCCAGACGCCGTGCCAAGGTAATCAAGTACTTATAAGAGATAAGTAAGTGATTTATGGCAATTTCTGATCAGTAATACCCGTCCTCAAACCTCTTTTTATCAATTAAAACTGCTGAACAACCTTATAACCCCAGTATACAGGTTTAACCCATCAGTACACGTCCCAAACAGATAACCAAAGGATTTAATAATATACCAGTGAGTCTTATTATCCTTTCTCTGTCGTGGTAGCTTGGCTACAAGGCCCTACAACTCCATTGTGTATTTTATATACATATTATCTTTGGGTATAATAATCTTGAAACTAAAGAACCCAAAGTAACCAGGACTACGTGTTTTCATACTGAAATCCCTGAGGAGAGGTGTTAAAGATCCCCAATATAATTGTGTCCCCTCTATAAATATTTAATAATCAATTTTGATTAGAAACAATAAACAATAACCAAACCATTTAACCTTGCAATAAGCTTAATCCAAGTATTCTACGGATTTTTGCTGCAATTATTAAATAATATATTTATTATTTACAATATCACCTCTGGTAGCTGAAGGATAGCAAGGGTCTTGGCATCCAGGAGGCTGACAGCAAACCATAATGCTACAAACATCAATTCAACAAGTGTATAAAATATCTTCCAAATCATAGTCCAGATATCAATCAGAGTGCTGAAATCATTCAAAATATATTGTAAAGAGATTGTGGATCAATCCTAGGGGTTCTATGACAAGGATGAAGGTGGTTAAAGAGCCAATGGAGAAGCTGAAGCAACGGAAGACTTAGAGTCCATTCTACCTGAACCAATTGCACTAAGACTGCCATTGCAACCACAACTGGATTGATATCAAAAATCCAGGTTCTGATTGGTAAGATAACCACCAAAGGACCTGTTTACAAGTAGGAGAAGAGAGGCACTAGTGAAGGGACTCATGCTGCTAAGACTGATTCAACTATCAGCTCTAGAGTGTTACCAACTGCCTATACTACCCATGCTGGGGTCTTGAATGTATATAGTGTCCCCAAGACCTTTTCCCAAAGGTCTGGGGGATATTTCTGTTGCAATTTTAAAACTTGTGGGGAATCAATTCATGTCATGAATCTTTTAAAAATGCAATTAAACACCCAATCCCATATTTTCAACATTGATAACTCCATCAAACCTGGATTTTAATCATATCTTGAAGGGGTTGCACCTCAATTGCCACAATTTAAAATACCTTGAATCTGTGTCCCCCCTTCTCCAAGAGAAAAACTACATTTTTTTTCTGAATTATATCTACCTGTAAAAATTTTAAGAGATATTTGAAGAAAAAAGATAGGTTCAAAACAAAACAACCAAATTCAACTCACAAAATATTCTAGACCATTCACTTGTTGGAAAAAAATTTACCAAGGTTTTTGGAAGGGGAGCAGCTGTCACACAACCACCCCATGTACTATAGGGCAATCTTAGATGATTGTGAGTGCAAAGGGAGAAACTGAATGCAAGGGCAAGTTCAAGGTAGCAATGCTAACTGCAAAGTGCAAAGTTGTGGTTGGGTAACTTGAAACACAGTGAGAGCAATGAATTGTTCCAATGGAAAGGAAAATAAAGCCAAGCCCAATGTGATGACTGGATTTAGCAAAAATGCAAGAACGTATGAAATTAACTAACTGAGGAGACAATCTTCAGGCAACAGCATAGCCTTTATAAGGTGATCCAAAGTGACTAGATACAACCTGATGGATGGCCAACTACAGTTAAGAGGCAATGAGGCAATGAATGGCATTAACGGATTGGGAAATGAAATAAGAGTATAGACATTTCCAAGGTCATAATGTAGATGCAAGGCAATAGAGTCTGAGTGTACAAGGGAGTAACGGATGAGATAGGGAGGAGTGACATGAGAGAAAATGCAAATATGAGGATGTAGTTTATGAAGGGTAAGGGGCTAGTCCAATCGCAAAATATACAGTTGGTGTGGATGACTAGCATGGGTGCAAGCTAGCAAGAGTGCATGACCAAGAATGGGAACCCAAGGACTATTGATATCCAGGGTGGAAGAGCAGAGCTCAAATGGATGGTTGACTGGAGTAGAGTTAACTGCAAGGTTTGCAAGTAGGTGCTGAGTCAGTCGCCAAGAATGGAAGGTTTTTATGCAATCCAGATTTGATAAGCAGAAGGCACCATTGATGTCGTGCTTCTATTTGTGTCCTGTGTATGGACTGAGGTAGATGGTACTGAAGAAAGTATATGTCAAAGTGAGGAACACAATAATCCTTAAGCTTGAAGAGTGACAGTTGCTGGGGTATAAAGATGCAAGCTCCTGTGAGTGTGGAGAAAATTGTTGGTAACCAAGACCAGGCTGTGTAGTTTTAATTTCACCAAGAAGCATTTGAGTAAATCATTAATTACAGATAGGAGACAAGAAAACAGGAAAAGACAAAAGAATACCAATGGGTTTGGACAGGTTCAGAGATAGACAAAACTAATTGTGAAAATGACTGTGTAGATGGTAGTTCTAAGATAATAAAACAGATCAGTTGACATTGAAGGACAAGTATTCATCAGGATTTAATTTACAGAAGGACTGAAGAATTAAGGATGAGTCCAGTCAAGAAGATTAACTTGATTGACCACAAGAATTGATTGTAGCACGTTGAAAGATCTGCAAAGGGATTATCAGAGAAGAATCACTGGTGGATAAGTTGAAATGATCTTCCTTACTTCAGTCTGACTTACTGCTGGTTTGATTGATAGTGGATGGACAAGATAATATTATTTTAATGAATTTTTAAGATTGATATTGATTGTCCTGACTTGATGTGATTTGTCCCGTCTTGATTGACTTGAGTTGGAGAGCCGCGCAAACCAAGAGTGATGAGAAGGAGGTTTGCTGCGTCTGTGTCCGCAGCTTTCAGAGATCCCACGGTAATAAAATAAGCAAAAGAAAGAAGACAAAATAAATAAGAATAAAACTGAAAGAAAGTCAAATAAAACAATACACACCTGTCAATAGCAGGGCCACAGATGAATTGGTGAGAAGGATTAAAGAAATCTAGATTGAGACAGCAAGTGGCAGAACATGTAAGACTGGATTTCAACACTCCCCCACAACTTATACATCAGTGGATTAAGAAGCTGAAGGCATTTACTAGTCTGGTGTTTGATATTTTTTTAGCTGCCTTAGTAAGCGCATCTGCAGTCATTGAAAAAGAGGAGATTAGTTTGACTTTGATCAGTCCAAGCTTGAAATCATCCCATAGACTTTTGGTCTTGAGATTGATGTGCTTGGCCTTAGAGTTAGACCCGAACTTTTTGATCTTGTTGTCTAGTCCTTTGTTGTCAATCAAATGAATTGGACATTGGAATGGCTTACAGTATATGTCTTCAATGATTTTTTGCAACCATTGCGCCTCCAGATGGCAACTGGATAATGCTATACACTCTGATTCAGTAGACAAGTGGGGAATGCATTTTTTCTTTCTACTGGTCCAATACAGTTGACTACCCTTGAATGAGCAAAGAAATCCGCTTTGCAAAACTCTTGATTTGGGTTTTTCAGCCCAGGTGGCGTTGCTGAAGCAGACTAATTGATCAGAATTTGACCTGGGACCAAGACTGAGAGTTAGATCCTTCATTTTTTCAAGGTATTCCCAGACATGGAAAACGTCTCTCCAGTGGCTGAGTCCTGGTTGATTGTTGTGTTTAGCTAGTCTGAAGACAGCAAAACTGATGTCTGGCCGCGCTAAGCCAGCTATGAAGTTGAGAAGACCTATAGGAGATCAATAGTTTATTACCAAGGACTTGAACTTGTCTTGGTCCTCTTGATCAGCTGAGGACAGGTGAAGTCTAGGAGTAAGTGGAGTTGATACCAGTCAACAGTTCAATAGATTCAGTTCTTCTGGTCCCTTTTCAATATGGAGAGGCAACAAAAGATGTATCAGTCCATCTTTCCTTTTGACTTTCATCCCAAGAAGTGTGTTTGGCTTGTGAGCCAACAAATCTTTGAATCTTGAGAGAAATTTCTCCTTTAAATCTTTTACATTACTGGCAACTAGCAAATTGCTGACGTGAAAGTAAATTACAGACAGCTGATTTTTGCCTAAGTATAGACAGGGATCACATTCTGATTCACAAAACCCCTGTGCCTTTACCCATTTGCTGAGAATTCTATACCAATTGCTTGGGGATTTCTTGAATCCATAGAGAGACTTCTTGAGTTTTAAAAACTTAATTTTTCTGTTACATCCCAGCGGCGTATGGATATACACTTGCTTGTTTATATTTAAATGTAGGAACACTCCTTTCATGTCAAGTTGAAGGGCATCTATGTTCTTTTTGGCTATGGAGGTGAGGACAGCTCTCAATGAAGCCGCTTTTCCGGTAGGAGCGTAAGTTTCAAAGTAATCTATTCCGTACTTCTGGTTGAATCCCTGGACGCACAGGCAAGTCTTGAGAATAAAAAAGTCATCATGAGTGTTATTTTTAATTTTGAAAATGGGAACAGTATTGAGAGTGTTTGTTACCACTTCATCTTTGACTTCTTCCCACATGCCTAGGTCTTCAATATTGCTGAATTCTTTCTCAGCAGATTATTTCCATGCAGGAAGTTTCAAGGCCTCAAAAAGCAAGCTAGGCAATTTTTCTGACATGAAGCCATATCTCTGAGGTTTTGATAGGGTCCCTTTATTTTGGAGATTTGGCCTCAGATTGCTTGCCACAGCAGAGTTGTCATGATTTTGTAGATTGGGTTGCAGACTGTTTTCAACAACTGAGTTACTTTCTGACAATTTCTCCAAGATTACATTGGACTCCTCTTTGATCAAGATTTTGGTGGTGTTTTTTTTTGGTCAATTCTGTTGGACCTCTGTATTGTTGATGACAGTCTGTACTGATTCAATTTGAAAATTTTTATCCTCTTCAATGGTGATTGGACTTGACTTTTGATGGTTGAAAATCACATGCTTTTTCTTGACAATCTTCCCCAAATGCAAAAATATCTTGTAAGAGAGGAATGAGGGATTAAAACCTACCAGAACACTGGAGGCACCTTTTTCATTTAGTTTAAACTTGATCTCTGTGTTGTTGAGCTGATTGGTGAGAGGGTTTCCTAGTGGCTTGACATATTCTTTTGGAAGTGTCTCGCCATGCATTTTCTCCCATGGTGAGATTTCACCTCTCTGTTGTGGAATCTGGTTTAGCATCAGACAGCGCCCTTGAACTATTTTGTGCCAACATGATTTGGGAAGGTTTATTTTGTAAATTGTAGCTCTAGCAGATTTGATGACAGTCCTGTTGGCTTGTTCAACTTGACTGTTGTGTTGTGAATGGTAAGGTTTGCTAATTAATTGGTTGATGTGATGAAGTCTTTAATATGCTTGTAGTTTGGCATTGACAAATTCTCCACCACTGTCAAAACACACTTCTTTGGGATATCAATTTTTTTTTCTATTCTGATTTTCAATAATGAATGTCACCATCTCCGCTTTATCCCTCTTGTGCTTCAGGGGAAAGCAAGCAATATAACCTGAGTGTGAATCAACAAGGTTGAGAATGTATCTAAAACTAACTTTTGACATTGGATTTATAGGACCAATTAAGTTGAGATGGATTTTTTCAAAGCATTCTTGAGCTGGTTGCTGATGATGGATGAAAGGCTTGCATGTGATCTTGGACTTATTGCAGCTGACAAATTCAAAATAATTCTTTTGGGCTGTTGGCACAGAGCAGTTAAGATAATTTTCAATCCTTTCAATGCTGGCGTGTCCCAATGATTTGTGAATAGTCAGGAGTTCATCACTGGAATAGTATGATTTTTGGAAGTTAGCCCGCATGTCTATTACAAACAGGTTGTTTTGGATGCAGCCCAACAGGAGTACCACATCATTCTGTACCAGTTGGAAGGTGCTTGGAGTCTTCATAGAATAAATCTGAAGTTTGGCACCTTGCAACATAAGCGCACCCAAAGAAATAAGATTAACTGTAGATTCCGGAACCCAAGCAACATTTGAAAGCTTCAGGTTGGCTTCTTTTGTAATCATCACTGTATCTCCCGTGGCTTCTATTGTTATGGAGGCATCTTTCTTCCCTGTTTGGATTGTCTGGTTTCTGTTGTTATTGTTCAGCAATAGGAATCTGTTCTTGTCAAAAATCATGTGCATAGAGCACCCAGAATCTAGAATGAACCTGTTGGAGACAGTGTCACCAGTGGAGCTGAGACCACAGAAGAAGGAGTAAAAATGCGCCTCCAGATGGTCTTTCTGTTTTGCCTTTTTCCCGCCGTTGTGGAGATTTGGTGGTTTGAGTTCTGGAAATTCAAACCAGCAGAAGCTGGAAGGGTGAGAGGTGACGGCCAGATTGTGTTTTCCTTTTTCACATCCGGGTCCTCTGTAGAGTGCTACATTGACTGGTTTGAAACAATCCCCTTGGGCTATAGCTTTGTTTTTGTGTTGAATTAGATGGTTGAGAAATATATCAATTTTAATTTCTGCGGTGGACTGCATGATTTGTGACTTCATATGGGCCATCAAGGGTGGGAACTTAAACAGTACAAGGTACGCCACAATGTCCGAGGGAAGATAGATGCCTACTTCAGTCATCTTCTTCAGATAAACCTTAACCAAGGTGACAAAAGCTTTGATATCCAATTCCATGGTCAGATGCAGGAAGCCGTTGAAGACCCTAGCCCTGTTCACGGATTGAGATGAGGAAAAATGGGCTTGAGTGGCCATCCATATCAGCTTGGAACTATCTTTGTTGATTTCATCTATGATATTACTGTAAGTGTTTGCATCAAGCTTTGCTATTATATAGGCCACAAATTCTTGATTGATTTCTTTTTCCAAATTCTGTGAGTTTGTCAGGATCTTTCATTATACCCAAAAATCCCTTGCAATTTGAAGAGTTTTTTGAACTTTTTTCGCCACATGCTGTAGTTTTCAGCCGTGAGTAATGGTGTCAATTCAATTAGTGACTTGATTGCGAGAGATTTGTAATTGGTCGAATCCCCTCCTGTTCCTGGCTTTGAAGAAGGCCCCAATTGCTCCATTTGACGGCGCAGGCTTTTAACCATGTGAAGAAAATTGTTGGTAACCAAGACCAGGCTGCGTAATTTTACTTTCATGGAGCAGCATTTGAGTAAATCATTAATTACAGATAGGAGACAAGAAAACAGGAAAAGACAAAAGAATACCAATGGGTTTGGACAGGTTCAGAGATAGACAAAACTAATTGTGAAAATGACTGTGTAGATGGTAGTTCTAAGATAATAAAACAGATCAGTTGACATTGAAGGACAAGTATTCATCAGGATTTAATTTACAGAAGGACTGAAGAATTAAGGATGAGTCCAGTCAAGAAGATTAACTTGATTGACCACAAGAATTGATTGTAGCACGTTGAAAGATCTGCAAAGGGATTATCAGAGAAGAATCACTGGTGGATAAGTTGAAATGATCTTCCTTACTTCAGTCTGACTTACTGCTGGTTTGATTGATAGTGGATGGACAAGATAATATTATTTTAATGAATTTTTAAGATTGATATTGATTGTCCTGACTTGATGTGATTTGTCCCGTCTTGATTGACTTGAGTTGGAGAGCCGCGCAAACCAACAGTGATGAGAAGAGAGAGAGAGAGAGAGAGAGAGAGAGAGAGAGAGAGAGAGAGAGAGAGAGAGAGAGAGAGAGAGAGAGAGAGAGAGAGAGAGAGAGAGAGAGATGAATTTCTGTCCTACTCTCAGAGGAAACTTTTCTCTCCTTCAAGGACAAAATCTACATTCGATCCATTCTTATTTCCAAACTGGACCCCAACTTTCACGCCAACATCATCACCTTCAAAAACAAAAAGGATTCCAAACTTATTTGGAAAGCCATCATCAGATTCTTTGCATCCTCCGAGTCCTCCAATTGAGCTTGATTATTTGACAATCTTCAAAACCTTCCCTTCAACATCAACAACATTCCTTCCTTCATAACCTCTGCTAAAATCTGCATTTGTCGTCTTTATGAAGTCGGAATAAATCTCCCTCAAGACATACTGGCCTATATGCTTCTTCATAAGTTGCCCCCAAGTCTCAAATTTGTCAAGGAACAGATCACCCATTCCTCCTCCATCACCCCTGACCTTGTTCTCAATCACCTTCAAATATCCGCCAACGAATGCAGAAATAAGGAAGAAGGAAAGATCCAACTAACCGCACTTTGTACCAACCAAGAACCTCTTCCCCAATGCTTGGGTGGAAAACACAATAATCTTGCTCCTCATTCTCCTTCCAATTTCTGGGCTCTTGTTCCCAAACTCTGAGAGGCTTATCTTAAGAAAAATAACAAAGACAAATCTTCTCTCTCTGTCAGTTGTCTTCTATCTAAAAACTCCTCCTCTCTCACAAGTCACGTTGTGTTTGACTCCGGATGCTCCTCCCACATGGTCTCTGATCCTGACTTATTTGTGGCTATCTCACATACAGAAATCGGACAAGTGAAGACTGGATCAAACTTGGAATCTCTTCCCATTGAAGGAATCGGATCAATCAAAATTGAGGGAAACTGCGGTCCTGTGCTTATCAATAATGTCTTTTATGTTCCTGACCTTTCCACCAATCTTCTGTCTGTCAGATACTTGATTCTTGAGGGATATCTCATCACATTTGAAAAGAATCAATTCTCTGTCTCAAAAGACAATCAAAATGTCTTCTCGGGTTGTTACCAAAACAAAATTCCTATTCTCTTGCTTAATGACAAACCCACATTTCCTTCTTGTCTATTCTCCCAATCCAAGCTGATCCACAAGGCTCTTGGTCACGCAAGCTATAACCAAATAAGAAATAAATTGAATATTCCCATCAAATCAGATGTTGAATGTAAGAGCTGCGCTCTTGGAAAGATTACCCAAGGATCCTTCAAGAGGAAAAACACCCAAGCTGACAAACCTTTTCAAGAGCTCCACCTAGATATCATGTGCCCGATTCATCCCCCTTCCTACAACGGAAATCAATAAATCCTGACAGTTGTTGACAGCTCCACCAGGTATTGTTCCGCCATTCCCGTCAAATCCAAAGATCTGGTTCCTCTTATTATTTGAAACGCCATTGAAATCAAAAGGAAACGCTTTGGGTACTACCCCTCCGTCCTTCACTCCAATAGAGGCACGGAGTTTGTTAATAAAAACATGAAAGATTTCTGCAAGAAGAACTTCATCAGAGCCAGATATTCAGATCCCTACACCCCTGAGCAAAATGGACTCGCCAAAAGATTCAACAGAACTATCATGGAATGCCTTCGGACGGTCCATATTGACTCCAGACTAAAGAATCAACTATGGGATGAGGTTCTCAAGGCCTGTGTTCTCACAATAAATCAGTTTCCCTCTCATAAAAGCAAGAAAAGCCCTTTTGAACTCTTCAAACATAGATCTATCCCACTCACATTATTTCACCCCATAGGCTCTGAAGCAGTCATCCTGAAATCACCGCATCATCAACATTCCAAACTAGATCCAAAAGGAATCTCTGCCACTCTCATTGGATACAATGACAAACTTCTCTCCTATAAACTACTCTCCGACACCGGACAAGTCATTTCTTCCAAACATATCAAGGTGATAGGATTTAAAAACATCACTGACAGAAATTCTGTCGCTCCACTAGACTGGGAAGATTCTTTCTCTTCTCCCATTACCAACAATCACATAGATACTACAGATTCAAGTCTCCGATCCCCTCTTGAGGCACCTATAGAACATCCTCCCTCCATCAATTCCGATGAAGACACATCTATCACCAATCAATTTGTGTCCTTTGATCTCCAAGATGGCAAATCCATTTTGGAATCCAACGATGAACCCAATCTTTCCGCTCCATCTCCAACTCCCAGATATCAACTTTGAGAACAATCCAAAAAAATCAAACCCTTGAAATACTCTTACCATACTCAAAAAGTCGATAATTATTCAGATGCCATCGACAAAGAATTCCAATCAATAGAAGGCAAAGATGTGTGGGAGGACTACCATGGAACTCCTGAAAGCTTCCTGGATACAACTCTCATTCTAAAAACCAAACCAAAAACTCCCTCCTCCAAGGAAAGGAAGAAGGCAAGACTTTGTATCCAAGGATTCCAACAAATTCCTGGCATCGACTTCATTGATACTTTTGCACCCACGGGGAAATTCTCTTCTCTCCTTGCTCTTCTCGCTCTCAGCATTGACAAAAAACTTCCCTTAAGACAGTTTGATGTCAAAGCTGCCTTTCTTTATGCCCCTCTGCAAGAGGAAATCTTCATCAAAACTCCCAAGTATTCCAAACGTACCTCTCCCTTTCTCAAGCTAAAAAAATCTCTTTACGGCCTCAAACAGGCCCCAGCCAACTGGTACAACACCCTAACCAAGTGGCTCAACAGTATTCATTTTTTTTGTTTCTGACTCCGACCCCTGTCTCTTCATACATCAAGACAGACACACCTTCCTTTTCTTTCATGTTGATGATCTTATAGTAGCCGGAAAAATCGATGACTTTGAAAAACTGTTTCTGTCCAGGTTCCCCAAGTCTTCCGCTCATGATCCCAATCTTCTCCTAGGAATGGAAGTCAAGGTTGATGACAATCATATCACTCTAAATCAAAGAAAACTGATCAAGAAAGGTTTGAAACTCCTGAACCTGAATAACTGCAGACCTGTCTCTACTCCTCTCTCCCCGAACGTACAACTCTCAGCTGCCAGCAAAGAAGAAAAAGTAGAATTTAACCGTCTCAAAGTCAACTATCAAACATTCACCGGCATCCTTAACTTTCTGGCGTGCAGGACCAGACCCAAAATCTCTCCTGCTGTCTCGATTCTCTCCCAATTCAACAACAACCCCGGCATGAATCACTGGAAGGAGGTGATTCACGTTTTCAAGTATTTAGCTGGCTCCATTGATTTTTCATTCAAGATTGCTCCACATCAAGACAATGATGTTAACATCCAATATTACAGCGACTCAACCTGGGGGGAAAATCATGAATCTAGGAGATCTAGAAGTGGATATCTTTGTCTTTGGAAAAACTGTCTCTTATCCTGGTGCAGTGCGAGTGAAAAGAACATCACACTTTCCTCAACGGAAGCCAAAATGTGTGCGCTTTTGGAAGCTTGTCAAGAAAACCTGTGGACATCTCATCTAATCAAGGAACTCTGGGACATCAATCTCAAACCAACAAATTTCAAAATCAACAATAAAGGACTTCTTGATAAAGTCAAACACTTCAGACACAATTCAAAGACCAAACATCTTGACATTAAAGCAAAAAAACTTTGACAACTTCTCAATGAAAATATGATCTCGATCACCCTTGTCAAATCCAAAGACATGCTTTCCAATTGTCTTACCAAGGCCTGTAACCGGTCATCACTCAATCTGTTTCTTCGATCCTTTCTTCAACCTCCTCATACCAAATAATGGGGGGTGTTGAAGCTTCCTTGGCGTCTTCCCTCCTTGCATTAACTGGATGTCACAGATGTGACATCCTCGCTCTCTTCCGCCTTTTTTCTCTTTGACCACCTTCTCAACCTTTATCTGTTCTCAGTTGTCCTCTTTCTCTTCTCTCACGAAATTCCTCCTTTCTCCTCTCTCACTCACCTTCCCTCTCTTCTTTCATCCTTTCTCATCTCATCCCTCCTTACCAATACCTCACCCAATATCTTCAATGTTGGAATTCTGGTATTTTTCTGCTCACGCTTAAGACCTTCAACCATTAAACCAATTACACTCATTTTTTCTTCATTATTCAACCTTAGTGTGACTTCATAAAAGTAGTAGTGCTATGGTCTTTAACTCCTCTTACTGCTCTAATCAGTTGTCATCTTTGGTTGTATATTTTGAGGTTAAGTTATGAACATGTCTGGAAGAATACTAGTTTGAGTAGCATGTCATATAATTCTGATCAAACTCTTGTAGTCTAAGAACCCTGAGTCACTAGTTCTTATATTGTTTTCATGACTCTAAGAACCTCCTTCCTTATCATCTTTTCTCTTAACTTGATGTCTGATTTCTGTGTCAGATCAGCTTGAATTAACGCCTCAGCTGTCTGTGATATCCCTTGTCTTTTGTCCTTGATAGTGTCACTGATATTGTGGTTTCTCTCTGGCTGAGTTCTCATTCATTACTTATTATTCATTATGTTACCACATTTTGATCATGTTGACTATGGCTTGTATTTACTATTTAAATCCTGTCATCCTCAACTGAAATTCATTCATCAGATCTTTGACTCATTTCAACCGAGTGCCCCTTCCTCTGAGCCATTTGATCCGCTTCTCTTTGCGTCATAAGATCATTCCATCTTTCCGTTCATCCTTTCCGGCCTCTGGCCTTACAAGTTCTAACATTCAAATTCCTAATCAATCAACTTGAACTCCTCCTTCAGTCGTGACTCGACTCAATCTTATTTGGGTCCTCCTTCAAACTCAAACTCCTCCTTCAGTCGTGATTCAATCTTATTTTGGCCCTCCTTCAAACTCATCAGTTCAATCTCAACTTGTCCTTGTCTCACGGTTATTTGGTATGAGCCCAAGTGGCTGTCTCTCTCTTTCCTTTACTTTTGTATTTCTCCTCATGCTGCTTATCAAGTCATTGATCCGCCCTCATCTGATTCATGTAGAGGAGGTAACCTGCAACAACTTTCTCATTGGCGTCCTTACACTCATCTATCTTATTTTTCTTATTTCTGGAACTTATCCTGTTTGATCTCCCTGGTCTCATTTGGTGCGACTCTCTCCTTTGATTTTCTCTCTCTTTTTTTTTTTTTCTTGTCTCAACTGTTTCTTTCCATTTTTTCAGTCTTGGCTTTTTGGCAATATCAAGGTATCTCAAAATAACTCAACAATTTCCCTTCCTTTCCTTATCCTTCACCGCATCCATCCATCCATCAATTCCCTACTTTCCTCCTTCTATATCCTACAACGCGGGGTTGAGAGTGAAGTATTTAAGTCCTCCCTCCCAACCCTAACCTAAGTACAAGCGCAAACAGAAAACCTAGCAACAAAGAAAGAAAACCCTACATCCCAGAACCCTAACCCAACCCTACCCAATCTGTTCACTCCCTCTGTATTTACTTACGTTTGGTTTTTTGTTGTCATGGCACAGCCCTCTGCTGCACCCTACTTGGAGCCGCCCGGGTTTATCCATCTGCGCGCGTCTGCAAATCCTGTGATCCATGGATTGGTCCGCCCCTATGCTTGCGCGGACCTCCCTGGCGCTTTGTGGAAAGGGATTGTGTGTTTTTTAAATTCTCCTCAACAATCCCGCTCCAAGTTCTGGAAAGCCCACCAGCCCTTGATTCACACTCCTGTACCTCCGCAATTCCTAACAAAACTCTGCTTCTGCATTCAAGCTGGAAATCACTAAAGCTAAATTGCAATGAAATAATAGTAAATAAACAAGTTGGACTCCTCAATGAGCTCCTCACTTGAACTACTTCCCTAAATATGACCTCCAAGAACTCTTGCTGTATACTACACTCCAAAGTAACTGAAGAAAAGAATCAAGCTATAATTTGTTTAAACTTTATTATTAATTATCATAGAACTAAAAACCAGCAAGCTGAAGAAAATAGAGCTGAAGAAAATAGAGCTTCAGACAATTATACAAGAAAGATTCTTCACAAATGTGTAAAGAAAGAGTAGATGAAAGATATACCAACAGCAACAGCTATAGTCAGAGTCAACAAGGCATGAGCGGTAGAGGATTATGTTGAACTAGATGAGGCAGACAATAAACTGAAATGAACAGAGATCAGAGTTGTTTCTTTTAAGACTTCACGCGGATAATCCTCTTACCAGACAAGGAAAGATGGAAGATAATATGATCTAGAGATTTGGATTGGAGATCAAGATGTTGGCACGAGAGTGACTTGTATTGCAAGGAGAAGATAGAAGCAAAAGAAGATGAGAGGAGATTGAATATGATAAGAGGAGATTCACTCCATAGAGAGAATCAACGGTTCATTGAGATTGATCTGGTGATGTGGTTGGTTCGTCAAGAGTGTTAGACCTTGAGATTGATTCTTTGTGAGAGTGAAAGTAATCGTGAGAAGAAAAATAGAAAAGAATGGAAAACAAATAGAATTGAAAAAATAGAAAAGAAAAATAGAAATGGGAAAAGAAAGAACCCGTCCCCTGAATATTCTCACCCGGGGGCGGGGTACAAGTTAGACTGGAGTATTTACACTCTCCCTTGAATTATGACTTCTAATAGTACGCGGTTAGAGAACTGTGTAGGATCAACTGTGTAGGGTTAATGTTCTGCATATTCAACACTCACCGTGGCTGTTACAAGGATTATCTAGGAATCTAGGAATTTATTTATCTTAACTATTAAATACCCTACGTTGTAACAATTCAAGAGAGACTTTTGAGGAAGCTTTTGTAAGAGAGTCTGCAACCATGAGCTCGCTAGGAATGAGATCTAGTGCATATTCATGATTTAAGTAGCTTTCACGAAGACCTTTTGTCTTTATATCTATGTGTCTTGATTTAGAATGAGACCCAAATTTTTTTATCTTGTCATCTAAACCCTTGTTATCTATATACAGTTTGGGTTTGAACTCAAAGCCTTGATAGATTTCATTTACAAGATGTTCAATCCACTTGACTTCCAGATAGCAATCAAGCATAGCGTTTAATTCCAATTCAGTAGAGGAATAATTGATATTTTGTTGTCTTGTTGAGTTCCAGATAACCGGGCTCCCATAATGAACTATAATATAACCAGTTTGAGATTTTCGAAAAATGGGATTGTCTCCCCAAGTTGCATCACTGAAGCTTGAAAGGATGTCTTGTTCCGGATTGTATTTAATTGTAAGCTTAAAGTTTTTTGTTGTCTTAAGATACTTACAAACTTTTTGAACCTCCCTCCAGTGACTCATACCTGGTTTTGTGTTGAATCAAGCCAGACTCAATACAGAGAATGAAATATCTGGTTGGGTATATTGAGATAGGTGGTCAAGAAGACCAATAGCTGATTGGTAATTCATATTTAGTTGACAGAATTCCGCATGATTGTCATTGGAGGCAGGCTCGAGATTGAGGTTCTGAGTTAATGGAGACATAGTCTCTTTGCAAGATGACAATCCGAGTTCTTCCAGACCACAATCAATATGATTAGGTTGGCTTAAAATTATTCGGTAGCCTTCAATCTCCATAAGCATTCCGAGTATTGTGTTGGGAGGATGGCAAGATGAGTTCTTGAATCAGCTAAGAAAATTTGACTCAAAAGTGTTAGAGTTGCCCACGTGAATTAAATCATCCACATCAAAGTATAGAAGTTCTTTTGATTGAGTGTTGAGTTAGAGACAGGGGTCACTCGTCGACTCGCTGTATCCTTGAGATTTTATCCAGGATGTCAAGGTTTTGTACCAATTCTTGGGAGACTGTTTTAAGCCATATAAGGATTTTTTTAATTTGAGATAAGGAGATTTTTGATTCAACCCTTCTGGCGTTTTAATGATGACCGTTTCTTCCAGAGGAGCATGCAAGAATGCGCCTTTGACATTGAACTGAGTGAGTTTCATCTTTTCCTTCAGAGCATACAAGAGAGCCAACCGTAGGGATCCGATTTTTCAGGTCGGAGCCCACGTTTCATTGTAATCTATACCAAGTACTTGATTAAAGCCTTGAACGCATAATCGCGCTTTATACTTGACCGGTTCGCCATGACAGTTCTCTGTCACCTTGAAGACCCAAGTGGTATTCAAAATTTTGTCCGGATTTTCATAATATTCTTCCCACACTTCTTGCATTTTGATTCCTTCTAACTCGATCTCTGTAGCCTCCTTCCACTTAGGCCACTCAGAAAATTTCTGGGCAGCTTTGTAGGAAGGTGGTTTGTAGTAATGATGAAAACCTTATTGTTCCTTATCGTTGCGGTTTCCTAGTTTCACGTCAAGGTATTTGAGATATCGTAGGTTCAAGGGGACCTGCAGGAATGGTTTGACAGGGTGAGTTTGAGACAGATGAGTCTGTGAGATCCGTGAAATTATTTTCCTCACAATCTGACTTGGACTCAGAGAGATTTTCATTAGATTCTCAAATAGTATATTGTTTCTCCATGGATGAAAAGTTGGAGTCGTTAGACTCTGAGCTGGCTTGGGAGAAGAGATTGAGTCCCGGCGACTCAAGAAGCGGGAATTCAGAAAGATTATTCTTGAGGAACTGAACATGTTTGCTTTCAATAACATCACAGGATGAGTTCAATATAAGGTAGGAATGAAAAATTGGATTAAACCCAACTAAGATTCCTTCCAGTCCCTTTTTGTCAAACTTCCTCCCTCTATGAAGATGGTTTCCAAGATAGATAACTGATGATCCTACGTGTTGAAAATAGTTAGCAGGTAGCACTTTCTTGAACATAAGTTCCCAGGGTGATCAATTATTACCTTCTCGAGGGATTTGATTCAATATGAAGCAACAGCTTCTGATCACTATATGCCAGTAATTTTTTGGCAGTCTAGAAGAAGAAAACGTAGCTTGTGCAGATTTGACAATAGTTCTATTAGCTTGTTCCGCTCAACCATTGTGTTGAGAGTGGTAAGGTTCCGATGTAAGTAATTTAATGTGTTTAGATTGAGCGAAGTCCTCTAGAGTTTTATTCGTGAATTCCGTCCCCTTATCTGAGAAGATCTCCGTTGGGTAGTAATTGAGTCGTTTGTATTTGGTTTCTAGAATATTAATTATGATATTTGGAGTCGTGTCTTTTGATAAGAGGGGAAACGCGGCTAGGTAGCCTGAAAAATTATCTACCAGGGTTAGAATGTAGCAATGACCCGCCTTTGATTGAGGAGTGATTTGCCCAATCAAATCTAGGTGAATCCTCTTGAGGGGTTTTGATACTGGTGTCGACGTTGCTGGGAAGGGTGATTTGGTAATTTTACTTTTCATGCAACCGTTGCACTGGAATTCATCTAGTTCTTCTTTGGAGAATTGGTCTTTCAAAATAGGTTTGAGTGTTGAAATCTCCGCGTGTCCGTATATCTTATGGAGGTCAGATAAGGAAGGAGACTCAACCCAAGCAGAACTGGAAGATTAAGTTGATAAATTAACTGAAAGGTTGTTGCCGGCTACGCAAGGCTTCTTGATTAAAAAGAGGTTGTCGCAAATCCGACCTTTTAAGACAATCTCATCCCTTTGAGTGATACAGAATTGATCTTGTTCTTGGGAAAGGTTAAATCCCTTTTTTGCTAGAAGACCCGGGCTGATCAAATTGACTACTATATCAGGAACATACATACATTCCTCTAGAGTTATAGCAGATTTGTTCCATTTGAGTCAAACCGTACCAGTGCCTCGTATTATCAAATTTGCTTCTAATTTACCAGTTTTGATTTCTTCCGGGTCATCCTGGAGATTAATTGATGTAAAAAATTTTAGTTTGTTAAAAATATGGATGTTGGCACCCGAGTCTAGTAGGAGATTAGGAGTGTTGTTGGCATTGATCCAAAGAGTGAGCAATGCGTGATAATTGATAGTGGGATTTTTCTTGGTTTTATTTTTCCACTCATTCTGTTTTTTGACTCACCATCCAGGTGCAATATGAGGATGGAGATGGAAACACGAAGATTCTGGATGTGGAGCATTTGGATTGTGATATCCTTCACTACATCAAAGTCGAACCTTTTTGTTGTCCTTGTCTGTTCTAGTTTTGGTTGTTACTAAGGTGACTTCTGAAGTTGATTTTCCTACTTTAAGTTGCGCTTTTTGTTCATTATTGTATTGAGTAAGGTGGTTAAAAACTGTTTCTACCGTTATTAATTTCTCTACATGCATAATTTGCTGTTTAAGATTCTCTAGTATTGGAGGGAATTTGAATAATATGAGATAGGCTAATATATCTTTGGGTAGTTCTATTCCCACATCTGCCATTCTAGTAAGCGCCTTTTTGGTTTCAGTGATAAAACTTTTGATTGCATGTTTGTTGAAGGGAGAGTGTAGAAATTGATTGAAGACTCTAGCTCTATTTGCCGTTTCTGATGAGGCGAATCGTTGGGTAATCTCAGCCCAGAGTAATTTTGATGAAGAGATATTGGTTGTGTTGACTACATTTGCATGAGTGACGCTTTCTAGTTTAGAGAGAATGATAGCTTGGATTTCTCTATCTTGTTTCATCAATAATTGTCCTGAATTACTAGTGATGGCATCCTTTATTTCCTTGAGATCAAAAAGAATCATCATTTTATCTCGCCAGATCAAATAATTATCTTCATTAAGAGGAGGAATGGCGTCAACCAAAGCTTTAAGGGCGACCTGGTGAAAATAGTTGTTGGCTCCGGCTGGTTCAGTTATTTTTGGTTAGGTTGAGTTATCCTTTTGGCTTTTAAACATTTTAACTTTATTATTAATTATCATAGAACTAAAAACCAGCAAGCTGAAGAAAATAGAGCGTCAGACAATTATACAAGAAAGATTCTTCACAAATGTGTAAAGAAAGAGTAGATGAAAGATATACCAAAAGCAACAGCTATAGTCAGAGTCAACAAGGCATGAGCGGTAGAGGATTATGTTGAACTAGATGAGGCAGACAATAAACTGAAATGAACAGAGATCAGAGTTGTTTTGTTTAAGACTTCACGCGGATAATCCTCTTACCAGACAAGGAAAGATGGAAGATAATAAGATCTAGAGATTTGGATTGGAGATCAAGGTGTTGGCGCGAGAGTGACTTGTATCGCAAGGAGAAGATAGAAGCAAAAGAAGATGAGAGGAGATTGAATATGATAAGAGGAGATTCACTCCATAGAGAGAATAAACGGTTTGTTGAGATTGATCTGGTGATGTGGTTGGTTCGTCAAGAGTGTTAGACCTTGAGATTGATTCTTTGTGAGAGTGAAAGTAATCGTGAGAAGAAAAATAGAAAAGAATGGAAAACAAATAGAATTGAAAAAATAGAAAAGAAAAATAGAAATGGGAAAAGAAAGAACCCATCCCCTGAATATTCTCACCCGGGGGCGGGGTACAAGTTAGAATGGAGTATTTACACTCTCCCTCAAATTATGACTTCTAATAGTACGCGGTTAGAGAACTGTGTAGGATCAACTTTGTAGGGTTAATGTTCTACATATTCAACAATTTGCCTCAAAAATCTCCAATAATGAGGATAAACTCCGTTAATGGTAAACTCCAATGATCCTAAACCCCTCTACTTGTAAACTCCCCCCTCATCCTCCTAAACTCCTCTACAAAAAAAAGAAAAGCTTCCTTATATATAAAACAAAAGGATGCAAGCTGAAAATGAAAGACCCCTCTCATCTCCGTGCTTTCTGCACTGACCCCCCTTAGCTACTCCAAAAAAGGAACTTGAACTGCTGATGAAAGACCCCTTTTACCACTGCCTCTGTGTGTTCACACTGATCCTCCTTACCAATATTCCAATCCTTACCCAATCCAATGATTTTCAGTAGATTTGATGATCCTGTTGCCAATTCACCCTAAGAGTTGAGTTGCGCCAATCCAAAACTAACAACAGATCCTTTTTGATCTTCCCTAGCAGATCACTCCCAATCCCGCATGCAACATAACTATTGATCCCCAAAAATCTGCATGCCACCTCTTCAACTTTAGCATTCATTGCCCCACAGTGCTCTGCAATCTCAGTGCATATCCCATAATTGGCCTAATACGTACTACTTAGCTTTTATCACTTGCTTCCCCATTAGTAAACCCACTGCCGCAGAGGGAAATTTATGTTTGAAAAAGCAATGTCCGCAAAAGGCAAAAACCTCTGGCCCATTCTTGTCATTGTGCCTGCAAAAGCACGCGCCGCACAAATGCCAAGCCCTCAGCTAATGTAATCTGGGATAGACAGTCCGCCAACGTGCTTCTCTGTGCCTATTGTACTGCGGACTTCCACCCACAGCTGAGCTGCTCCAAGTTGAATGTCCAGTGGTGAGCCTACTTTCCTCCGTGTCTATAAATAACCAACACATCCCCCCACAAATTTGATTCTGTCCCCAGGATTCCCACGCTCCACAACACCAGAACTTCCACCAAACCCTTCAACCCCCAACTCCTAAAAACACTCCAAACTCCAAAAGAAAGAAAATCCTTTGCCATTGAAATGTGCAAGTACTGCACAAAAATGTGGAGGATGGGCAACCAAACAACTGGTTTCCCAGCCTGCAACGCCTGCTGTCTACGCCACCACAGGTGTTTGTTGTTTTCTCCAACCCCTGGATCCTTGCAGACTTGCCCTCCTCCCCGTCCTCTCTCTACATCTGGTTCCCGTTGCAAAAGCTGCCACCGCAGACCAAAGGCCAACTCTGTTGTTGATGATGACAAATTAATGAAGACCAAAGACTGGAATCCGGAGCCGGACCGCGCCACTTCCTTTTTGCCTGTTGCTGAGGCCACAGACCACCTTTACCCCCCTCCTAGATGCGCGGACTGTAAAAGATGAAAAGAGCTGAAGCTCAAATTGGATGAAGGGATTAATAAATGAGTGAAAGGAGCTTGTAACGTCAAGCGTAAAGGACCTGAGATGAGGAGGAAAGGGGCACTCCAGTTGATATTATGTCAGAACAGATGATGACTTCCACTTGAGAGCACTGGTGTTGATATAGACTAAATACACAATTGGCTGACAATTTGTTGAGTACAAAATGAATAAGTTAAAATTAGAATAAGCAGTTTAAGTGACATGGTAAGTGAAATGCTATGATTAGACAGTCTGACAATCACAATACTACAAAACAAGATCCTCTATTAAATAACAGATATAATTTTTCTTGGTTATAACACAGCCTTGTTATATTTTACCTGTTGTTTGAGTAATTTTAGATAACAATAATAAGATCACATCAATCCCATCAATTACACTTTAAACTCCAGTGAAAGTCAAATATATGAAAACTCAAATTCTAACACACCCGCTTGACTTGCACTGGAGGAAGTTACTTTCTGAAATGAATCTAACTATTTTTCTTCAATTAAATTTATGTTCTACTGACTGTTGGAATTATTCTACATACAGGTTAGTGACTGATAACCAGATGAGCTGATTGACTAGTAAACTTCCTGTGGCATATTTGAATTTAACTTCTATCTTTAAGTATGATATCTACTATTTGCTGTAAAATTCTTCAGTTCAAATGTGATTGACTTGTAAGATGTGTTGAATTTTATCAAGGTTAGATTTGATTGCGTAGAATTGATAAATTTGAGTTAGTTGATTTTTGAAGTAGATTGATGGATGATGGATGATAAAAGAAGGTATTGTCAGTCCATAGGATTGAGATCTGAAGACCGTTCAAATCAAATTTTGACAATCAATAAAACATTTAATTGCTTGAGCCTTGGATTTGGTCAGATGAGTAGGTGATTGAGATTTGAATGTACCGGCAAAGAACGTCTGATTGAGTAGTAACATTTGATCAGATAAGTGAACCAGTTGGTTTTGGTCTTTTGCTGAATGGGCAAATTATCCAGTGCTTTGATATCTTTGTTGACTTGGGTTCCTGGATTGGATTGGACTCCTAGTACGCCATACATTCCCTTCTCAAAATTGAGTTGTAGCCTTCTTCTCTGAATTGATTTGCCTGGTTTTTCAGAATGATCAATTGACAAGGAATCCTCTATTGACTTCAATCCAATGATCACTTGATGATTGTTGAAGCATGGATGATTTATCAATGAGAGCCATTTTGATGGTTGACGCTGGGGCTGAGTTGTTTGAGCTAGAGGGTTTTGATTGAGGAAGATTGAGCGGCTTTATGATTGGATGCCGGATTGGCTTGGGTGGGTTTGACTTTGTCTTGAGGATTGATCATCGGGCCTGTAAAGTTGTTTTGCTCAATCAAGATACTTGTTGGCCGCAAAGGTAGCAAAAATCTGTGTCTAAAATTGGTTTTGGAGCCCTTGTTCACCAGCTTGGGAACTGGAGTCAACAATCAACCACTAGAGACTTCAAACATCAATTGATTCCAATCCAAGCCTTGACTATCAATACCGGTGATCTTCACAAAGCTATCAGACAAATCTTGATGACCAACTAGCTTTAATAGGCTTTTCCAACTCTACGGTCTCTCCATCACTTGACCCTCTGAGACTCCTAGGCCTTGAAACAAAAATTTGAGGATCAATTGAAAAACACAGCTGATTGGCATCACCGTTGTTGTCGGTGTTGGCGTTGGTAGGAGGGTAAGATCTTTATAGTTGTTTTCCTTAAATTGATTCAAGTAATCATTGACATTGAAGTGGAAATTGCGTTGATACTCAGCAAGATCCAATTCCAATTTAGGCCTTTCAACCAACTTCTGCATGTGAGATTGGAAGTCTTTCCCATTTGTACTAGCAACACGAACAACTTGGAGTCTTGAGGTGCGGATGATCCAGATAAAAAAGTGATTGTTGGATTTGGTCTATTCCAATTTTGATGATTTTCCTGATGGCCGATGACATGGCTCATCCTCATCTCACCCCCTTGCCAAAAGAGTCAAATCTCAGGATGAGACTGTTGAAGGCAAACCAGTTGAATGAAAGAAAGTTGGCTCAGGTTGAGTATAGGCTTTTAACCGTGTAAAAGATGAAAAGAGCTGAAGCTCAAATCAGATGAAGGGATTAATAAATGAGTGAAAGGAGCTTGTAACTTCCAGCGTAACAGACCTGAGATGAGGAGGAAAAGGGCACTCCAGTTGATATTATGTCAGAACAGATGATGAATTCCACTTGAGAGCACTGGTGTTGATATAGACTAAATGCACAATAGGCTGACAAGTGGTTGAGTACAAAATGAATAAGGTAAAATTAGCATAAGCAGTTTAAGTGACATGGTAAGTGAAATGCTATGATTAGAAAGTCTGAAAATCACAATACTACAACACAAGATCCTCTATTAAATAACAGATATAACGTATCTTGGTTATAACACAGCCTAGTTATATTTTACCTATTGTTTGAGTACTTTAAGATAACAATAATGAGATCACATCAATCCAATCAATTAAACTTTAAACTCCAGTGAAAGTAAAATATATGAAAACTCAAATTCTAACACGGACTACTCTACTGCCCCCGCCTGGGGAGATGCCACCCAATCCTGGGGCCAATACCATAACCTGAATGTTGGACTCGGCCAGGTACCTTGTGGGCCCAACACAGCTCCCATCTTTGTTCAAGTAGCTACGCCTCCAATACCCCCGCCAACAGTCCCCAATATCCCCCTCTTCCATCCACCATCACCCACTCCTCCGGTTTCCACCACTCCAACCACGTCTCCTGCAGAGGTTGAGTCCCCGCGCTTGGTCATTGCAATTTGACGCCTGTACCCCGTGAATTTTTTTTACTGACCCCTCAACATATTCAAACAGCTCACTTGCCTCACATTGAGTCACTGTTGCCTCCATTGCCGGTCCAAAGATCTCCGTGTTGCTTTTTTCCAATCCAGACCCCGTCTCCTCCGCTCTTCTCCAAGACCTCCAACTCCCACCCTTCTAGGTCAACCCAGTTCTGCCTGGTTTCTCCATACCACGGGCCAATCCAAAGCAACAACAAAGAATGCGGCCAAAATCAACCGGTCCCCCCGCACATTGGACGAGCAAATACTGGCCATCCTCCAATGTTTGGTTGGGATCCCAGCCATGGAGCGTTGCAAGCTCCTCCACAAGCATCATTGTGCCAGTGGTGAGCTCCGCCGCAGGCTCCGCCACGCCATCTTCCTTCCTTAGATTTCTTGTTCCTATTGAATTATTGCCACGCCCCTTGAATCTTGTATATAGCTAAATAAATATGATTCCTTGCCTGCCTCAGAAAGGAATCCTCTTGATTCCCCACACCATCCTACAAAATGAGACAAAAAGAAACTCTGGATCCCCTAGTGAGAAACCCTCCAAATCTGAGAATGAGACAAAGAAAATACTCCAAACTCCGCAAAAAAATATCACTTAAGAGACCTGGACCACCCCAGACAAACACCTTTCAGACTAGAACTTCCATGCTGCTCTGGCAATCTGAGCTTCCCCCTCAATCTTGTATATAAAAGAAAGAATATTACTAAAAGAAGTTATATCTCCAAAGATGGTACCAGGTGTTATAACAGAGAAAGGACTTTCCCAGTGTGGAATTCAGAAGAGGACTTCTCCTTTAATGGTTCCCAAGTTTGGAAGTTATTGATACCTTGCTTCTGTAAACCCTGAGTGCAACTGTTCACCCTACAACCAAGAGATAGAGAGACAAGTGTAAAGAGTCTTTCCAACCTCCTGTGATGATAATCTCCCTCCTACATCCGGGTTCAGGGTGCTGTTTAAGTAGCCTCCCCCTCAAACCTAACCTAGGTACAACCGCAAGCAAACAAAAATAATGAAATACAACCCCTAAGTACAGAACCCTAGCCCAACTCTATCCTTCCAGCCCCATCCCATGATCCATATCCCATACCCAATATCCCATTTGTATTTCCCGCCTGCCATTACATCCACCCGGTTTGTCCTTCTCATGACGCGGCCCTTGCGCTGCGCCCAACTCAGAGCCCCCCGCGCATGTTTGCATCCGCCCAACGCGCCATTCCAGATATCCAAGGTTCATCCGCGCAATCCTTCCAATAAAATCCAAGCCACCCGGCGTCTCTGGATGCCAAGCCCAATTTGACTGCTGCTGAGACCACAGCACGGCTTTCTGCAGCAATTTTGCACCCATTGCTGAGCAGGCTGCCACTTCTGAGCCTGCTGCTACTGCTGAGCGTGCAACACGCAGCCCATTCCAGCTTGCATCCATAAAAGACCACCAAATCCCCCCCCAACTTGAGTTCTGTCCCCAAAGATCCACCACTATCTCACCTACCCCCAGCTATTCCTAGTTATCTCATCCCCTCACCGCACCACTACACAACACCAAGGAGAAAACCCCACCACATCCTACCCATCCAACATGTCCTGCATGTTCTGCAGTCAGAACAGCCTCTCCTGCTGATCCTTCCAAGCCAGCGCACCTGTGTTCCGTGCCAAGCTGGCCCCCATTGCTGTTCTTTATCCAATGGTATGCCCTGCAACCATCCTCAAGGTTTTCTGCAAAAGAGGACCCAACACAACTTTTTTGTGGTCTTGAGCAATGACAAAATCTCCACTAATGAATGGACCCCGCCCGGCTCACCTTGCAACAAACCACAATGTGCCACTCCACACCCTACTTTGCGCAAAATCCATGATTTGAGCTTGCCATTCCGTTGGGCTGGACCACTGCGGCGCCAGGACTCCCCCACTTTTGTGGCTTATGTGAAAGCTGTGGTGCCCAATCTGGAAAACCTCTGGACCAGTACGGAAAAAGTAAAATTTTTATGAACTTTTCTATAGCCTCCATTCAGATCCAAAAAAAAAAAACTTTTTGATCCGGAATTATTCCCATATCCAGTTCCCAAAATTCCAGCTCCCACTCTCCTAGTTGTCTAGGATAACCTCTTGGTTGCCTAGCGCCCGGTCCTGTGTTCAAATCCCCCCTCTCTGATGGTACTCCTTCCCTTTCAGGCCAAGTACTGGTTGCAAGCAACTTTGCTTGCTTCATCTGATGCTCATCATCACCGCACCCCCCATCATTGCCATTGGGATTTTCCAAAGTTGATTGGTTCACCTCAACCAAGAATTGGAACCCAAATCAAATCCAACTGATTGGTTGATGATCATCAGTCCATCCATCCTTCATCCCTCCTCCGCCTTGGCTCATCATCAACCAATACTCAAACCAATCCATCATCAACAACCAATCTGCGAGTGATTTGTTGCACTTATCAATCAACTGATCACCCTGGATTGCCTCAATGTTGCAAGGACAATCAAACATTGACCAATCACTTGCGGCCGCTCTTCCTCATCTTGCCACAACCTCAACGGCTCCTCAAGCCCCCCCACCTTGATTTGACTGATTGCCCAGCATCTCAAGACTGATTGTCTTTGGAAAATCTCCATTCCAATCTGCTCACCCATCCAATCCCCGCAAATCCACCAAATTGCTCCCATCCTTTGATTGCAACCCCAATCAAGCTATCAACAAGGATGACCAATCCATTGAAGGTGATTGGTCACCCTTAATCAATCAACCAATCCCCCAATTGCCTTTGGACCAATCCTCAACAGCAACCTTGTTGCATTTCCACCTTGCACGGCCCAATTGCGCAGCTGAACCTCCTCCAGCTGCAGTCTTGGTCTTAAGTGGCCATCCTCACCTGTCCTTCATCACCAGCCGCAGCCAACTCTGAACTCTGGCCAGACTTTTTTTTTGTTTTTGTTTGTTCATCCTCATTTCCTATTTATTTTTCTGTGTTCATTTTGTTATGACACATACCGGTTGTGTTCTGTTCATCATCACTTGTTTGTTTTTCTGGACCTGATCATTAATTTGAAAAAATAAATTGTTTTCCGCTCTATTTGTAGTATCTCTTGTAAATAGTCTACAGGGACCCATGGCCCATAAAAGGAGGGGCTCTCCCCTGCCTTTTTCAAAATATCAATGGGAGTGTGTGCATATTTCCCCCCCGTTATCATTAAAATCTGATCCTCATCTTCATCCTGGGTATATCTATGATTGCCCCCTGATCCATTGATCCTTAGTCTTTGCCCCTCTCTGACCTGATCCTTATCACCAACCAATAGCCTTGCCGGTTGAAAATAATTCTGTCTGTTGGAATTCTTGAGCGTGTTATACCACTCCTTGATCCCTTTCTCTGACCATACTGGTCTTGATCCCTCATTGATCATCTTTCTGGAGCCAATCACAATTGATTGAAGAGGTCTTATTACGCTTAAGACCTGGAGTGTTATACCTCCCTTATTTTTTTTGGAGTTGCATTCTGCCAGCCTACTCTTGAGTTCCTTGAGAAGTGGTGAGGTTATCCTTGCTTCAAATCAGTTACTGTTTGCTTTTAGAGCTTCTTAAAACATAGTGCTTTGTCTTCTACAGCCATCCTCAGTTATCTGGTACCCTTCAAGTGCTTTATTGCGGAGAGTTGGGCAGGTTCATTGAGAACCTGGAGGTTGATTGTGTTTGATTTGATCATCCCCAATCTTCTGCTGATGACCAGAGTTATTATCTTGTGGGGGTTTTTTACATGCAACAGCTTTGTTCTTTGAACTTTAAACAAACTTTAGCTTCTTTTGTCCAAGTTTTTCCCACATAATCTTGGCTCAGATAGTGCTGTTCCATCACTATCAAACTACTATCATCCTTATCCTTTACTACTTGATTCCTCATTTACCAGGTTCTGGACCTTGATCTTGGTTACATTTAAATATTTTTGTAACACTCAGGAGGGAATCCTAAACAGCACCTTTCCCCTCCACAGAACTGCCAAGGCCTAGCCCCGTTTGGAGTCTTACAACGCCGCTCACAAGTGGGACGCACAGGTGCGGATAAACACACCAGCAATGGACCCATTGATCTGCAACCAACAAAACATGCCTCCTCCACCGCCTCCGGGTCTTCCCACTCCCCTGCAACCTGCTCCTCCACTGCCACAGCATCCACCCACTCCTACTCCTCCACAACCATCTCCATCACTGGCTCCCCGGTTGTCACCGGAACCCGCGCCCGCACCAACTTCTGTGGTCATCAAGTTGTGGCCAGACCCCGCGGCTGCTGTAACTCCTCCGGCTGCCACTCCCAAGATTCCAGAGATCCCCCTAATCCCAGCACTGCCACTTTTGAGGTTTGAGGCAATGGTGAACAACGCAGAAAAACTACTCCGGCGCTTCCTAGCAGTTCCCCATGCTCTCACCACTGGTGCGCGATGCAAAGTTCTGGCGGCATTCCAAAACCTAGCCACAGACGCGGAGGAGGCAATGAAGACTTGGCCAACATAGGCGGATTGCCCCCCTCTCCTTTTTTTCTATCTTGTTTCTATTCAGACGCCTATCTTTCCAAAGAAAACAGACTTTTGCTGCCCCAACCTAAGTAGCCTTTGAGCTTGTGAGAACCTTGAGAGAAATAAGAACCGTGCTTTGAGAGACATCCGCAAGAGTGAGAAAAATCCACACTTTGAGAGCAATCCGTGAGAGTGAGAAATTCTGTTATTTGAGAACAATCCCAAAGAGTGGGAAAATCCAGGCCCAATGAAATTATCTGCTGAGAGTACCTGGACCACCCCAGAAAAACCGCCTCACAGTTCCTCTTACCCATCCAAAGAACAGAGAGAGCACAAAGAAAACCTGCCGCGCGCACACATACTTCAGAGAGATAGGAAGAGAAAAAGAGTATCCACCCCACCCATCCATACCTTCTGTCTATAAGATAACTAAAGAAAACCTGAAAAGAGAGAGATTTTTTTTTAGCACCAACCCGTTGCCAAGCCCACACCTTGCTCTTCAACCCACATCCGTTTTGAGCCATGCTCTTTCCCAGTTCCTTGGATCATCCGTTGGAAGTTGTTTCTTTCCCAAATTCAGGGCTTGTCCTCGCGTCTGCGGACCCACCTTTGCGTCATTCTCATACCTAAAAGGAACTCATAACCTAGCCAGAAATAATCCCAAAAATTCAATCCAGAGAGAAGGAAATAAGAAAACAAACATTCTGGGGTGTCTAGTTGTTCTGGCTGTGAACTGGCTAGAGCACCCCCTCACCAAATCCAATCACTTCCCCTATTTACTCATTTCCCCCCCCCACCTTGGCTGCTGTCCCCAGCAGTCTGCAATTCTTTACTCTGCCAGATGCAAACCTGGCGCGCGGGCTTGTCTTTGGAAAAAGGATCTGCATTGTCATCCCCCTTGCTATCCAAACCAGCTTTCTTGTCAAATGAAGTCAAGCCCCGCGCAAAGAATTTTTTCATGTGCAAAGCTGCTGCCTTCCATTTGTGAGGAGTCCCATCCAATTCCTCAAACTTGTAACTTTCTCTGGAAAACTTGGATGTTACGCGGAAAGGACTGTTCCATCAATTAGCAAACAGCTTCCCCCATTGAGTTTCCAGGCTCTGGTTGTAAAGCAGAACCAAGTCCCCCTTCCGCAACAGATCCCAGAGTTTGTGCGCGCAGAGCTCATCCCAGTTGCAGATGGACTTTGTGCAGGTTGCCTTCAGCCTTCCAGTTGCTTTCTTCATCATCTTTTCCTGCCAAAAGAGCTGCTCAGGGACATCCTGGACTAGATTGGCAGCTGTCTTAACCTTCCCCCAATCAATAGCCAGAAAGTTTTCCAGCTTGATGTCAATTGGCAGCATGGGTTGCTGCACAAATAATAGCTTGTACTGCAAATAATTGGTCAATCTCTTCACTGAAATCCAATCTGTAAAAAGAACTACTGGAAGGGTTTCCTGCTACCGCTTGCCATCCTCCCCGCACATTTTCACCATTGCGTCCTTGATTGGCTGGTGACCGCTCTCAATCATCCCCATGCCTTCCAGATAGTACTCCGTCACTGGCCCAAACTTTGCTCTGAAAATTTGCACCAAATCCGCCAACTGTCCCTGGAACTCCACACCCCCATCAACCTTTACCAATTGGAGTGATCCATAACATGCAAAACGGTCTTCCTCCAGAAACTGCCCAACTTTCTCTGCCAATAGTTTCACTAGTGGCTGCACTTCCACCCATCCTGACAGATTTTCACACGCAACAAGGAGATAAGCAAACTTACCTGCCTTGATGTGCACAACATCCAAGGAAACCTGCCCAAAAAAGGCATCCTTGCCAGTGGGAATACCAACTTTGCAGGGCAGCGTTGCGCTCTGCTTCTGAAACGCTTTGCACAACTGTATCCACTCCCGCACCACACGTACCACACCCGGCTACCAGAACCTTTCCCTCACCTGCTCCCAGGCTTCAACCTTGCCACAATGGCCAAGATTGTCATGCCAACTTCCCAGGATTACCTGCTGATCTCCCCTTGACGTGCTGACCACAAGCGGTACCGGAGCACTACGCCGCAAAAGTTGTCCTTCCTCAAGGTAGAAACTTACCACTCTCTGCCAAACCCATCTAACAATCTTGGCTGGCATATCATCCGGAAACCAAAGATCTGGAAAACACAAACTGAGGAACGCATAACTCCTGGACTGCTGGAGCAGAAGTCAAACACCTACTTCCACCACTCCTACCTTAACCGTTGGAGCCTCCACATCTACTGGTTCCACACCTTTGTACAGATCATTGCGCAGTTACTGAGACAGCGCGTCCAGAATTTTAAAAGCCTTCCCTGGAAAATGTACCACTGTGAACAAAAAAAACTGAAGGAACGCAACCCACCAGGTCATAGGCACATTTGGCAGCATCAGCAAATTGATCATCCGTGCCAGTGCCTCCGCATCCACCAGTAGCACAAAGTGAATCCCCCATAGCAAATGCTGCAACATCCGCACAATCTTAGTGACCCTGCAAAGCTCTAGCTTTGGCTGCAAATACCGGCTCTCTGTTGGCATAAACGTAATGGACTTGTAAAGAACCAGAAAATCTTTCCCCTCATCCTCCTGTGTCAGCACTTCCCCCGCGCCAAGCTTGCTCAAATCCACAGCCAACTTGATTCCCCTGGCATTGTAATGCTAGTTCCGCAGTAAAATCTCCTTGATTTTGCCAAAGGCATCATCACATTTCAAACACCAGGGCCATTCTGCACCCTTACGCCTCAATGCCCATAATGGACTAGCAACCTGCGCAAACTGCTTGATGAACATCTGTACATAGCTACACAATCCAAAGAACTGGAGAATGTGCAATAAAGTCTTTGGCGTTGGCCACTCAAGGATTTTTTTCCCCTTCTTTTTGGCAATCGGCCTTCTGTTGGAAGCCACCACATGCCCTAGAACCTCCAGCCCAGGTACGCAGACCACTAACTTTTTCCCCAACACTGTGAGCCCTGCTTCCTCAATTCAAAACAAGATCTGTTCCAGGGTTTGCGCAAATTCCCAGACAAATCAAAAAATTCCCGGAGCATCAATAAGCGTTTCCCCTCTGTAATCCATCTTTGGGCCTTTGATTCCCGCGTTGTCAATGAAAATCTGCACCCCCTCTGGAGGATTGTCCTTCAGAATCCAGGTCATCTGCGCTTGGTAAACTGCAACCAAGTTAGTTGCCTCTTGCAGAAGAAGCGTCATTTGCATCCTGCCCAATCTGGTTTCAAAGGCAGTCATTGGCTGCAAACTCCATTCAAGTTTGCACTGATTTTATCCGCCCAGCACATCCACAAACCCATAGCACGCGCGCCCCACCATAGATTCCAAAAACCCGTCCCCGCGCGGAGGTCATCCCGCTTCTCGGATTGTAAACAAATTAAGCCGCTGCAAATCATGAAAAATCCATAATGACTTCCCATCCTGCTTAACCACCGCAAAGATTGGACTCAAGTAACTTGATTTTGATTGCTTGTAAAGGCCCATCCCTACACCTTTGCGCACCAGCTCCCAAAAGGGCCCCCAAACTGCCCTCAGAATTGGAATTGGCTTGATCTGACAAGGCTCATGCGGAACTGTTGGAATCACATATGGGTCTCCTATCTTGCTCTTTAACAGTCCCTGCCCTTCATTTCCAAACGCAAGCGCTCTTTCCCAAAGGAAGAGTACCAACGTCAGCAAATCCCGTTCCTCTGCGCTTAACCAACCCAGCGGTCCAAAGTTAAGGGCCGCGACTTGCTCATCCATAACCTGCTCCAATTGTGTCACCAATCTTGACAACTTCAGCAGAGATTCCCAAGGATCCCGCAACCAAAGGATTGGTTGCAGTGGTCTGTTCAGATCCTGCAGCATTGCTTCATTCTGGGGACGGTGTAAGGCTCCAAACAGTGCTAGGCTGTGGCAGTTCTGTGGAGGGGAAAGGTGCTGTTTGGGCTGCCCTCCTGAGTGTTACAAAAATATTTAAATATAACCAAGATCAAGGTCCAGAACCTGGTAAATGAGGAATCAAGTAGTAAATGATAAAGATGATAGTAGTTTGGTAAGAATGGAACAGAACTATCTGAGCCAAGATTATGTGGGGAAAACTTGAAAAAAAGAAGCTAAAGTTTGTTTAAATTTCAAAGAACAAAAGCTTTTGCATGTAAACAACGCCCACAAGATAATAACTCTGGTCCTCAGCAGAAGATTGGGGATGATCAACTCAAACCCAACCAACCTCCAGGTTCTCAATGAACCTGCCCAACTCTCCGCAATAAAGCACTTGAAGGGTACCAGATAACTGAGGATGGCTGTAGAAGACAAAGCACTATGTTTTAAGAAGCTCTAAAAGCAAACAGTAACTGATTTGAAGCAAGGATAACCTCACCACTTCTCAAGGAACTCAAGAGTAGGCTGGCAGAATGCAACTCCAAAAAAAAATAAGGGTGGTATAACACTCCAGGTCTTAAGCTTAATAAGACCTCTTCAATCAATTGTGATTGGCTCCAGAAAGATGATCAAGGAGGGATCAAGACCAGTATGGTCAGAGAAAGGGATCAAGGAATGGTATAACACACTCAAGAATTCTAACAGACAGAATTCTCTTCAACCAGCAAGGCTATTGGTTGGTGATAAGGATCAGGCCACAGAGGGGCAAAGACTAAGGATCAATGGATCAGGGGGCAATCATAGATATACCCAGGATGAGGATGAGGATAAGATTTCGATGATAAAAGGGGGGACATATGCACACACTCCCATGGATTGTTGAAAACAGGCAGGGGAGAGCCCCTCCTTTTATAGAAAAGAGGTCTGTAGACTATTTACAAGAGAGATTTACAAATAGAGTGAAAAAAAAGTTTTTTTTTTTGAGGATTTGATTTAATTTGATCATGGCAGAACAA
Source organism: Puccinia polysora (assembly GCA_025617555.3). Lineage (NCBI taxonomy): Eukaryota > Fungi > Basidiomycota > Pucciniomycetes > Pucciniales > Pucciniaceae > Puccinia > Puccinia polysora. Next base: position 45,856,124 of record CM062616.1, read on the forward strand.
TGAAAGGAAAATCAAAAAAAAGAAGGAAAAAAAATCAACAATTAAAAACAAATGAAATAATAAAAGGAAATGAATGAGCAGGGATGAAAAGGGACACCAGCCTGTGCCAATGATGGGCACTGGCAGGTGAAGGGGAGGTGACGGGCCTGGGCAACTGCTGGCCCGCGGATGACCGCCATCAGGACCCACGCGGTTGATGGATGACCGTGTGGTCAGAATCCTTGAGGGGCGCAGGAAACATCACCAACCCACGCGGGCAACAGACAACTTGCATGGGAAACCGGTGAGCAATGAGAGCGCAGATCGGAGGGGATGAGATCACAGTGGGTGTGAGGGATAGGATTGGTAGGGGTGAGTAATGAATTGTTTGGTGAAAGCATAGGAGACAATGATGACAAGTAGGAGGTTGGAGATGATGGCCAAGATGAACTGTAGGCTGATGAGTTTGAGCCTACACCTGATGGTATGATCAGGTAGTCAACAATGGATTTGGATACCCTCCTGGAGAACTTTTTCTTATCCAGGCTGATTTTTGATTTGATTCTTCTTGGCTAGCCTCCTACAATTTTCCTCCGAGATGGCCTTGTGAATCATCTTGGTGGTTGACCGGGTGAGTCTGAGTAATTGATCTGGATTGTTGGTTGAGATGAGTCAAGAGTCTAGATAATCCTCCGCCTTGGTATAGTCATGATCCCCATCAAGGTAGAGTGGAGCAGGTTGGGATGGGGGATAGAAGTTAGTCAAGGATCAATAGGATGGGAAGCTGGTAGTTGGATTGGTCAAAGGATGTTGATGGTGGTGATGATGGGTGCCAGCACAACTTTTGGAGTGCTCATGATTGTTTATGAACTCTTGAGAGGCTGGATGACCAAGCAACCATGGAGGAAGGGCCAGATAGGGAGGCACGGTTGCAAGCAGCCAAGGCACCCATGCTGGGACGTCTCCCCAATCCGGCAGTGGAGGTGATGGATGATGCCCGGCAGTGAAGCAAATGAGACGCGTTGGAGAAAGACCTTGGGAAATTCTGGACCAAGGCCATGATATGCGGGACATTGGGCCTTTTGTAGGCCGTCAACTTGGCCGTCTTGGGCCCGTTTGGCAAAAAAAAGACAAACAGAGAGCTGAAGGACAAGGAGTGAAGCGGGAAGGACTTGAACACCGGGAACAGGGGTCTAGGCACTGATAGATCTTCCTAGACAAATAGGAGAAGGGAAGGCTGAGAACTGGGAACTAAACTGAGAATTCATTCCAAAAAATTTTTTTATTTTTTTTTTGGATCTAAATGGAGGCTATAAAAATTTTACTTTTTCCATACTGGTCCAGAGGTGTCCCAGATTGGGCACCACAACAGACCTTCTGCAAAACTGGCTTATACTTCTCAACATTGCACTGCGCCATACGCATGCATCCATTGCCATAAGTCCTAGTCAAAACCAAACCGGGGCTTTTGCCTTTGCTCACAAGCGTGGCAAAATGATAGTATTTTTTTCAAAGTACCTCCCGGCAATGCATACTGAGGAAGGGGACTTACTTCCAGCAACCGCACGTCCCGCACTTCTTCCCTAATTCCCACTTGCTCCTTGCTATTCAACCACCCGCACAAAGCCAGAGCTTGCCCTGTGTGGTAACCTTGGCCAACTAGTCAAAATCCACCTCTGGCCTACCCTTGCAAACCAACTCCGTGCCGGGGTCCTCCTCTTCTTCTCTTGCCAAATCCCGCTTCCACTTCCCCAACCGTTGATTGCAGATTGCGGCTTTGTATTGCCCGCCGGAAAAATCTTCCACCGCCAACGCTTTGTGTTGAAGTATAGTGACATGCTTGACCGCGCGCCTCCGCTCAATTCTCACAGATGTCATTCTCATGTCACTCTCTCACATTTTTCTCCTCATTTTCTTCTTCTTCTACTTGATATAGTTTCTTCTCTCTTTCAAGTTTTACATTGTGTTTGACCTAAGTCCTCTTCTCCATCTTCTCACTCTCTGCTTCTCCTCAACACTCCATTTTCTCCTTGATCTCTTCACTCAAACTTATCCCAATTCTTCTCTGCCCCACTTGACTTACTTCTCCTCAACTCCCTCCCTCAACCTTGAAACTTTCCTCATAAATCTTCAAACATCAAGAATCTGCTTTTCCATATACATAGAAAATTATTACCTCTGATCCAGTTTGTTATGAACTTCCCAAGCCTATCTCCTTCTCATTTCTCTGTCTCCTTCTGATTTTCTTCATCTGACCTCTTTCTGATATTTGCACAGAGGTGGATCACCGTTTCCTTTTAGAAACTGCTTTTGTTGTTGTCCTTTCCTAAACATCACTCCAATCACTTATCCTCACGGTCTCACCTGAGCTTGTTCGATCAAACCCTTTTGTTATAAATCTGTCACAGTGGTGGGAATCTCTTTCTGTTGCTTGATGTCCTTATCTTTCTTTTCAATATTTTGTTAATCTTGTATTTCTTTTCTTCTCAGTCTTTGCTCAATAAATTAAACACAGTTTTTCCTCACGATTAACAGTCAAAACAACCAAGAACCTTAACCTCCCATCTTGGACACCATGATAGATCAACTCCAACAAACCATCCTAAAAACTGCAATTGAATCCATACCTCAACTTAACTCAGATAATTTTTCACTTTGGAAAACTCAAGTTGTTAACATGCTCAACATCCAAGGTATCAAGAATGCACTCTTTGACAACAATATCAGCCTGTCTGAGACCAACAATATATACTTAAGATCCATTATTACTTCCAAACTAGACTTGTCCATCCACGCCAATATCATCACCCCAAACAATGAAGGAGACACAAAGTTAATCTGGAAGGCTATCATCAAATGCTTTGCCTCCTCCGACGCTTCTAATTGAGCCCGCGTATTGGACAACCTCCAAAATCTTTCTTTCAACCCCCGAGACATACAGGGGTTCATCACAGGTGCCAAGATTGCTATTTGACGCCTACATGAAGTGGCAATCGAAATACCGACTGATATTCTGGCTTACATGCTCATTCACAAACTCCCTACGTCCATGTCCAAAATTAAAGATAGAATCATCCACGACCAAAAATTGATCAATCCCAACACCGTACTTGAGCACATCCAAATCCACTTCAACAGCGTCAAGATCAAAGAAGAACAAGCTAACAGCTTTCCTTCCGCCTTGGTCAACATGGATAGAAGACTGGATTTCCCCAGATGTTTAAATGGCAAAAACAACTCAAACGCTTTCCACTCTCCAGCCAACTGTTGGGCCTTACATCCAGAGCTCAGAGAGGAATTTTTAAAAAGAGGAAATGGAACGAATGGATTGTCTGCAACTGTCAGTTGTTTCTATCACGCTCCATTCAAGCTATCCTCCTCCATGTTCATTCTGGATTTGGGATCCTCTTCTCACATGTCTGCCAACATCAACCTTTTCACTTCCTTTTTGAACAAAGAAGTAGGATTTGTGAAAACCAGAGCTAAAAACGGAGATTTGACAATTGAGGGAATTGGAAACATCAAGATCAAACTGGGTTCCTTCTCTATAGTCCTCAAGAATGCTCTCTATGTACCTGATCTTTGCGTCAATCTTATCTCCTCTCGGTTTCAGCTGTCGGATGGTTACCTCATTAGTTTTGAGAAATCTAAATTTCAAATTACCAAAAATGAAAACCTTGTTTACAAGGGCTACTACCTGAACAATCTACCCACTGTCGTCGCTGAAGAAATGCAACCTTTTTCCTTCTTATCTTCTTCTGAGTTCCTACACAAATTGCTCGGCCACATGAGTTACCATTGCATTTGCAACAAGTTGAAAATTCCTATAAAAATGGAGAAACCTTGCAAGATATGTGCTTTGTGCAAAATAACTTGTGCCAGTTTCAAAAATTCCCACAGCAAGGCCCAAAAACCTGTTGGACTTTGGAGAGAAACCACCCGAGTTAAGGGATTGAGACGGCGCGACGAGGGATATGAAGAATGATGGACTGAGGAGTGATGAGTCACCTTTGGAGAGAAACCACCCGAGTTAAGGGATTGAGACGGCGCGACAAGGGATATGAAGAATGATGGACTGAGGAGTGATGAGTCACCTGAAGGGTGGTGAACACGATAACCCAAAAACAGACCAGAGTTAGATTACCGGGCAAGCAGATCATTTTAGGTTTAGAGCGGAAGGAACAAGAATAAGGAAACCAGGTATGAAACATTTGAGGAAAGGAAAACTTCTTGATCTTCACCTTTGGAGAGAAACCACCCGAGTTAAGGGATTGAGACGGCGCGACAAGGGATATGAAGAATGATGGACTGAGGAGTGATGAGTCACCTGAAGGGTGGTGAACACGATAACCCGAAAACAGACAAGAGAAGAAGAAAAGAATTTTGCAGATGAGAAACAACAAGGGGACTATCTAAGGAGGTGACACAAGTTATGATCCCCTATGCATATGCATTGTTCCCATCCTCCTTCCCTCTTCCTGGTTACCGCGCATTTCCCATGGTCCTGTGGGTCTAAATCTTCACACGCCCCCGTGCTTGATCAGGAGTGGTTTCAAGAGGAAAGATGAAATTGTTCATTTGCCTGTTGCAGCAATTTGGGTGAGACGAGTTTGGTGAGGGAGTCCGCCAGATTTGCACCGGTGGATACGTATGATAAACCAAAGTCGTCCCCATGAATATGTTGACAAAGGAAATGAAGCCTGACGTCAATGTGACGCGTTTGGTGTTGGTAAAGGGGGTTCATAATGAGATCAATGGCTCCTTTGTTGTCACAGAACAAGACTGCGGGAGGGATGGGTAGGGAGAAGGCGCCAAACACCTCTTGGATCAGCTGTTTGCACCATAGTAGATCCTGGGCGGTCTCAGTGCATGCTCTGTGCTCCGCCTTGGTGGTGGACAGAGTGACTACCTGCTGCTTGGTGCACTGCCAACCAAGTAGGCCTTGGAGAGTTATAACTGACCCGGAGAAGCTCCTTTGATTGGAGGATGAGCTGTAGTCCGCGTCCGCGTAACCTTTCAGAGTTAACGAATCCCCCAAGTTTCTTCCAAGTTTCAGCCCAAACTGGGAGGAGAAACGTAAGTATCACAGGAGGTGAAAGAAGCACTGCTGGTGATGAGAGGAGGGGTTGTTGAGAAACTGGGAGAAGTAGCTGTGTGCGTGTGCCAGATCCGGCCTGGATTTTTGTACTAGGTATCCTAGAAGGCCCACCCCGCGTCTGTAGTTGAAGTTGGAAGTCGGAGGAGTGGATGGAGATGGGTCATGAAGATGGTTGGAGGGTAGAGGAGAGGTGACAGGGCGGGAGTCCGCCATGCCAAACTCCTCAAGGATGTCGTTTGTGTATTGGTCCTGATTCAGAGTGATTGATTGTTCACCCCAATTTCTGGTGATCCTCATTCCAAGTACCCACTCGCAAGGGCCTAAGTCATGCATTTCAAACTTGGATTTGAGAGCCTCCTTCACTGGGGCAACATTCCGACCGGTGATGATCAAATCGTCCATGTGCACAAAAATTGAGTACAGGGTTAGAGGAATCGCCAGAAATGAAAAGGCAGGGATCGGAATGGGAAGGGTGGAAGTTGATGTCAGAGAAGAAAGACGACAGAGCCTTGTACCAGCCTCTGGGACTTTGCTTTAGGCTGTACAGCAATTTCTTTAGGAGAAGAACTTTGTTGGGTTTCAAGTTAACTTTCACTCCCTTCGGCGGCTTGATGAAGATGCGCATGTTGGTGAGTCCGTTCAGAAACGCGCACCGTACATCCATCTGATCAAGCTCAAAGTCCTCGGAGGCGGCTAGCATCAGCAGGAGGCGCAAGGATGAGTCCCGGCCGGTTGGGGAAAAAGTCTTGTTAAAGTTGATACCTTCAACCTGCCGGTTCCCAAGTACGCATAGCCTAGCTTTCTTCTTGACCAAAACCCCGTTAGCGTCTTTCTTGCTTCTATACACATAGATCGTGTCCAGAGCCCTCTCATGAGGTAGTTTTTCCGCAACCTCCCAAACCCCATGCCGGTCAATGTCATTTAATTTGGAATCTTCAGCCGCTATCCAGTCGGTCGCATCAGACCGTTGTTGAACATCCTCACAGGAGGTGGGGTCGGTGAGAAGGGAGGGTTGCTCAACAATGAGCCTTGCATGCCTCCTTTGTGGATGGTTGATAATTTGATGAGGACCAACGCGAAGGTTGATGTCATTAGGAGCGTGTTCATGGTCGGGCACGTAAGCGTAGCCCTTGGGAGCGGGGGGAATTGCCAATACTGGGTTGGGCGCATGGATGGAGTCGGCCGGTAATGAAGTGGAAGAGTCTTGGCGTATAGGAGTTGGAGTTGGGGAAGAGGGGACAGACATGGAGAGAGATTCAAGCGGGCAGTTCAAGATTGGATCAGAGGGAGGCAAAATACAGGCAGTGTTGGACAGATTGGACACAGAAGGGGGAAGGACTGGAGCGGGTGAATGTGAGATAACATTGGACGGTGATAGACTGGACGGAGAGGAAGACGAGGCTGAGGAGGGTGATTTGGAGATTGGAGTGAAGGGGAAAGGATAAGATTGTACTGAAGATAAGGAGAAGAGAGGGGAAAAAGGAGAGGAGGAATCGGATTGTGAGTCAGTGGAAGGAGAACGGAGCAGGGAATTAATCTTTAAATACGGAAAACAGTTGGTTTTGAATTGGACGTGATGGGACATATGAATTTTATCAGCTACAGGATCCCACACCCTATAGGAGTGGTGTCCTTCTCCGTAGCCAAGAAATACGCAATCTACTCCGGAAGGCAAGAATTTGGAATGGCAATGGTGTTTTTCCGTGAATAGTATGGCTTTGCAACCAAAAGGTTTCAGATAAGAAAGGTTAGTGCTTTGTCCAAACCACCTTTTGTAGGGACTGTCCATCCCAATGGAGCTGTCGGGTGATTGATTTTCCAAGTAGACAGCCGTACTCACTGCTTCCCCCCACCAATGTAGGGGTAACCCACAGTCAAGGAGCATTGTTTGGGCCTTCTTGATTGTAATCCGGTTCCCTCGTTGGGCAAAAGGGTTTTGTTGAGGGGTGTAGGGGGCCGAGGTAAGATGAGTAATCCCTTTCTCCTTGAGTAATTCTTGGAAGGCGTTGCTGATGAATTCTCCTCCGTTATCTGACACCACAAACTTAATGGTCTGGGAGGCCTGATTCTCAGCAATTTTGAGGAATTTTGCAAAGAAGTCAAGGGTTTGCGATTTTCTTTCCATAGTGAAGAGAAACCGGAACTTGGAAAAGCCATCCACAATCTTCAGGAAATACCGATTGCCGCCTTTCAAAGGAGGAGTTATTGGTCCGCAGAGATCCAGGTGAATCACCTTGAGTTTGACAGTAGGAGGAGGAAACCTACCGGGGAATGGCTGCTTGTGCATCTTGGATAAGTTGCACGCAGAGCATTCAACATCTTGCAACTGTTGGTCAGGAAAGGCCGCTGTGAGATATTTCTGGCTTGGATGTCCCAGTGCTCAATGCCTTTTGGTGGCTTTAGAGAAGGTGGTTAAGGCTTGAAACATTTGAGTGTGGATGACTAGTAGATTTTCGACGATACTACCGGTTAGAAGGATTTTGTTATCTTGGAAGAATTTAAATCCAGTGTTTGTCGGAGATAACTTGAAACCAAGTTTAAGATAGTGTGAAAGGGGAATGAGAGATTGTGATAGAGTGGGAGCATGATAGGCATTATCTATTAAGACCTCCCCAGAATCAAGAAGTAGAGAAGCTTTTCCAGATCCGACAATCGGGATTGAGGCACCATTGGCACCGTAGAGGGAGGAGGAGCATTCAGAGTAGGTTAGAAAAAGTGAGCCGTTGTTCAGGTAGTGGCCGGAGGCACCGCTATCAAGTATGATGGAGTTTGGGAGAAGGCTAGCAGTAAGGCAGTGAGCTCAATGACCGCCATCCTTATTTTGACGCTGTTTTTCAACAAGACCTTGGTAGTATGCTATAGCTTTTTTGGGGTGCAGCTGGTGACATTGGTCTTCAGAGTGAGAGGCAAGGGGGTTGTGTTTACCATCTGAACAGATGGGTTGCCTCCTTGGTCTTTTACTATTGGAGTTGTTTGGTCCTGAAGTCAATTGGGCTGATTGTTTGACTAGCAGTGCCGCGTTGTTGCTGGCGGTCTTTTCTTGCCTTCTCAACTCCGTCTCCAGATCAGCAAGGAGGCTGCGTAGTTCAATGCAGTCGGTATCTTTGAAACTGGCGTAGCGGAGAGATTTGAACACATGAAATGATTCAGGTAGTTGCTCAAGTATGTGGTACGTCCACATTGCCTCCAAGGTATGGTTATCAAATTTTCCGGCGGATACTTTGCGGAGGAGTCAGAACAGTTCTCGAAATTGATTTATGGTGGTGGATAAGTTTCCCAAGGAAAAATCAACGTTATCACCACAGAAATTGGCATGTTACTTGCTAGCAAGTGCCATCAAAGAGCTCTTGCCCAATGTATGGCCAATCTCAGGTCAAGCTCCTACCAAGCGCAGGTCAAAATTTATCAATGCTCCAGTGCACAGTCACTGACTGTGCACAATGCATAGTGACTGTGTACAATGTACAGTGACTATGAACAATGCATGTGACTGTGCACAATGCACAGTAAGTGTGCACAATGCACAGCAACTGTGCAAAACAAACAGCAACTGTTCACAATACACAGCAACAGTCAAATTGCACAGCAACTGTGCAAAACGCACAGCAACTGTGCAAAACCCACAGCAACTGTGAACAATGCACAGCAACTGTGCACAATGCAAAGGAACAGTGCAAAATGCACAGCAACGGTGCACAAAGCACAGCAATGGTGCACAATGCACAGCAACAGTGCACAATGCACAGCAACGGTGCACAATGCACAGCAACGGTGCACAATGCACAATGCACAGCAACTGGGCAAAATGCACAGCAACGGTGCGCAATGCACAGCAACGGTGCACAATGCACAGCAACTGTGCACAATGCACAGCAACTGTGCACAATGCACAGCAACTGTGCAAAATGCACAGCAACTGTGCACAATGCACAGCAACTGTGCACAATAAAGAGCAACTGTGCACAATGCACAGCAACTGTTCACAATGGATAGTGACTTCTGTTCAAAGTGCATAGCAGCTGTGCCCAATACACAGCAAGAGTGCACAATGCACAGCCACTGAGCAAAATGCACAGCAACTGTGCAAAATTCAGAGCAACTGTGCACAATGCACAGCAACTTTGTACAATGCACAGCAACTGCGCAGAATGCACAGCAACTCTGCACAATGCACAGCAAATCTGCACAATGCATAGAAACTGTGCATAATGCACAGCAACTGTCCACAATGCACAGCAACCGTGCACAATGCACAGCAACTGTGCACAATGCACAGCAACTGTGCACAATGCACAGCAACTGTGCACAATGCACAGCAACTGTGCAAAATATTTATCCAAGCTCCAATGCACAATGCACGGTGACTGTGCACAATAATATCCAAGCTCCAATGCACAGTTGCTGTGCATTGTGGACAGTTGCTGTGCATTGTGCACAGTTGCTGTGCATTGTGCGAAGTTTCTGTGCATTGTGCGAAGTTGCTGTGCATTGTGCACAGTTGCTGTGCATTGTGCACAGTTGCTGTGCATTGTGCACAGTTGCTGTGCATTGTGCACAGTTGCTGTGCATTGTGCACAGTTGCTGTGCATTGTGCACAGTTGCTGTGCATTATGCACAGTTGCTGTGCTTTGTAAACAGTTGCTGTGCATTGTGCACAGTTGCTGTGCATTGTGCACAGTTGCTATTCATTGCACACAGTCACTGTGCATTGTGCACAGTCACTCTGCATTGTGCACAGTCACTGTGAAACAAAAACATGCTAGAGAATGAAAATAACTTCAACTAGAGATTGGGCAGAGCTTCAACCATAGCCTCCTTGATGGCACTTGCTAGCATGTGCCACTGCTTTTTTTGTGGTGTATGCATTTTTCCAATAGTGATGGAGATATTCTCCATGGATTTGGTGGCATAGTGGGAACAGATTGATTCCCATAGTTGCTTTGGTAGGTATTCATAAGGGTCGTCCACAAACATGGTGTAGTTTTGATGGTCGAGATGCATTTGGATGAAGGTGGTGGTTTGCTTGAGTCGCAATTGCTCCTGTGGGGTAGGTTCAGTTGGAGGGTCTGTTTTAATTAAATCGTCCAAGTCCTTGAATCCTAGTTGGGTTATGATTGCGTTCCTCCAACTAGGGAAGTTGGGACCGGTAAGTTTGGGAATGCTTGTACGCAAGAGATTGTCTCCCATCTCTACCAGTGATTGGTGGAATGTGGTGCGAGTTAAGTTTGTGGTAAGGTGGCAAAGTATCACTTTGGTCTTGTCGGAAAAAGTGGATGAGTAGTGGGATGTATGTCCCTCAGAGTCGTTACTCTTGACAGAATTGGTTGGAGTCGACGGCGAGTGGGACGACGGATTTAGCGGAGGTTGATCCAGGATTAAGATTAATTGAGATTGACGTCAGGGTACCTCTGGGCTCATAACCTGTTGGACTTTGGAGAGAAACCACCCGAGTTAAGGGATTGAGAAGGCGCGACGAGGGATATGAAGAATGATGGACTGAGGAGTGATGAGTCACCTTTGGAGAGAAACCACCCGAGTTAAGGGATTGAGACGGCGCGACAAGGGATATGAAGAATGATGGACTGAGGAGTGATGAGTCACCTGAAGGGTGGTGAACACGATAACCCAAAAACAGGCCAGAGTTAGATTAACGGGCAAGCAGATCATTTTAGGTTTAGAGCGGAAGGAACAAGAATAAGGAAACCAGGTATGAAACATTTGAGGAAAGGAAAACTTCTTGATCTTCACCTTTGGAGAGAAACCACCCGATTTAAGGGATTGAGACGGCGCGACAAGGGATATGAAGAATGATGGACTGAGGAGTGATGAGTCACCTGAAGGGTGGTGAACACGATAACCCAAAAACAGACGAGAGAAGAAGAAAAGAATTTTGCAGATGAGAAACAACAAGGGGACTATTTAAGGAGGTGACACAAGTTATGATCCCCTATGCATATGCATTGTTCCCATCCTCCTTCCCTCTTCCTGGTCACCGCGCATTTCCCGTGGTCCTGTGGGTCTAAATCTTCAAAAAACCTTTCCAAGAAATCCACTTATACCTTGTTGGTCCTTTAACCACAACAACTAAAGGACACAAATACTTCATCACCATCGTCAACAGCTCCACTCAATTTTGTTCTGCTGTTCCAGTCAAACATAAGAGTGAGGTTTGGAGGTTTTTATCCATCTTCTCCTTATGGAAGCCAAACGTTTTGGATACTATCCCAACATCCTGCACTCTGATTGTGGCACTGAATTTATCAACTCTTCTCTGATTAACTTCTGTCAGACCAATCTAATTCAAATGAGGCAATCCAATCCCTACACTCCCCAACAAAACGGACTCGCCAAAAGATTCAATCACACTATTGTCAAAAGTCTGAAATGCATGATCAAAGACTCCCAAATTGGAAAGAATCTATGGCACGAACTCGTTTGATCAGTCACTCTCATTCTCAATCAAATCCCTGCTCAAAAGAGTCTTCCCTCTTCCTATAAACTCTTTAGAAACAAAGAAATTCCCCTTTCTCTTTTTAAACCCATTGGCATCAATCTGATTTTCCTTGCTCCACCCAGTATTCCTTGCTCTAAACTCAATCCCAAAGGAATCCCCGGTGTCCTGGTAGGCTACAACAAAGAACTTCTGTCTTACAGAATCATGACTGAAAGTGGCCAGATCTTTGATACCAAACATGTTAAATTCCTAGACTTCGACCCTGCAAAAAAAAAATCGATTCCTAGATCATCTATCCTGGACAACAATTCATCTGACCTGCCTCTTCAACTTCCTCCCTCCAAAACACCTAACTCTCCCTCCAACGCCAATTGTGAATCTCCCAACGGCGACACAAGTAACAAAAAGATAGAAGAATCATTATTGGAAGTGTTTGTCAGTGCTGAGGAAGAAAATCCCGACTCTGACAAGCTGGTCAAAACTACTTCCACTGCTGATAACTCTGAAACTCAATACTTGCTGAGAACAAGAAATCTCAACATCAAACCGGTCAAATACACGTAACTTAACAAACGTCTGGATTCCTATAAAGACGCCATCAACAAAGAGTTTGATAACATCAAAAGTCAAGATGTCTGGGAAGAGTACTTTTCTGTTCCCTCCAAATATCTCAATACCACCCTTTTTCTGAAGACCAAGCCTGCCACGGACTCCATTAAAGAGCAAAAGAAAGCCAGACTGTGTATCCAGGGTTTCCAGAAAGTTCACGGAGTAGACTATTTTGACACTTTTGCCCCAACCGGAAAGTTTTCCTCCCTACTTGCCTTACTCACTCCCTGTCAAGACAAACACCTGAAGATCAAACAGTTCAATGTCAAGGCCACTTTCCTACATGCCCCTCTTAAAGAAGAAATCTACATCAAAACGCCTAGGCTCTGAAAACAGAAATCTCCCTATCTCAAACTTAAAAAATCTCTTTATGGACTCAAACAAGATCCTTCCAATTGGTTTGATAATCTCACCAATTGGCTCAACAAAATTCAGTTTTTCTCATCCCACAGTGACCCCTGTCTTTACATGAATCACTCCTCCGACTCCTTTGTCTACTTTCACGTCAATGATCTCCTGGTAGTTGGGGACATGGATGCCTTCTCTGATTTTTTCCTTTCTTGCTTTCCCAAATCCTCAGCTCATTCCCCTGATACTATTCTTGGCATGGATATTTCTGTCTCAAAGGATAACATTACCCTCAATCAAAAAAAACAGATTGATAAAACTCTTGAAGAATTGAATCTCACTTGTGCTAAATCTTTTCTCACCCCTCTCTCAACCGGCGTGTGCCTCAATAAAGCTTCCAACAATTATCTTGAAGAATTTGTCCATCTCAACATTAATTACAGGCAATTTACTGGTATTCTGAACTTCCTGGCTTGTCGCACCAGACCAGACCCTGCTCCCGCGGTTTCCATCTTGTCCCAATACAACAACTCGCCTGGATTGTCTCACTGGAAAGAGGTTCTGCATTGTTTTTGCTATCTGGTAGGCACTAGAGAGTTCAAGCTTCAACTCAAACCATCCAACTCCGCAGGTCTTCAACTGAAATACTTTTCCAAAGCCACCTGGGGATACAATCACCACTCTAGAAAGTCCCAATCTGGATATATTTGCCTGTGGAAATCCTGTCCCATCTCTTGGTACAGCGGTAGTCAAAGAAACATTGCGATGTAGTCCACAGAATCCAAATTGAACTCCCTGGCCAACGCCAATCAAGCAAATGAATGGATTTTGAATCTAATTTGGGAACTTTGGAAAACTGAACCGACTCCTACCCTCTTCCACATTGACAATTCTGGCCTTCTTGAAAAAATCAAAGATTTTGGATCTCACTCAAAAACCAAGCACTTGGACATCAAAGCCACGTATCTTCGAGAAAAATACAAGAAAAAGGAGATCAAAATTAAACTCATTTCCTCTCAGTCCATGATTGCCAACAGCCTAACCATAGCGTGCTTGCAAAACTTGCTTAATTCTCTCCTCAATGTGTGCTTTGGTCGTTCATCCCTAACTGGGGGGGGGGGTGTTGAAGTATAGTGACATGCTTGACCGCGCGCCTCCGCTCAATTCTCACAGATGTCATTCTCATGTCACTCTCTCACATTTTTCTCCTCGTTTTCTTCTTCTTCTACTTGATATAGTTTCTTCTCTCTTTCAAGTCGTACATCGTGTTTGACCTAAGTCCTCTTCTCCATCTTCTCACTCTCTGCCTCTCCTTGAGACTCCATTTTCTCCTTGATCTCTTCACTCAAACTTATCCCGATTCTTCTCTGCCCCACTCAACTTACTTCTCCTCAACTCCCTCCCTCAACCTTGAAACTTTCCTCATAAATCTTCAAACATCAAGAATCTGCTTTTCCATATACATAGAAAATTATTACCTCTGATCCAGTTTTTTATGAACTTCCCAAGCCTATCTCCTTCTCATTTCTCCGTCTCCTTCTGATTTTCTTCATCTGACCTCTTTCTGATATTTGCACAGAGGTGGATCACCGGTTCCTTTTAGAAACTGCTTTTGTTGTTGTCCTTTCCTAAACATCACTCCAATCACTTATCCTCAGGGTCTCACCTGAGCTTGTTCAATCAAACCCTTTTGTTATAAATCTGTCACGGTGGTGGGAATCTCTTTCTGTTGCTTGATGTCCTTATCTTTCTTTTCAATATTTTTTTAATCTTGTATTTCTTTTCTTCTCAGTCTTTGCTCAATAAATTAAACACAGTTTTTCCTCACTTTGGTCCCTGCCTCTGGATCAAACTTCATTTGCGCTTGGAATCCAAACATGAATTACCATCCTAAAATAGCCTCCCTGTAATCAACCAATAGGAAATAAAGTGGTTTACGGACCCTTGCAACCTCAACCTCTTCCTCCTCCACAGCCCCATCCACACAACATGCCCCGCCATTAAGCGCGTGAAGCCCCATTGCGCATTTCTGCCAAACCAATCCCAATTCATCAACCAATATAGATGGAAGGAGGTTCACCATGGAACCGCTATCCACCTGCTCCCATCCCTTCCTCCCAGAAATCTTCATTGGAACGTAATCCAGCAGAGTTGAAACCAATTCCATCCCGGCTAGGTTGCGCTCCATGTCATCCCAAGCCAAGTTCACCCACCGCACCTTTGGAGGGATCCTATTGTGTCTGCCATCCTTCAGCGCCTGAACCATCTCATCTACTACCACCAGCAACACTGCTGCCAACTCCTTCAAGGTCAAGGGAATACTTTTTTCATTCCCCATCACTCTGCGCACAATTTCCACCGCCTTCTTCTTCCCCGCCATATTCACTGGCTGTCCATCCGTTTCTGGAATGCGCACAATTGGCTTGGGAGCTGCCAGCGGTACCCCTTCCTTGGCATCCACATCCATCCTTTCCATTGGTGGTTCCTTTGTTGCTAGTACCCTTACTTCCACCTCCACGCAAGGCCGTTGCCATACCCCAGGACCAGTGGAAATCCCAAGAAAAGCTCAAGTAGTGCCCCCAATCCCTGACCTTGCGCGTGCACTTGCTCCATGATGCTTTGATTCCCAGATTCAGTGGAGATCTGCTTGCCCGTTGGGAACATGAATCCCATTCCCAAAATTCAAACCAATCCCGCCTTGAGGTCCCTTGTCATGTCATTGCACCCCAACTTCCAATGCCCCTTGTCCCCGCAGTATTGCATAACCGCAGTGCGTGCGGATTCAAAAGTGGAAGAGGTCCCTTAATGTGAGGAGGCAGATTGCACGGCGCTGACAACATTTGACTCAGGAAGATCTGTAAATCCTCCATCAAGTCTGTCATCTTGCTCATCTCCGGGCTCATTGTTTGTGGTGTTGCCGGAGCGTGTTCTGTTTTTAAGGGGCCTACAACTGGAGTCTGCATTGGCGCTGCCGGAGGGTGAGAAGCGGACTTATTTGACCCCATTGGAAACAGCCTTGCCGTGTCCTCCATCAGTTCCTCCAGGTACAACTTGCTCTCCACTGCCCAACGGATGATCAGGATGTCTGGAAGAAGTGCAATACTCCCATCCAACAACCTCTTTACCAAGTTGTTGTTGTACAAGTGCTGCTGCACCCACGCGCGGAGTTGGGGACCAAGTCCACGCAAAAACCCCCTCTTCATTGCGCCTTTCTGCCCCTCTATCACCTTGTTCTTTTGCAGGTAGCGGTAGATCCGCTCAAAAATTTCTACATACTCCCCCAATTGCGCCTGGATCCAGACTTCACCATTTGCACTTGCTTCTGCCACAGCTTGCTCAAAGTCACTCTCCCAAAACCAAGTTTTTTGCCTTCCCCACCACGCCAAGATTTCCGCCTTCAGTTTTGGCCAATCAAGTTCCTTGTATCCTACCATCTCTTCCACATCCCAAAGCTTCTCTTTGTTCGTAATGAGAAGGAAAACAAGAAAATCCTTATCCAAACCCGTTGCGCCTTCCGCGTTGGCAATTCCTTTGTATCAAGCAAGGAATTTCTCAACATCCTCAGTTTTGAACCAAATGTGTGGATAGTCCCGAAGCCTGATGCAAAAGGGCTTGTGATTGGCCCTGTTGTTGGAGCAAGGGAAACCATATCCCACCCCTGATGAAGGTTGCTTCCAAGAAGCCGGAGGAGGAGGAGGAAGAGGAGTAGGGGTAACGTTAGACAACCCCAAAACAGTCAATGGGTGGTACTGGGACATTGCACTTGTTAGTTTTGAGAGACAAGGAACAAAATTTTACTTCCCGGCCAGACCCCCAGATGTGGAATTCAGAAGAGGAATTCTCCCTTAATGATTCCCAAGTTTGTAATTAATTGATCCCTGGCGTCTGTAAACCCTTAGTGCAACTTTTCACCCTACAACTGAGAGATAGAGAGATGAGTGTAAAGAGTCTTTCCAATCTCCTATGATGATGATCTCCCTCCTACATCCGGGTTGAAGGTGCGGTTTAAGTAGCCTTCCCCTCAACCCTAACCTAGGTACAACTGAAAGTAAACAAGAATAATGAAATACAACCCCTAAGTACAGAACCCTAGCCCAACTCTATCCTTCCAACCCCATCCCATGATCCATATCCCATCTGTATTGCCTGCCTGCCATTACATCCACCCTGTTCTTCCTTCTCATGACGCAGCCCTTTTGTCGCGCCCAACATGGAGCCCCCCACACATTTCTGCGTCCACCCAATGCAACATTCCAGATATCCAAGGTTCATCTGCACAATCTGCGCAATCTTTCCAATCCAATCCAATCCTCCCTGCATCTCTGGATGCCAAGCCCAATTTGACTGCTGCTGAGTCTGCAGCATGGCTTGCTGCGGCAGGGCCACACCCATTGCTGAGCGCGCTGCTACTTCTGAGCACGCAGTGTGCAGCACATTCCAACTTGCGTCCATAAAAGACCACCACACTGGCCAGAGCCCCAATCTTTGGAAAGAGATTGTTTGTTTGGTAAATTCTCCGCAACAATATAAAATTCTCTGCAACAATCCTGCTAAAAGTTCCATAAAGCCCACTAGCCCTTGAGTCACACTCCTGTAACTCTGAAATTCTTAGCCAAACTCAGCTTCCATACCCAAGCTGAAACCACTAAAGCTAACTTGTGATGAAATAATAGTAAACAAACCAGTTGGAATCCCCAAAAAGCTCTGCACTTGAACTATCTCCCTAAATATGAACTCCAAGAACTCTTGCTGGTTATTACACTCCAAAGTAACTGAATAAATGAATCAAGCTATAATTTGCCGCAAACATCTCTGATAATGATGATAACCTCCAATAATGGTAAACTCCAATGATCCTAAACCCCTCTCCTTGTAAACTCCCCCCTCATCCTCCTAAACTTCTCTACAACAAAAAGAAAATCTTCCTTATATATACAACAAAAGAATGCAAGCCGCAAATGAAACACCCCTCTTGTCTCTGTGCTTTCTGCACTGACCTGCCTTAGCTACTTAAAAAAAGGAGAGTGAACTGCTAATGAAAGAACCCTTTTCCCACCACCTCCGTGCGTTTGCACTGATCCTCCTTACCAATAGTCCAATCCTTACCCAATCCAATGATTTTCAGTAGATTTTATGATCCTGTTGCAAATTCACCCTAACAGTTGAGTTGCGCCAATCCAAAACTAACAACAGATACTTGTTGATCTTCCCTAGCGGATCACTCCCAATACTTCATGCAACATAACTATGGAAACCCAATGATCCGCAAGCCAACTCCTCAACTTTAGCGCTCATTGCCCCACAGCGCTCTGCAATCTCAGTGCATATCCCATAATTGGCCTAATCCATACTACTTAGCTTCCATCATTTGCTTCTGCATTGTAAACCCACTGCCGTGGAGGGAATGTTATGTTCAACAACACAATGTCTGAAAAAGGCAAAAATCTCCAGCCCATTCTTGTCATTGTTCCTGCAAAAGTGCACCCCAAACCAATGGCAAGCCCTCAGCTAATTTACTCCAGAATAGAAAGTCTGCCAATGTGCTTCTCTGTGCCTATTGTACTGTGTACTTCCACCCACAGCTGAGCTTCTCCAAGTCAAATTTCCAGTGTGTTATAATTATGGACAGCAATTAGCTTAGGCAAATGAGCATTATTTAAAGCAAAAGAAATTCTGGAAACCTTGTGTCAACAATTGATGATGGGCTCTCACAATGGGGCAATACATTGGATGATATTGGTGATAAATTAAATTGTATGATGAATGGATGATGGAAAACAGCAGGGAGAAGAGCTCCTTAATTACAAAAGATTGGCCTCTTGTGAGCCCATGATACAACAAGCCGAAAGGAAAATTTTCCTCCCCAAAAGAGCTCTACAGGCTCTACAGGCCTTGTTACTTTGTTTGGGCTACATCAGCCCACATGGCATCAGTCCCTGTACCCTTAAAACCAGCCTATTCCGGTTATTTCTGGTGTTTCCACCTCAATGGGGCTGAACCAGCCCCTTATCTGTTCAAAACCCTGGCCATTTGTCTATTACAACCGGCCTGTTACCTCACATGCTGGCTGGTGGCCTCATGCAACCAGAACCTGGCCATACAAATGGCCAGGAGGGACCCAGGAAACACCTGGGTCCGGTCTCAGACACACTTGGGGGGGTGTGACCAGTGGACATGCTGTCCCCCCCCCTCTTTCTCACATATCCCTGGAGGGGGCAGTCAAATCCCCCTACCAGGGGCCCTGGGGGTTGATACCCCTAGGGTGTTGCTACGGTAGGTGGGCTGGGGGATGGTCAGGTCCCCTCCATCCTGTTGCTCCTCCCCCTTGGTAAAGGGGGGGGGGGGAGAGCGCCCCTTCAATGGTGGGGGGGTGGTCAATTCCCCCCCACCTCCGGTGTGGAAACTTTAGAGGTTATCCCTGATGAAGTTGCCGCAGGTTCAGGAGTTCTTGGGTCGAAGCGTCTGTAAGGATTAGATACCAAGCGTAAAGAGAAGTTTTTGAGAGCCTGAAGAGGAGAAAAGGAGAGAAGAGGGGAGGGATTCTGTTTTCCTAAGTCCGCTCCCTTTTCTGCTCCCCGCCTCCTGATGATACAAAAATGGTAAGATGCCCCCTACAACCCAGAGTTGAGGGGAAAGGTATTTGAGCCCCCCCCCCTCAACCCTAACCTAAGTACAAGCACATGAACAACCCGACAACAATGAAGAAGGAAACCCTAGGCCCAAAACCCTATCCCATATCCTAACCTGTACCCTGTCCGTATCCTATTCCGCTTGCTCGCCTGCCATTACACGCTTCCGGTTCGTCCCCCGCGGCGCGGCCCTCCGCCGCGCGCTTCTCAAAGTTCACCGCAATTGCCCGTATCCGCCCGACGCGCCGTCGTGAATTTCCTAGTCCCGTAGCCGGCCCGCGCTTGCGCGCGGCCGTCCACGGGTATAGCCCCGCGATTGCTCCGCCCTTTCCTTCCCTAACTAACCGCCCGAGAACCTGATTGGCCCGGCTCCATCACTGGGTTGGACACCCAAGCGGGTCGCGGCCCGCCTCCCCTAGTCAGACCCGGCCCGCAGCTGCGTGCTTCGCCCTGCTGTGCCTTCTGCTGAGCCCGCAGCGGCCACTGCTGAGAACGCGCGCACCCCAACTGCTGAGCCCGACCTACCAGATGCTGAGCGCGCAGGCCGAAACGCAGTTCCCGATCCAAGGCTATATATTGACACCACATCCCCCCCCAACTTGAGTTCTGTCCCCAGAGGTCCTCCCCATTATCACCTTGGCCGTCCTTCGCGCCCTACCCCCTCTACCAACTCTAAACTCCACTCCGCATCCCTATCCCTCCACTCCATTGTCATCATGGTCCGCTGCAACTTCTGCTCCCGAAATGGGCTTGAATGCTCTATTGTGTCCGGCCGCCGCGCCTGCTCCGCGTGCCGCCGCAGACACTGCCTCTGCTTGCTTAGCAAGGGTATGCCCCGTGCCCCCAACCAATCCGGCTCTCGTCCTCGGCCGCGCAAGCAGGCTTGTCCGGACCCGTTCGTGGTTTCGGATGACAACGCTATCTCGGAGGACTCGTGGACTCCACCCCGATCACCTCCCCGCCGTCCTCGTCCAAACTCAGACCGCGACTCCTCTTCTCCGCTTCGCCGCGCGGGACCACCGTGTAAGGAAGACTATCCGGACTTTGCGGCTTATTGGAGGGCTTTGGGATTTTGGGCGGATCGCGTCCGGGTTACGCAAGGCACGAGGGACCCGCAAATTGACGAAATCCTTAGGCGACGCGCTGCTCCGGCCCCAGCTCCTCCTCCGCCCCCTGCTCCGGCTCCTCCTGCCCCAACTCCCGTACCGGCTCCTCCTCCTCTGCCCGCTGCTCCGACCCCTCCGACTCCACGAGGCCCTACTCCTCCGCCCGCGTCGCCGGTGGTCATCTCGTCATCGCCTCCTATCGGACTGGACCCTCCCGTTGGATCCCCTGAGCGCCCGTCCGCACCAGCCCCTCCTCCCGCCGACTCTCCCGAGATCCCGGAGATTCCGGTCGTGATGGCGCTCCCGGCAGCCGGCTTCAAAGTTTTCGCGGAAAGGTCGACTACGATGCTCCGCCAATACCTTGCGACTCCTGGAGCCCAATCCTTGGAATCCCGGCGTGAACTCTTGGCCTCATTCCGGGCTCTACTGGCGTCATTGAGGGCGGAAATGGAGGAAATGATGAAGATGGCTTAAGCGCCTTGGCCTTGTCCCCTCTTCCCCTTTCCTTTTTCCCTTCCTTCTTTTATCCGCTTTTTGTTGTACCGCGTTTCCCTATTCATTGAGAGAAATACACGCCTCAAACGCGAATTTGTTTTACCGAGAAAAATCCGCGCCGTGCGCATCATGAGGGCGAGAATGAGAGCCGGGTCCGCGCCTGAGTGAGAACTAAGACGCGAGGTTGAGAACCGCGTCCGCGCCCAAGAAATGATAAAAAAAAATGAGAAAATAAGAAAAAAAATGACAAGTGAGAAATGATAGAAAAGGTGAAAGAAGATTTCTTTTTTTTTTTTTTTTTTTTTTTTTTTTTTTATATCCCATCGCCGCGCCCGCGCCCTATCCTCTAGTTCCCCCCCCCCAAACTTAGCTGCTGTCCCCAGCTGGTGGCTTCAGCCAATTCCATGAGGGTCGCGTCCGTCGCCCGATCTCCCTGCATTCCTCCAAACCATGCCGTCAGTGCCTGATCCGTCCGATTCTCGGTCCCGGCGCGCTTCCCTTTCCCGTTCGGCGTCTGTCTCCTCCGCCGTCAAAAGGGTCTCGCCTCGGTTACAATTGCCCGACACATGACCTGCTCCCACCACCGCTTGTCCCCCACCTCCCATCAGATTTATCCGCCGTTCACCAAATCCCAAACCGCGCGGAGTATCCTCTTCTCGCTTTGTCCTTGCTTGCTTCCCGCCGTTAGACTGAACCGGTCCCGCCGATACCCGCTTCCCCAACACGCACCCCGCCTCTGCTGGCCTCAGATCAATTGGGTTTGCCGTCCGACTCTTGTGTCTTGTCCGCCCACCATCACCGTTGCTTCCATGCGCGCCCTTCCTTTCCGTTGCTGCCACTACCCTTTCCAAATGCGCGCTCTCCGCCGTCAAAGAGGTCTGGCTCGGGTCGTGATTCTCCAACGTGTGGTCCATCTCTTCCGCCACCGCATGTACCTTCTTTGCAAGATCCGTCCGCCGCTTGCCAATTCCCAGTCCGCACGGAGCATCCATTTCCCGTTCCGTTGTCCTCGCCCGCTTCCTGTCAGTAGGCCGCACCGGTTCCATTGAGTCCCGCTTCCCCAACACATTCTTAGCCCCCACTGGGGAAACCAATTCCGCGTTTGAATCCGCTTTCCGGTCCCTTTGTCCTGTCCGCCAACGGTTGTTGTCCTCCCCATTTGCGTACACGCGGGGCGCAGAAGCGCTGGGGGACTGAATACTCTCCAGATAGGCCTTGAGGCCCCTTGCCACCTCCGCAAGTTCGCTAGCCCAAGAGATGGTTGCCGGTGGTGGGGCCGGAACATACTCTTCCCTGTAGTACTCCAGTTCCGCGTAGTCCACTTCTGCTTGCATCTGGGTCCCGTCGCGCGCGCCTGCCTTGTAACCCAATTCCGCGGATGGCTTGAGATCGTCCTTCCGAAAGCAAGAACCGTGCCTCCCCCATCTCGCCAGCATGTCCTCCTTCAGTTCTGGCCAATCCAGGTTCAGGTATCCTCCCATCTCCTCCACTTCCCGACGCGCTTCCGCGTCCTTGATGAACAGGACAACATGGCGCACCTTCTCAAAATCCAAAACGCCTTCAGAGTCCGCGATTGTTTCATAACGTGAGATGAATCGCTCCACCTCCGCAATGTTGAGTCAAATATTGGAGTAGCGCGGAAGCCGTTGGAGGAGGAAGGAAGAGAAGCGGCTGTTGGTAGCATCCGTGAGTACCTTCAAGAGACTTTGACAAAAGATTTTTCCCGGCCAGACCCCCAGATGTGGAAACTTTAGAGGTTATCCCTCATGAAGTTGCTGCAGGTTCAGGAGTTCTTGGGTCAAAGCGTCTGTAAGGATTAGATACCAAGCGTAAAGAGAAGTTTTTGAGAGCCTGAAGAGGAGAAAAGGAGAGAAGAGGGGAGGGATTCTGTTTTCCTAAGTCCGCTCCCTTTTCCGCTCCCCGCCTCCTGATGATACAAAAATGGTAAGATGCCCCCTACAACCCAGAGTTGAGGGGAAAGGTATTTGAGCCCCCCCCCTCAACCCTAACCTAAGTAAAAGCACATGAACAACCTGACAACAATGAAGAAGGAAACCCTAGGCCCAAAACCCTATCCCATATCCTAACCTGTACCCTTTCCGTATCCTATTCCGCTTGCTCGCCTGCCATTACACGCATCGGGTTCGTCCCCTGCGGCGCGGCCCTCCGCCTTGTGCTTCTCGAAGTTCACCGCAATTGCCCGTATCCGCCCAACGCGCCGTCGTGAATTTCCTAGTCCCGTAGCCGGCCCGCGCTTGCGCGCGGCCGTCCATGGGTATAGCCCCGCGATCGCTCAGCCCTTTCCTTCCCTAACTAACCGCCCGAGAACCTGATTGGCCCGGCTCCATCACTGGGTTGGACACCCAAGCGGGTCGCGGCCCGCCTCCCCTAGTCAGACCCGGCCCGCAGCTGCGTGCTTCGCCCTGCTGTGCCTTCTGCTGAGCCCGCAGCGGCCACTGCTGAGAACGCGCGCACCCCAACTGCTGAGCCCGACCTACCAGATGCTGAGCGCGCAGGCCGCGACGCAGTTCCCGATCCAAGGCTATATATTGACACCACACCGGTTCCCTCGATGCAACTGGCCTAGTCACACCTTTTGGTGGGGGGGTGATCAAGTCCCCCCCACCATGACCGGTTGCTCCTTGCAACCGGTTGCTGGCTGGTTCAACCCAGCCAGCCTTCCCCCTCCCCCTCGCAATGGGGAGAAAGGAAAGGGGGAGGAGCCGTGGCCGTCAGCTCCAACAACCGGCCGCCACACCGCGCGGAAGGCGCACTGCCCCCTACAACGGCCCCGCGCGGGCCATAGGCAAAAACAGCGGCCCCAAGCGGGCCATAGGCAAAAACAGCGGCCCCAAGGGGGCGGCAACACGGGCGGCAGCCCCAACTGGGCTGCGACACAGGCAGCAGCCCCAACCGGGCTGCGACAAGGGCAGCGGCCCCAAATGGCTGCCCCAAGCCCAAAAATTAACTAAAACATACTTTGGCGGGCCAGCCCGTGTGGCCAAGTATGTCCAAAATAAACCTTGGGCCCAATTATGCCCATACAATCCCATCTGTCTGTATTTGCCCATATACCTCAAAGGGACTGTTAGGGCCTGTGTACCAATAGGCCTGTTTCACGCATTTTGAGGCCAGTTTCCCCAAATCAGTGACATCCAAACAGGCCCGTATGGTCTGTGTGAGTGTCCAATGGGCCGGAGAGGCCCATATGTGCATCCCATTTGGATTACACTTACAAGTAGCACACGCGTAAGTGCATAGGTATTTTAACACAGTGGTGAGCCCACCGTCCTCCTTGTCTATAAATAACTTCCACAGCATATAACCCCACTATTAAACTGCTCCTGCTTCCCAGACTAGCCACCTGCAAAATAAGTCCGGTTGGCCCCATAAAATGGGGTGCATTGTCCGAGCAGGTTGCAAACCCGCCATGCCTGGAGTAGGCCAAACCTTCACCCAGTTCTGAGCCCCACAATTCCTGCTGCTGAGACGGCGCGCAACCCAAATGCTGAGCCCAACCTACCCAACTGCTGAGCACGCAGCCCGCAACGCACTTCCCGATCTGAGGTTATAAATACAACACCACATCCCCCCCAAGTTGAGTTCTGTCCCCAGAGCTCTTCCAATTTCTACCTCAACCATCTTCACGCCTACCCTCCAAGTGGTTCACCACCCAAGTCCTTTCCCTCCCCCTACCTTGCTTTGTCTTTGCGCCTACGCTCCAAGTTTTTCACCATGGTTCCACCGTGCACCTTCTATGCCAGGAATGGGCTGTCCTGTACCCTCCTCTCCAGCTGTTGGGCGTGCTTTGCCGGCCGCTCTGGCAATTGACTTTGCTTGCTTGCCAACACCATGCTGCGGGCTTGTCCGCCGAAGAGGTCTTGCCACAACATTTCCTTTCAGCTCATGGCACTCATGGAGCCAAATCCTGACGCAAACTCTTGGCAGCCTTCCAAGGACTTGTGGAGGTGCTGCAGTCAGAAATGGTGGAGGTTATGGACTTGATTTAGGCAGATTTCCCCCTCCCCCTTTCCCTTCTTTTATTTCTTTGTCTTTACACGTGCAATTCTGTACCTTCTGAAGAAATAGACTTTTGGCGTGCTATCCATTGTTGAGTGAGCGTCCTTGGGCCTGAAGTGAGAGTGAGAGTGAGTCAGAAATCCACGCCCCTGTGTGAGCCCCGCAAGCAACCTTGAGTCTTAGTAAGAGTGAGAAAAACAAATAGCTCCGCTTCCATGCGCAAGCCTGAGAGGAAAAGCCCTGTGATCCGTGCCCCATATTGTCAACACCTCCCAAAAGTAGCACCTGGACTGCTCCAGAAAAACTGCAACACAGTTCCTTGTACCCTTTCTAAAAAAGATAGACAGACAAGCGGCCAGTGCGCGCGCACAACCATCTGAGAGAGAGAGAGATAATAAGGGAAACAAACATTCTGGGGTGCCTATTTATTCCAGCTGTGAACCGGCTAGGACACCCCCTCACCAATTCAAGCTTGTTCCGCAGTACCCCAGCCATACTTCCACCCCATTATGCCTGTCCGTAGAAACAGAAACACTAGAGAAACATAGCCAGAGAACAAAAGGAAAAGGAAAAGGAAAGGAAAGAAAGAGTTTTTTTTTGCAGCTCTCCTTGCCCTGCTTTCTGCTCCACCTTGTGTTTCCTCCACGGGGCTTTTCCTTGCGTATACAAACCCAGAATTGCGCCCTGCCCACGTTTCTGCAATCCTCTGTTTGCCCCCCCATGCCTAGCCCCTGTCCCAGTGGCTTGCAACCTTCTGCTCCACTGGGAGAGAGACCCGCACAGCCTCATACAATCCCACGCGGGTAGTGTCCACAGGCCATTTTCCCAAACTTCCATCCAGGCGCACCTTCTGTTGCCAAATCCCTTTCAACCCCAACTTCCTTCTCATCAGCCATGCCATTGACACCCAATCCCTTCCCGTTCCACACCTGAAGCCCCTCCGCAAGTGTCCATTGCACCAATGCCAAAATCTCTGCTAGCCCTGATGGCTACGGGCCTGTTGTCAGCCCATCCATCCTGCACTCCCCGCGCTCCATGTCCTTCCATTCCGCATGCATCCTCACCGCTGTTGAAGAGGTCCAACTCCAGTTTCAATCCTCCAACGCCTGGCCCGTTCCTTCCGCCACTGCTCCTATACTCTCTGCAAGACCCATCCGCCGTTCATTGGTTCCCAAGCCGCATGCAATATCCGCTCCCATCCCCTTCTCCGCAAGACTTTCCTGCTGCCCATTGGGTCCCAAACCACACAAAATATCCGCTCCAATCCCCTTCTCCACAAGACTTTCCTGCCGTCCACCAGTTCCCAAGCCATGCGCAATATCTGCTTCCCATTCTCTTGTCCTTGCTTGCTTCATAGCAACAGGCTGAACTAATTCCACAAAGACCCGCTTTCCCAACACATATCCTGTCTCCACTGGGGAAACCAGTCCTGCATTTAAGTCCATTTTCTGGTTCTTGCGTCCCAACTTCCAATAGCCGTCATTGTTACCGTACGTGCACACCCGGAATGCAGGTGCGCTAGGGAGCTGAAGAACCTTCAGATAGATCTTGAGGTTCCTTGCCAACTCTGCAAGTTCACTAACCCAAGGGAGGGTTGCCAGTTGTGGGGCTGGAGCACACACTGCTGCATAATACAATCCCACTTGCAACCAGACCCCGCTGGGTGCACCTGCCTTGTAATCCCATTCTGCTTGAAACTGGACCCTGATGCGCACGCCTGCCTTGTAATCCAATTCTGCTGATTGTTTGAAATTTCCTTCCTGGAAACAAGGCTTGGGCTTACCCCACCTTTCCAGCATTCCCCCCTTCAGTTTTGGCCAATCAAGGTTTTGGTAGCCTTCCATCCCTTCCATGTCCCAAAGCGCTCCCACATCCATGATGAGCAGGATGATATTGTGCGCCTTGCTGGAATCCGATGCACCTTTGGAGTCTGCAATCACTTCATATTGTGAGATGAATTGCTCCACATCTGCGGTGTTCAGTCAAATGTGAGGATAATCCTTTGGTTCAATGAGGAGATGGCGGGAGGAGGAAGAAGTGGTAGAAGCAACTGCTGGTAGAATCTTGAGTACCTTTGAGAGACTTGAGACAAAAGAATTTTTCCTGGCCAGACCCCCAGATGTGGAAAGTAAGAGAGAAATACTCCCCTAGTTTTCCTTGAGTTCTGGTATCAATTTTCCTAGTGTTTGTAAGTATAATGATGCTCCAGTAAAGAAAAAGAGAGAGAGAGAGAGATGAATTTCCTTTCCTTTTTGTCTCCTTCACCACACCCATCCATCCATCCATCCAATACCCTCTTTTCCTCCTCCTATATCCTACAACCCAGAGTTGAGAGTGAGGTATTTAAGTCCTCCCTCTCAACCCTAACCTAAGTACAAGTGCAAACAAAAAACCTAGCAACAAAGAAAGAAAACCCTACGGCCCAGAATCCTTACCCAACCCTACCCAATCCGTTCCCTCCGTCATTAGATATGTCTGGTTCTTCTTTCTCATGAGGCGGCCCGCTGCCGCGCCCTACTTGGAGCCACCCCTGTTGATCCGTCCAGGCGCCTCTGCAAATCCCATGATCTGCGGACTGGTCCGCACCTATGCTTGCGCAGACCTCCCTGGAACGTATAACCCCGCTCATGCTTCCCAGACTAGCCGCCTGCAAACTTTTTTGGGTCGGCTCCATCACATGGTCCGCATTTTCCAAGCGGGTTGCAAACCTGCCACGCCCGGAGTAGGCCCAACCCTCACCCGGTGCTGAGCCCCGCAATTCCTACTGCTGAGACCGCGCGCACCCCAAATGCTGACCCCAACCTACCCAAATGCTGAGCGCGCAGCCTGCAAAGCAGTTCCCAATCCAAGGTTATAAATACAACACCACAGTGTTCAGATGATTTTCCCATTGATTCCACAATTTGTTGTGAGTACTGCATACCCCTAGTTATTATCCTACTTATTTGTCTCTCAAATAAATTTATAATTAAATATGTTTTCATTCTCATCTTGTTGTTGTGAAATCTGCATTTGTTGAAATGAACAATGTGTCCCTAGTACTGCTGCAAGAGGTCTCCTAGGCAAATGCAAGCAATGTTGTATAAGCAAGGTTGCTTGCACTTTTCCTATAAATAGCAAGCCAATAGTGGATACCCCTGTAGCGCCTAAGAGTGAGGCTCAAAGCCAAAGGTCTGCGCCACAAGTAAGTTATCATATACCGCCAGTGCTGGAGATTGAATTCTTAGGCCTCCAAAACCCTGGTAAGTTTAAGGTTTAGAGACTAACAATAAAAAAAAAAAAAAATAAATGGAACTAATATAATTTTTGTTCTTGATAGTACTACCACAATTCAGAAGGTACACTACTAATAGGCCTCCGTTGCCCCCACTTTATATTGGAATTTCATCCAGATTCAAGGTGAATCAGATGAATCAAGAGGCGCGAGGCAAAGTGCAAGCTGAGGAACCGGTGGTAGTCAAAAAAGCAAGGGAGGAAGGGATAATGGCTGAAGGAGAGGGTGATATGGAATGGAGGGAAGTAAATGGAGAAGAAAAAAACAGGACAGAGGGAAGGGATGGAAAGGAATGAGAGATAGAGGAACAGGGTGGAATGGAAGGCCAAGATGGAGGGAACTGGGTGCAAGTCAAAGCTCCCATAGAAACTGATGCAAGGCAATTAACTGGCAACATTGGAGAAGGTTTGTCAAGGGGTCAAAGGAAGAGAGTGTATGAGGAGCTCTTGGATGAAGGTGGATGGAATGCCTGGACAAAGAGGGCTTGGACTGCAAGGTGCAAGGAAATCTTTGAAAGGCACCTGGTGATGCAAGTAATGGTGTTGCAAAGGATGTCTTCTCCAATAAACAATGAGAATTTGGATGAATTTAGATTGATGGTAGAGGAATTGACCAAAAATTGGGAGGAAGCGGAAAGGGAAGTAAAGTAAAATTTGTAAAATGTATTTTTAATCTTATTTTAGTATATATAGGCTATTTTATTATTATCATTATATAAATATATATTATTTTAAATAAACAAAAGTGAAATAATAAAAAATTGTGAAAAGAAAATGGATAATTTTTAGGAATTGAAAAGGAGATAAAGTAAGTAAATGGGATGAGATTGATGGGATGGAATGAGATGGGAGTGCGGAATGGGATTGGAGTCATGATTGGCAAGTTTTGGGAGGGTAACTTGCGTGAAATTCTTGAAAAAAATTGGGAGATTTGCAAAGGTGATGGGCTGGTTCCCACAAGGTGCAATCTTTGTTGGACTGGAAGCCAGTCCATTCAACAAGGTATCAAAGTTTCCCTTTGCGTAACCTGCAATCTAGAATACGACTTACTTCTCACTCTAACTGATCTTGGACGTTGACTGGTTCAGGAGGGGGGTGAGTCTTGCCCGGGTATAAGACTCAAGCTGGCTTTAGGAGAGACACATGAAAGATTGGGTGGATACCTTTCCATTTTGCAGGTAAGGTGAGTTTAAAAGCATTAGGGGAAATGACTGATTTTACTTTGAAGGGGCCAAGTTTTCTTTTAGATAATTTTCTGGTTGGGCAAGTACTGCAAATATTGAAAGCATCAATCCATACCTGATCTCCTCCTGCAAAGGTTGGGGCCAAAATGCAAATTCAGTCTGCTTGTTTCTTGTAGCACTGGTTTTCCGCTTTGAGTTTGGTTTGAAGTTGCTTTTGAAGAGAATGAATGTGATGAAGTTAGTTGGCAGCAGGTTGAGAATTTGCTACGTGAATAGAAGAGAAAGTTGGGTTTCTACCATAAATAGTCTGGAAGGGCAACTGTTTGGTGGAGGAATGAGTGGAGTTGTTTTAGGAAAACTTGGCTAATGGGAGCCATTGCAACCAGTTGTCCTGTTGGTAGGCAACGTACATTCAAAGGTACTGTTTGAGAATCTGATTGAATTTCTTGGTTTGCCCATCTGTTTCTGGGTGGTAAGTCATTGATAAATTGTGAGTGATCTTCAAACATTGGCAAAGCAAGTTCCAGAAGCTAGAGACAAACAAAGATCCACAATCACTAATTATGTTATCAGGTAGACCATGTTTTGAGGATACATATTCTATGAATAAATTAGCTAAGTCTTTTGAGGAGTCTATCACATTACTTCAAAGGAATAAAGCCATCTTTGATAAGCAATATACTACTACTAAAATAGCATCATAACCACTAGAAATAGGTAATTTTAAAATGAAATCCATAGGCAGCAAGTGCCAAGGAATAGGCAGAATTGGAAGTGGCTGGAGCATCCCATACTTCCAGTGTTTCAAGGACTTGTTACAATTACAATCATAGCATGCCTTAACATATTCTTTTACTTCCTTGGTCATACCAGGCCAGTAGAAGTCTTGTGCAATCAATTGGTAGTTTTTATCCTGCCCATGATGACCAGAAAGTGGGGAATCATGCCTTGACTCAAAGATATCCAACTTAATGCAAGTATTATCTGGTACTAATATATGGTACTTATAAACTAAATAACCATTTTTGTCAATACTGTAACCACTATCTAATAGATTTACAATCTTGAAAATTTTGGTACACTTGGGATCATCAAGTTAAGCTTATTGTATTTAAGAAGCTGTATCTCAAAGTTGAGTGATGATTGAACTGAGTTGGGCAGATTGGGTTTAGAAGAGTGTCCTAACATTTTGAGGGTTGTTTTTGGCAAAGGCGCTCCCCCCCCCTGTGTAAATGTTGTCCCAACATGATAAAGCATCAGGGACTACCTCTTGTTTCCCAGGATGCTGCATGATTTTAAAGTTGAACCCAGAGAGGTATTTGGCCCATTGTGCCTGTCTGCGTTTAAGGACTTTTGAGCTCATGAAATATTTTAAAGAATTGTGATCAGTTAGGACCTCAAAGGGTTCCATAAGACTCAAAAGGTATGAATGCCATTTTTTCAAGCGAAAAACAATTGCAAGAAGTTCCTTGTCATGGATCTTGTAATTAAGCTCTGAAGAAAGCAATTTGCAAGACTCAAAAGCCATGGGATGAAAGAGGGAAGGAGAGGAGAAAAAGTGCAAGATTTCTCCTGCAACCGCATAGTTGCTTGCATCCGTTTCTAAAATAGTGCAAGCTAGCTCGTTGAAGTGAGGAAGTATAGGAGAAGTAGTGAATGCTTTCTTCAGAGCTTCAAAATATAAAGCAGCTTGTTCTTTAAAAACACAATGAGTGTCTTTTTGAAGAAGGTTAGTAAGGTTTATGGTTTTCTTGGCATAATTCTCAATAAACCTCCTGTAAAAATTACTGAAACCAAGGAAAACTTGAAAGGATTTGACAGAAGAAGGTGGGGGCCAGTCCAATATGCGCTGGCTCTTGGCTTTATCCATTGATATTCCTTTCTGCCACACTATGACACCTAGAAACTGAAGACAAGGACTATGGAATTTGCACTTAAAGGCTTTTGCAAACAGTTCATTCTTGCAAGGTTTCTGTAGCACCTCTTGCACATGTGCAATCTGATCCTCATAATTTTTTGAGTAGACTAGTATATTTTCAAGATACACCACAAGGTATTGCCCTAAAAGGTCAGAAAAAATGTTGTTGACAAAGTGTTGAAAAGTGGAAGGAGCATTGCAGGGGCCAAAAGGCATGATGGTATACTCATAACTGCCAAACCTTGTTTTCATTGCGTTCAAATATTCATGACCTCTTGAAATGCAAACTAGGTTATAGGCGCCTCAAAGGTCTAACTTCAAGAAATAAGCAGCTCCATGGAAGAGAGTGAGGAGGTGCAACATAGGTGGTACTGGATAGGCATTCTTCCGGGTTACCAGGTTCAGTTTCCTGTAGTCAACACACAGGTGAATTCCGCCGTCTTTCTTCAGAACAAATAGGAAAGGTGAACCAGTATTTGAATTGGTGGTCCAAGAAATACTTTCAATACATTTTTTGCAATGTATTCTTGAAGGGCGGTTGATTCTTGCTTTTAGAGAGAGTAGACTGGTCTGGGTTCCAGAGGTGGGCCATTAGTTTCAATCCTGTGATCATAAGAACGGGATGGGGGAAGCTTATCTGCCTTTACAGCTGAAAAGAAGTCAGAAAAGTCATGATAAACTGGAGGTAAAGACTCTTGAATGATTTCTAAATCTTCAATCTTGTCATCTTTGAGCACGGGGTTTGAAGTGCTTGCAGGATGCGAGAGGATTAAGGAGCTCAAGATACACCATTTGGTTGGTGCCTGTTTATCTTTGAAGAAAGAAGGAAAGGGTAAGTGGGAAAAATAATTAATAACTCCTAAATCTGAAGAGGTAACTTGGGAATAAAGGTCAGGATATTGCAAATCTCCTGGCAAAAAAGTGACATCCAACTTAATGAAAGTGTCAGGTAGGTTGTTTAATTCCTGTTTGACGGAAGGGTTAGTGTCCTGGGGTTGCAAGGTTCAAGGTTTAATTACTCCTTCTTGCCAATTCATATCTGGATTCCAGTGAACTTGGAAGTTGTGGCCTAGAATGATATCATCCATTCTGGGAATATCCAAGACAAATAAATCCCATTTGAAGCTGGGGAAATTGGAAAATTCAAAGTTCCACTTTGCCTTTTGGGAAACCCAATGAGATGGCTTGGTCACACCACTTTCTAAATAGATGGGAAACATATCTATCTTGGAATGTGTAAGATTTTTGGAAGTGGCAAAAGATTCTCTTATAAAAGAAACGTTAGGGCCAGAATCAAGCAAAAATCAATAAGGGGAGTTGCCGGAATGAAAAAGGAAAAATCTCAAACTTGGAGCACCTAGTGACTTGCAAGTGCAAAGATTGACTTTCTTTAATGTAGATAATGTTTAGTTTTCCTTGCAAGTATTAGAAAAACTACAACCTAATTTTTTGACTGTCTAGCCGCTTCACACGCTAGCTGCTTTGCAAAACTATTGAAATCATTTTTTTCTCCACAATAAATACAAAAATCATTCTTCTCCCTCCTTAGCCTCTCCTTGTTCTGGAGCATCACAGTTTCTTTTTCAGGAACTTTGGATTTTTGGCAACAGCCTTCCCTTTCAGGTTGGATTTGGTTTGGATTGTTTTGGATTCTTTTTGGATTTTTTTGAGGAGCTGTCCACCTTTGGAGCAAAGGTTGACAGTCCATGGTCTTTTTGTTGAGAGCAGTTCTTGTTGTGATATCTATTATCAACCTCAATAATCTGGTCAATTAACTGCTGAAGGGAGGTTATCTTATGTCCCCCAACTGCAAGTTGCTCAATTAGGCGTGCCATTCAAACTTTTTGAAAATGAAATAGGAGAGCTGCCTCTTTCCATTGAATGAGAGACTGCAAATTTTGGAATTTGAAGATATAAACAGAAACTCTACTATTCTCCTTCATTATTAATTTATTAAGTTTGTATTCTGCGTTTTGGACTTCTTTAGGGTTCCCAAACAGGGTGAACAATTGCTGCTCAAACTTTTCCCAGTTGTTGAGGATACAAGTGGGGCTAGTTTTATCTGATATTTTGAGTTAAGGTTCAAACCACTGCAAGGCTTGTCCACCAAGGAAGGAAGAAGCATACATAACTATGTGTCTATCAGTAGGAAAATTATGAGGATCATTCAAGAAAATGATTTTACAGGACTTTAAGTAGGCTCTAAGTTTATGGAGGTGTTCCCCAGTAAAATAATCAGGCTGCTTCATGCCCGGAGTACAAAATGTTAAAATATGGATGCACTCAGGTAATTTGAATATTAGTTTGTAATCCAAATGGGATGCACAAATGGGCCTCTACGGTCCATTAGACATCATGTGGTCCATGTGGGCCTATGGGGATGTTATTGGTTTTGGATATTTGGGTGCCAAAACACATTTTCCAGGTCTTTTGGGACAAGGGCCTTAACGGGTCCACCAGGGTGGATGGGCCACCTTAGCCAGACGGGCTTATCTGGGCATAACTGGGACCAAGGTTTATTTTGGACATACTTGGCCAGACGGGCTGGCCCGCCAAAGTATGTATTTTATGGTCTTTGGGCCTTGGCCGCCCCAATCGCGGCCCACTTGGGGCCGCTTGTTTCTCTCTGGGGCCCATTGCAGGGCCCAAAGGCCCGCTCAGGGCCATTGTATGGGGCAGGGGGCTCTTTTTGGAGTCCCCCCACCTGCTTGTGTGCGGGGCTGCGGCCCCAGTCGCGTCACTTGGTTGGTTGCGGCCGCAGGGGCCGGCAGCCCCTGCCTCCCTCCCTCCCCTTGCTTGGTTGCAAAGGGGGGAGGAGGCTGGCTGGTCCTCAACCAGCCAGGCGGGTCACAAAAAGGCAACCAGCAAGGTGGGAGGGGATTTGATCACCCCCCACCTCATGTGTGGACCAATTAGACTGTCCGCAACAAGGCAACTGGCAAGGTGGGGTGGGATTTGACCACCCCCCACCTCTTTTGTAGCAACAACAAAGTTGCAGGGGCCATCTCCCCCCCCCCGCCCGTTACCAAGGGGGAGGTGACCTGGGGTTGGGTGGGCTTGACCACCGCCCAGCCCACTAACCTTTTGTGTTGCCCTGGGCATATCAACCTCCAGGGCTCCCTGGGGGTATCAACCTCCAGGGCTCCCTGGGGGTATCAACCTCCAGGGCTCCCTGGGGGGGCATTTGACCGCTCCCTCCAGGGATTGAGAGAGAGAGAGGGGGGGGACACGTATCTCCGCTGGTTACACCCTCCCCCCCTGTAAGTTTCATCCAACCCAGAGTGTTTCTGGATCCACCCTGGCCAATCTGAGGGCCAGGGGCTGGTTGCAGGAGGCAAACAGCCATGTAAGTTGGTAGTAAGGACCAATGAGGTCAAAGAGGTAAAAAAGGCTGGTTGTAAGGGACAACCAGCCAGGTTCTGAACAGAAAAAAGGGCTGGTTCAGCCAAGGAAGGGTGGAAACACCAAACTAAAACAGTACAGGCTGGTCATAAGGGTTCAGGGACTAATGCCAAGTGGGCTGAGTAAGCCCAAACCAATTAGCAAGGCTTGTAGAGCCTGTAGAGCCCCTTTGGGGCGTAATTTTTGCCTTTTGCTTGTCATTACATGAGCTCCACATGAGCACCATCTTTTGTATTTAAGGAGTTCTTCTCCCTGATGTTTTCCATCCATTCATTCAAAAATTCATTCACATTCACAAGTTTGCCATTGTGTCACACGGTGGTATGTGACACCATAATAACTGCAAAGTGGATTGGCTTTCATCCAGTCTCATAGCCTTTTGGTTAGGCCTTGCCTCTCAGTTGGTTCGCAGTTGTGCAAGGTATGACAGTAGACTGGATGACCCTGTTGCGGGTTCAATTTGTGATCAGGACAAGTTTTGGGATGGCTTGCTCCTGTGACAATTGTCGGGTTTTCCGCCTGTCAACAGCAAGACTCCCCAGTCTTGGTGGCTCCTTATGACGTTCAGGAGTGTGTCTGAATATGGCTCCATGTTGCGAGGTCATGGGTTAGTGCCACCAGCCATACACACTTTGGGAGGAAGTGCCCTTAAACCCGGGGGTACTGTCACACGGTGGTATGTGACACCATAATAACTGCGAAGTGGACTGGCTTTCATCCAGTCTCATAGCCTTTTGGTTAGGCCTTTCCTCTCAGTTGGTTTGCAGTTGTGCAAGGTATGACACATTGCCTCTGCCTCATATTAAGGATCAATCATAAGACATTATTGTCTCAGCATTTCTTTTGCTTTAATTACTGCTCTTTGACTAAGCTTGTGGGCCAAAAACTCTCACACAAAAGCTAGGGCCACTTGGACCAGATTGCAAGGCAGTTTGGTTAAGAGCCTGGATCAGAGTCAAGAGCAAGGTCAAAGTGATAGTTTTGGGAGAATTATTGCAAGCCCTTGATCTACCACAAGTCAAGGTATCATTGGAAGGGTGGTTGGAGTCTTTGATTTCCTCAAGGGGATCCACTGCTTCCAAAGGAGAATCAAGGGGATCATCAAGAGGTTCAACCAAAGGGGATTTAGAAGAAGGAACAGGGTCCAAGGGTTGTCTGGCCCAAGAAACACTGGATCTCCCTGCCCAATGGATATCATAATTATAAGGGGTGAGGGAAGTTTTCCCAGTTGAGCAAGTATGTGAAATTGTAAAATAAATATATTATAGGTTGGCAAACTAAAATAGATGAGTTGAGTTAGTTAATTTACTGTCACACAACCACCCCACGTACTATAGGGCAATCTTAGATGATTGTGAGCGCAAAGGAAGAAACTGAATGCAAGGGCAAGTGCAAGGTAGCAAAGCTAACTGCAAAGGGCAAATTTATGGTTGGTTTAATTGACACACAGTGAGAGGGATGAATTTTTCCAATTGAAAGGAAAGTAAATCCAAGCCCAATGTGATGACTGGATTTAGCAAAAATGCAAGAAAGTATGAAATTAACCAACTGAGGAGACAATCTTCAGGAAAGCAGCATAGCCTTTATAAGGTAATCCAAAGTGAATAGATACAACCTGATGGATGTCCAACTAAAGTTAAGAGGCAATGAGGCAATGAATGACATGAACAGATTGGGAAATGAAATAACATTATAGACTTTTCCAACGTCATAATGTAGATGCAAGGCAATAGAGTCTGAGTGTACAAGGGCATAATGGATGAGATGGGGAGGAGTGAAGTGAGAGACAATGTGAATATGAGGATTTAGTTTATGCAGGGTAAGGGGATATTCCAATTGCAAACTATACAGTTGGTGTGGCTAACTAGCATGGGTGCGAGCTAGTGAGAGTTCATGACCAAGAATGGGAGCCCAAGGGCTATTGATATCCAGTGTGGAAGAGCGGAGCTTGAATGGATGGTTGACCGGAGTAGAGTTAACTGCAAGGTTTGCAAGTAGCCGCTGAGTCAGTTGCCAAGAATGGAAGGTTGTTATGCAAGCCAGATTTTATAAGCAGAAGGCACCATTGATGTTGTGCTTCTATTTGCGTCACGCGTATGAACTGAGGTAGATGGTACTGAAGAAAGGCTATGTTGAAGTGAGGAAGACAATAATCCTTAAGCTTGGAGCATGACAGCAGCCAGGACTTTTGAATAGTAGAATGTTTAAAAAGGTTATTTGATAAATTTAGGCAGGATGCATTATAAAAATTCCCCATTCAAGAAATTTCAAAATTTATTCAGCACAAAGAAGATTCTGTGGAGTAAATGAAAAAACCCAAAAACAAGATTGCACTACATCATGCAAAGATATCTAACCAAGAAAGCTGAAGGTAAATCAGGAGGGCTGTTAAATACTCATAGCTTTCAAATTCCACTAATTGATTGGTTTTCTACAATGGTACCACCAAACAGGAATATCACCAAGGGGAAAAAAATTGGAAAGAAATTATAGATTGGTTTTGCCTTACTGAATCACCAATTATTTATATCCACTTCTGTTTTGGGTTTTATGAAACTAATCATTCCTCTCTGAATAATAAGTCAACAAGATTAAAAAGTAAAAAAACTATTTCTTAAATAGGGCATATCAGAGTTAAGCAAACCCACCATTTTTCAATGGCAGGTTTCAACCCAAATCAGCCATTTCAAACCTTCCATTACAAATCCATAGAACCCACTTATTTCACATCAGATGTGTCAGAGTTACCTGAAAATAAATGGGGTTTTTCAAATAAAGTATTTAAATGCTTTCACCGCCTCAACCATGCATCATTCCACATCATCAGCCCTGGTTTCAACCTCCAACCTCATTGGAAAAATTCTACCTCCAACCTCATCTGAAAAATTTGATTCATTGCTCTCATCACTTAATCACTCTCATCTCTTCATTTCTATCCTCATCACTTCATCCCTTCATCCCTTCATTGCTCTTACTCTTTTCAAATGGCCCCTCAGCAAACCTCCCCGTGCAAGTCCACTCAAAAATCCAATGGATCAAAGCAAACGTACCCAAGGAACTCTAAATAAAAAAATCCTCCCCCATTAGCTTCCAGTCAGCTCAACAGAGCTGATTACATCATCCTGGTAAACTGGCTCAAAATTCCCTCCCAATATGAGGCTTTCTTTTGATCCAACAATGAAACATGAGTTGGCCGAAATCCATCCTCTAATGTTAATGGTTATCTCCTGATGACCAATCAACTCAAGAATAAAAAAAAGGTAGGCTGGATCTTTCATCCAAAAAGATGCAAGGGAAATTCAAGAACAATCAATCCAAGTACAAAAAGGCCCACTCAATGACAATCTCCACTGGATTTGATATCACTGACTCTTATAAAGCCAAGTGGATCAACCCAGTTTTTGATAAGTTAGACTCAATTTCTCCTCTTTATATTCATATGGATTAAATATGTGGAAAGAAGGCCAACATCACCTTTTTGGCTGATTTTGATTCCCAAAAATCTGATTCAGTTGATGCTTAGGTCAGTGGATGCTCAGCCTTGCAATGATGATGCTGACAAAAAATAAAAGTGGCCCCAATCAGATGTGGAGGAGGATATTCCAACACAAACAGCTCCAATCATGTCTACATCAGCATTTATCAATGATTCAAAACCTTTCTTTAACCCCTCACTTCCTTCTTTGGATTTCTTTCTTCCTGGGATGGAAAATCTCAGCACCTTGGCCCAGGAGTAACAAGTTATTTCACTATCTCCATGACAATCAAAATATTTTCAAGTAAGGAAGAAAGTTCTTTTCTTTTATTTCTGTTTAATCTTGACTGATTTAGATTTTAAAAAAACAGCAACATCATTTCCTTAATGGCCAAACACTCAAGCCAATGAGGCCTCCCACATCTCCTTCAAATGAGAGTGAAAACGTTCCCACACAAACCTCCTTGGAAAAGGGGAAGCAAAAGGCCTTCAATTCAATCAACACCACTCCCAATAGCTATCAAAAGAGGAGAGAAACACATCAATTTTTTTGGGCTTTGAAGATATCATGGAGAAGCAATATTCAAGTAAGTTCATTGATTTATTCTCCTTTCTTTCAAAATAAAGCTCCTTCCTATTCCCCACCCAAAAATAGTGAAATAATAAATTGAATTAGAAAAACTTTGATTTTAAAAGTAGAAGTAGGATTTTCAACTGGCTATTGATTTTCAAAAGCAGACAGCTGAGAGTTTGGCTCATCAACAAAAGTTGGATGCTTAGTGGCAAATGAAACAGGCTGAGCAGGAGTTTCAAAAAGAGGAAAAGGAGAAGGATTTACAGGAAGAGCAACTGTAAAATGAGAGGGAAAGACTAGCTATGGAAAAAAAGATATGTTATTGGTTGCCATTGCATGTATTGGTAGCAGTAGAACAGTGGAAAAAATAAAGGAAATTACTCAATTTCTTGTCTTTTAGATATATTTAATTTGACAAAAATTATAAAAATAGAAACAAAAAACAACCATCTTTTGTTAAAACAACATTTGAGACTATTTTCAACTCCACCAATAAAAAAATTTTTTTATCTTTATTTAAATTTTTTTCTAGAATATATTTGTCCATTTTTCAAGTCCCTGCAAGTTTTTTGAGTGTTTTTGTTTATTTGCATTGAAATTTCCATTCTTGTATGAGTGGCAGTCTCCAAAGCAGGAAAAGTACAGTGCTTGTACTTATTTGCTGCCCAAACCATTTTTAAAATACCTTTTTGTTCAAATTCAATGCCAAAACCCAATTCAGGAAAAACAAATTGGCCATCATATACTTCATATTTTTCCTTGTTTTTAATAATTTTTCCATTTGAATTTTTGGTTTGAACCACCAGTAAAAAGGAATAGGAATAGATTTAACCTGTG
This sequence comes from Puccinia polysora, assembly GCA_025617555.3. Classification (NCBI taxonomy): domain Eukaryota; kingdom Fungi; phylum Basidiomycota; class Pucciniomycetes; order Pucciniales; family Pucciniaceae; genus Puccinia; species Puccinia polysora. Next base: position 45,895,525 of record CM062616.1, read on the forward strand.
TAAATGTGGGGAGAATTGTAGAAGGAATCTGAATTGAAATTGATATGTGGAGAACAGTCAAAAGGAGTGAGCCGGGATCCAAATTCCAACAAAAAGAAAGAGCGGATATTGTTGTCCAGCATTGTTTGAAGGTTGGAATCATGTACCAGTCTGGCTAATTTTTGGAAAAGCCTAGAATCTGAGAGAATTTGCTAGACCTAAGGTTCAAAAATAAAAAATTTGAGGGGAAGATTTGACTGCAGCTTTCTTCAAATATCTTCCAAATAGTTCAGATGGATGCATTGATTTTTGTCATTGAATTTCCCACATTTTTCCATCCCAAGATATTGAGGGACCCACAATGTTGACAATTTTTTTTGATTGGTGAAGGAAATTGGTGAATGCGTTTATTTCCTTCTTCTCTTTCTCAGAGATTTTATTCAAATGGTCAAACTCAATGATTGCAACAATATAATTATGATCAGATTCATCAATAACAATAACTTTTGCAGAGCTGAATACATAGAATTGTTTGATCCTCCCTTTGGGGAAAATTTTTGATTTTTGACCATGGAGGCATACACATCCAAAGGTTTTAGTTTTTTTCCAGACCACACAACCTTTTCAGAAATCCCTTGCTCTTCCACCTCCAAAGAGATTTCAGAATCTCTCTGTTGAGTCCTCTTTTTCTGAAAAGCCCAATTCTTTCCAACTCTCTGTATGTTTTGCAAATTTTCTCCTCCCATCCACATGCTACAATTGGGGTGAGGATAAAGAAAGGATTTGAGTCATTGTGTAAAATTTTTAGTTTGGTGGCAGAAGAACGGGAGGTCAAGCAATATGGCAGATGTGGAAATAACAAAGGGTTTAATAGTGGGTTGCATTTCATGGAATAAAAAAAACTTCATAAGAAATGTTATAATGAAGGTAGATGATCAAAAAAATAGAAAAAAGATAAAAAAATACCCGTCAATTATCCTACCCAAAAAAAAAGGTCAGTCCATTTTTTAAACAAATTAAGAGGAGGAGGGGGGTGCTGAGCAACGGAGCGGCAAGCAGGGGAGGGGGCAGGTGCAGCTTTTGGTTGGTGGGCCAATCAACAGTTTCGGCAGGCTGGGGAGGGGGCAGGCACAGCCATTTGTTGTTTTGTTGTTGATTGATTGACCAATTGGTGGGACTGGCTTGGCTGTTTTCTGGTTTGTTTTTTATTGATTTGGCAGGTGAGAAGGGGGGGCTGTCTTGGCGGTCAGTTGGTCTTTTGTTAATCAATTGGGCTGGTGAGGAGGGGGCAGCTGGCTTGGTGGTTGGTTGGTCAGTTTTTGATCAATCAGCTAATTTATTTGGACGGTGAGGAGGGGGGGCTGGCTTTGTGGTCGTTTGGTTGTTCATCAATCAATTGGCCAATCAATTGGTCATCAATTGACCTATTGATTGAGGGAGGAGGAGGAGGGGGGGCGGACGTTGATTGATTGGCCAATTGATGGGACTTGCAAGGAGGGGGGGGCTTGGTTATTGGTTGCTTGGTCATTGATCAAGGGAATGGAGTGGCAAGGAGGGGGGGCTGAGGACAAGGAGGAGTGGGGGGAATGGTCAGTTTTTGTTTGGTCAATTGTTGAGTGATTGGCTAGGAGGAGGGGGATGAGGACAAGGAGGAGTGGGGGGAATGGTCAGTTGTTGGTTGGTCAATTGTTGAGTGATTGGCTAGGAGGAGGGGAGGAGCTTACCTGGGGGATTGAGCAAGGAGGTGGGGGGTTCCTAAAGGTTGATTTATCAAAGAATCAGCAACCAATGAGGGGCAGGAAGAGGAGGAGGAGGGGGAGGGGGGGAGCTTACCAGGGGTGCCAAACAAAGGAGGAGGGCAGGTGGTGGGTGAGTTTGAGGTGATGGGTGAGGTAGAGGTGGTGGGTAAGGTTGAGGTTTTGGGTGAGGATTTTTGGTGAGGAGCAGGAAGGAGTAGACTGTTATAATTATGGCCAGAAATTAGCTTAGGCAAATGAGCAGTATTTAAAGCAAAAGAAATGCTGGACACTGTGTGTCAATAATGGCTAATGGGGCTCTCACAATGGGGCAATATGTTGGATGAATTTGATTGGATGATGAATGAATGATGGAAAACAGCAGGGAGAAGAGCTCCTTAAGTACAAAAGATTGGCCTCTTGTGAGCCCATGATACAACAAGCCAAAGGGCAAATTTTCCGCCCCAAAAGAGCTCTACAGGCTCTACAGGCCTTGTTACTTGGTTTGGACTGCATCATCCCACATGGCATTAGTCCCTGAACCCTTACAACCAGACTATTCCGGTCCATTCTTGTGTTTCCACCGTTACGGGGCTGAACCAGCCCATTGCTGTTCAGTCCCTTAGTTGGTTGTCTATTACAACCGGCCCTGATGGCATCATTACCCCTGTTACGGGCTGGTTGCCTCATGCATCCAGCCCCTGGCCCCTGAAATGGGCCAGGTGGGACCCAGGGCTCACCTGGGTCCGGTTTCAACCTCACATGGGGGGGTGTGACCAGCGGACATGCTTTCCCCCCCTCTATCTCTTACAAATCCCTGGTGGGGGCGGTCAAATCCCCTCACCAGGGGCCCTGGGGGTCGATACCCCCCAGGGCGTCGTCACAGAAAGTTGGCCTGGGAGGTGGTCAGGTCCCCCCAGGCCCATCGCTCCTCCCCCTCGGTAAAGGGGGGGGGAGAGCGCCCCTTCGCGCTTAGTTCGCTACAATGGCGGGGGGGTGATGAAATCCCCCCCACCTGCCGGTCGCATACCATGCGGCTGGCGCCGCCACCTCCTGGGGCAAGGGGGTGGTCAGGTCCCCCCTGCCCTGACCGACCGCCTCGTTGCGGCCGGTCGCTGGCTGGTTCAACCCAGCTAGCCTGCCCCCTCCCCCTCGCGACGGCGAGCGAGGGGAGGGGGAGCGAGCCGGGGCCGCGAGCCCCAGCTCCGCGGCGCTGGTCGCCGGTCGCGACCAGCCGGGCCCGCGCGGCATTGCACCGCGCGGGATCCCTTGGCCGTGCAACAGCCCCGCGCGGGCCGTCGGGCCCCGCGTGGGCCGTGCCGAGGAACACAGGCGGCCCCGAACGGGCCGCGACGCGAGCAGCGGCCCCAAGCGGGCCGCGACACGGGCGGCAACCCTAATGGGCCGCCCCAAGCCCGAATTGTGAGAAAAGACTACTTTTGCGGTGTGGTGCCCCATTCTGGACACCCGGACCGCCTTAAGACCTCAATTCATAAACTGTTGCAAACGTACCGCCCGGCTGGACAACTTATCCTCAGGCTCATCCAACTATTACTTGTCCGCGTCGCGCTCCGCTTCGCGCTCTGCTCCGCTCCGCGCCGCGCCGCGCCGCGCTTCCATTATCCGCGTTGCGCTCCGCGTCGCGCTCCGCTTCGCGCTCCGCTCCGCTCCGCGCCGCGCCGCGCTGCGCTCCTTTCATCCGCGCGCGTCGCGCGTCCTTTATCCGTGTTGCTTCTCATCTCCGCCGTTGTTATAGAACGTCCCCATCTTTGTTCGTTGCGTGTCTTCATCTTTGTCGTTGCGCCCCCCCAATCTCCTCATCGCTACCATCGCGCGACGCTCATCCATGATCTACTGAATCCATCCCGACCGCTCCCGCAAGCATTTAGCAGATCCTTGACCAACGCGAGTGACCACATGGTTGCCTTCCCTTTTCCGCTCTATTTGTAGAATCCGTTGTATATAGTCTAACAGGGCCTCCTGCCCATATAAGGAGGGGCTCTCCCCTGCCTTTTGGCCGACCATATTCCGTCATCGGACCATTCCATCATTGGAGTACCTCAGATCCTAGCAAATCATCGCATCATCATTGCCTCAGCATCTCATAATCATAAGCAATTTATCCGTGGGCATCCTTCCCCACTTATCTGAGCAAATTATCCGGGTATATCTATGATTGCCCCTTGATCCTTTGAGCCTCCATACTCAAAAATCTGTCCTTTGTGACCTTGATCCTTATCACCAACCAATAGCCTTGCTGGTTGAAGAAGAATTCCTGTCTGCCTGAATTCTTGAGTGTGTTATACCACTCTGATCCCTTTTTCCGACCATACTGGTCTTGATCTCCCTTGATCATCTTTCTGGAGCCAATCACGTTTGATTGAAGAGGTTTTATTAAGCTTAAAACCTGGAGTGTTATACCTCCCTTCTTCTTCGAGGTTGAATTTCGCCACGCTATTCTTGAGTTCCTTGAGAAGTGTTGGGATATTCTTGCTCAAATTTGTTATTGATTTGCTTCTAGAGCTTCATAAACAAATTGCTTTTGTTTTGTTCAGCCTCCCACAGTTATCTGGTACCCTTCAAGCGCTTGATTGCGGAGAGTTGGGCAGGTTCATTGAGAACTTGGAGGTTGGTTGGGATTGAGTTGATCTTTCCTAATCAGCTGCTGACGACCAGAGTTATTAGCTTGTGGGCGTTGTTACTTACAACTGCCTTGTTCTATTGAACTCTGAACAAACTTTGACTTATTTGTTCAAGTCTTTCCCTGCGCCATCTTGTCTCAGATAGTGTTGTTTCCATTGCTACCGACAACTCTTATCCTCTTCTCTTAGTTTGATTTCTCATCCATAAGGTTCTGGACCTTGATTCCGGTTACATTAAAATATTATTGTAACTCCTAGGAGGGCAGCCTAAACAGCACCTTTCCCCTCCACAGAAATGCCACGGCTTAGCACCGTTTGGAGTCTTACAGCGGGCCAGCCCGTCTGGCCAAGTATGTCCAAAATAAACCTTGGGCCCAATTATGCCCATACAAGCCCATCTGGCCGTATTTGCCCATATACCCCATCGGGCCCGTTAGGGCCCGTGTACCAATGGGTCTATTTCACGCGTTTTGAGGCCAGTTTCCCCAACTCTGTAACATCCACATGGGCCCGTATGGTCCGTGTGTGTGTCCAATGGGCCTCAGAGGCCCATTTGTGCATCCCATTTGGATTACACTTATACGTAGCACCCGCGTAAGTGCGTACGTATTTTAACACACCCCCTTAATCCAAAAGGGGTGACATCCGCATATTAGTCACAAAGCCTTGATGCTTGTTTCTGTCTAATGCCTTAGTCAAGATATCTGCAATCATTGCTCCAGTGGGCATGTACCTCAACACAATCTCATTGCAGTTAACTGCGTCGCGAATATAGTTATAGTGAACATCAATATGTTTTGTTCTTGAATGGAACACTTGGTTTTGTGCCAACGCAATGGCACTCTGGTTATCGGAATACAACAACGCAAACCCTTGTGGTTTATGTGTATCCTCTAAGACTTTTCTCAACCATTTTGCTTCCTGTGAAGCTGCTAAGTAAGCTCTATACTCAGCCTCTGTTGATGAAAGACTTATTGCCGACACCTTCTTGGACATCCATGACACCAGATTCTTACCTAAAAAGAATACAAAACCACTTGTTGATTCCCTAGTGTTACCATCTGCCCAACTTGCATCGGAATAACCAACCAAATCAAAGTTTGCTGACTTTGTAAACAACAGTCCCAGACTGTGTGTTCCTTTAAGATACCTCATAACTCTCTTAAACGCTGACCAATGCCTCATGCTTGGCTTCGCTAAGTGTTGCGACAAGACCCCAATTGCAAACGCAATATCGGGCCTTGTAAACTGCCCCAAATAATTAAGCGATCCGACAGCTGACCTGTAGTCATTCCCTGATTGAACAAACTCCAGATACTCCTCATCTGTAGACTTCTCTAAACGAATGTTTGACTGCATGGGTTCTCCTCTGCATCCTCTAAGCCATACTGCTTAAGAAGAGCTTCAACGTAATGGCTTTGGTCTAACTTAATACCATTCTTGCCCTTACTAACTTTCATTCCTAGCACCTGTTGTGCCAGACCAAGATCTTTTATCTTGAACTCCTTTTTGAGTGTCTCCATGACTCTCTCTTTACCATCACCAATAATGATAATGTCATCGACCCATACAAACAAAATTGCATCCTTTCTCACAAAAAGGCAAGGATCGGCCTCAGACGTCTTAAAACCAATCTCTATCAGTTTCTCACTCATGGTGTTATACCATGACCTAGCTGCTTGCTTCAATCAATACAGGGACCTACACAGCTTGAGGACATATTCCCCTTTATCTGCCGAAAGAAAAGTTCTAACACAGATTTTCTTCATGGTTTCTGGTTTAGTCTCTACTAACCATTCACGAAAACCATCAGGAATCGACATATAAACAGTCTCCTCCTCTCCAAGTTTTGCATTCAAGTATGCTGTTACAAAATCAGCTTGTCTGATTTCTTCACCCAACTCCACTGCCAGAGCAATGATGTACCTGAAGGTGGACAGCCTTCCAGTTGGTGAGAAAGTTTCTTGGTAATCAATACCCTCTCTCTGCTTGAAGCCCTGTGCAACACATCTAGCCTTGAACCTTTTCAAAACTCCATTTGTGTCAAACTTCTTGTTTAACACCAATCGAGACCCCACAATGGTCTTTCCTTTTGGAACAGAATCCCGCTTAACCACTTCAAAGACACTATTATTCTCTAGAGAATCAAATTCCTCAAAAATAGCACTCTTCCAGTTGGCTCTCTCATCAGAATTCATAGCTTGGCCAAAGCTATTTGGGTTAACCCTGTTACCCATTTCTGAACTCAACTCCAGGACTTCATTGAGCATACACTGTTCCTGAAATGTATCTTCCTCATATCCTGCGGCAGCATAATGGGATCTCCACTCCCCGTACCTGTCAACTGGTACTCTAACCCTACCACTCCTTCTAACCGGAGGTGGAGGCTCATCAGGTTCTGATTCCACAGAATCACCTGGAGCGGGTACTGAACCCTCTTGTGGCACGTCTGCCACCTCTTCATCTTCTGGAACCACATGTTCCACAGCTTTTGCTGGTGAAATAGGTGCTAATTCTATTTCTTGTTGTGGCTTAATCACAATGACATCTTCACTCCTTTTGAGTGGAAAGGTACTTTCGTCGAATTTTACATCCCTGCTACGGATAACCTTTCTTGTCCCTGGACAATAGATCCTATAAGATTTACTTATTAAATCATAGCCTACAAGTGCCCCTGTTCTGGCTCTAGGGTCTAATTTTCCGACCATTTCATTATGGTGGACACTATAATACACCAAGCAACCAATTGTTCTTAGGTGTGATGTTTTGGGGTACAACTTCCAAAACTGATAATGGGGGCACTTCCCATTAACACTTACAATGTTGTGCAACAGACACACCGTGCACATCAACTCAGCCCATAAGAACTTTGGCAGACCAGATTGATACATAATAGTTCTGACTTTGTCCAGTAAAGTCCTATTCATTCTCTCAACTATTCCATTATTTTGTGGAGTACTTGCAGTAGTGACTATATGAATGATACCATAATCTTTCAACAGCCTCCCAAAATCTTTACTCACGAATTCACCCCCTCCATTGGTAATAACCCTCTTGATCTCCTTCATCAGACCATTCTGTTTCCAGACTTTGAAGATTACAGAAACCTCCTCTGTGGTCTGATCCTTAGATTGAATTGGTTTAACCCAAACATAATTAGTTGCAGTATCAACTAAATTGATGAAGTATCTTGCCCCACCAAGGGACTCTGGAGTGAATGGCCCTGCCAAATCAATGGAAAATTCCTCTCTAGGAACATCTGTGTGATCTCTACTCTTAGAGAACACATTTCTAGTCTTAGCCCCCAAGGTACAACTCTCACAGTTGCTGTCCTTTACCTTATGGCCACTTCTATTGTGAGAAACAGTGCTCAGAGCTGAGAATTTGAACAAGCTTGCACACAGAAGCTTATTCCGAACTTGTCCACTAAGAACAGTTCTCCCATTCATATCAATAACAAACCTATCTCCTTTAAGATCACGAATTTGGAAACCTTTTTTCCATAACACCCCAAGAGACACAAGGTTGTAAGGCAACTCTGGTACATAGAACACTTTATCAAAAGTAATTTGGAAACCCAGTTGATTTGCAAGAATAACTTTTCCAATTCCTTTAATCTGAATTGTTCTGCCTTTCTGACCAATATTTACAACCCCATCATAATCACTAAGATTTGAAAATAAATTTGGTTCAAAAAACATGTGATCTGTACAACCAGAATCGATCAAAACAAGAACATCCTCCTTCAATCCTCCTAGTAGGAAAGAAGCTTTATCAGTCACTGATAAGTTCTTATCTTTGAGGTTAAGATTACTCACTTCATAATCAATCAAGTCCATTTCTTGATCCTCATCAATTTTGGCCTTCTTGTTGGGACCTTCTTCCACAACAGCCTCTTCAATTGGAGCATCCAACGCCACCATTGCAACGTTTTCAGTTGTGAGATTGACCTCCTTGTCATTCCCTTCGGACTTCTTCCTTTTCTTGGCCTCCTTGCAGTCCTTAGCATAGTGACCCTTATTCTGACAATTGTAACATAAGACCTTGGACAAATCCTTTTTCGCCTTCTTGCGAGATTTTCCAGTCTTTCCAACTAGGGCTGTTCCAGAACCCCCCTTCATCTTGAATTGAAGGTCACCCTTTTCAATCCTTTTAAGCACATCCTCCTCCCCAGGAAGAGGATCCAATTGAGAAATGATTCTGACTAAGGAATCAAACTCTTTTGGCAGCTTTTGAAGGATTAAGAGTGACAAACACTCTGGATCCATGTTAAGTCCAGATGACTTGAACTTGGCTATACTAGACCTAGCCTCTGCCACAAACTGTTTACAATTCGAATATTGTAACTTGAACAGTTTATTAAAAGCTATACCCTTCTGGTGAACAGAATCACCAGCATACTTGGACTTAAGCAGCTTCCAAAGGATGCTGCCCCTCCTCCTCTCATCTTCCCTAAGAGTATCAGCAACCCATGTCACATGATTCTCATCAAGATGCCTAAGGATCAGATGGTAAGACTTCTTCTCCACTTCTGAACTGATCAGAGTGTCATCTGCATCCATAATTTCCCCACAGCAGATGTTATCCAGCTCACTATCCATAAGGACAGCCCAAGCATTATAGTTCTGACTATTCAGAACTATTTTGGTAGAGCTAACATCAGGGATATAGGACATCTTCTTGGAAAACTTGAGGTCTTTGAGGTTCTCCAAAGTAAGGTACAAAAGTCTAGATGGCTTGGAAGTAATGATGATGTTGGTACTGATAATGTGTTATAATTATGGCCAGCAATTAGCTTAGGCAAATGAGCAGTATTTAAAGCAAAAGAAATGCTGGACACTGTGTGTCAATAATGGCTAATGGGGCTCTCACAATGGGGCAATATGTTGGATGAATTTGATTGGATGATGAATGAATGATGGAAAAAAGCAGGGAGAAGAGCTCCTTAAGTACAAAAGATTGGCCTCTTGTGAGCCCATGATACAACAATCCAAAGGGCAAATTTTCCGCCCCAAAAGAGCTCTACAGGCTCTACAGGCCTTGTTACTTGGTTTGGACTGCATCAGCCCACATGGCATTAGTCCCTGAACCCTTACAACCAGACTATTCCGGTCCATTCTTGTGTTTCCACCGTTACGGGGCTGAACCAGCCCATTGCTGTTCAGTCCCTTAGTTGGTTGTCTATTAAAACCGGCCCTGATGGCATCATTACCCCTGTTACGGGCTGGTTGCCTCATGCATCCAGCCCCTGGCCCCTGAAATGGGCCAGGTGGGACCCAGGGCTCACCTGGGTCCGGTTTCAACCTCACATGGGGGGGTGTGACCAGCGGACATGCTGTCCCCCCCTCTATCTCTTACAAATCCCTGGTGGGGGCGGTCAAATCCCCTCACCAGGGGCCCTGGGGGTCGATACCCCCCAGGGCGTCGTCACAGAAAGTTGGCCTGGGAGGTGGTCAGGTCCCCCCAGGCCCATCGCTCCTCCCCCTCGGTAAAGGGGGGGGGAGAGCGCCCCTTCGCGCTTAGTTCGCTACAATGGCGGGGGGGTGATGAAATCCCCCCCACCTGCCGGTCGCATACCATGCGGCCGGCGCCGCCACCTCCTGGGGCAAGGGGGTGGTCAGGTCCCCCCCTGCCCTGACCGACCGCCTTGTTGCGGCCGGTCGCTGGCTGGTTCAACCCAGCTAGCCTGCCCCCTCCCCCTTGCGACGGCGAGCGAGGGGAGGGGGAGCGAGCCGGGGCCGCAAGCCCCAGCTCCGCGGCGCTGGTCGCCGGTCGCGACCAGCCGGGCCCGCGCGGGATCCCTTGGCCGCGCAACAGCCCCGCGCGGGCCGTCGGGCCCCGCGTGGGCCGTGCCGAGGAACACAGGCGGCCCCGAACGGGCCGCGACGCGAGCAGCGGCCCCAAGCGGGCTGCAACACGGGCGGCAACCCTAATGGGCCGCCCCAAGCCCGAATTGTGAGAAAAGACTACTTTTGCGGGCCAGCCCGTCTGGCCAAGTATGTCCAAAATAAACCTTGGGCCCAATTATGCCCATACAAGCCCATCTGGCCGTATTTGCCCATATACCCCATCGGGCCCGTTAGGGCCCGTGTACCAATGGGTCTATTTCACGCGTTTTGAGGCCAGTTTCCCCAACTCTGTAACATCCACATGGGCCCGTATGGTCCGTGTGTGTGTCCAATGGGCCTCAGAGGCCCATTTGTGCATCCCATTTGGATTACACTTATACGTAGCACCCGCGTAAGTGCGTACGTATTTTAACATAGACCGGTGGAAGTGAAATGTTGGTTTGGTGTGGTGAGGTGGATGGTTTGGAATTTTTGATTCTGTTTTGTCTAAGTCCCAAAAAAAAAAAAAAAAAAAAACTTGGAGTAAAGATAGGATTGTTGGTTGAACAACCAAAACAAGAAAGAATACTGTGGTGTTTTTTTTCACCATTGTAAAAACCAAATGCTACTCATAAAAACAAGCAATTGTGAGGGGTAGAATCCGCTCTCTCATGGTGGAAGATGAGCAACAAGATGAGACAGGGATGACTTGAGGAGGATTGGGAATATCTTCTTCAAATATTTCATCCCATTAATCTTTGATGCTGTCCAGAATGTTTTGAAGGATTAAAAAATTGATGATCAACTTGATGAGGATCTTCATGTCTTTGGAATTTTTAAGCTGGTTTTGCATTTCCCTTAAGCTTTCCCATCTTCCTTTCAGGACTCTCATGGAATGCTCAATCCAAACTTGTGATTTTCCAAGATGATAGGTTAAATCAGTTTTGGCTTGATCATTGGATGAAATATTGTGGTATGCTGGAACTACATATTTCCAGCTAGCATAAGCTGAATTGGACAGAAGGTATTTATCTTTCTCAAAGTATTTCTATGGTTGTTGGGCAATCCTCATCAAATTGAAAAAATTTGAATCAGAACAAGAACCCAGAAAGCCAGCATGGAGGGATATGAACTTCTGGTTATTATCACAAACAAGTTTTAGTGCAAACAAGTTATAGTTCCACAGAGTATCTATACAAGCGGATAAAACATACTTTTTCAGTGTGTTATCAAAGTTGTTATCAAAGGCTTTGGAAAAGAAATGAATTGATTGCATTTTTTTTAAATCAAAATAGTGGTTGCCATCTAGGTTGGGGTTTTGACTCAAGGGGATAGTGGTTCCATCAAAAAAACTAATTCAAACAGGAAAGCCTTCATTCTCCATTAATTGAGATATTCCCTTTTTTCTTCTTTGGTTTTCCAAGAAAGGACTGAGAAATAGAAAGATAGTATAGCAATCATGACTCTTTTTGTGTATAAGTCAATGGATCCATAACCAACTGAGAATAGATTTTATAATCAATGAATTGCTGCTCCATTTCTATTTGATCCCAATCTACAAAGATCAATGTCCAGTGGGATAGCTGGATTTCATTGAGGATTCCAAGAATTGTTCTGGATGATGTGGTGTTTTTCAATCATCTCCAAAATTTTCATGAATGAAGGCAATAGAGTTTGGAACAGTTTCTGGAAGCTTAAGAGTTAAATAATATCCCCTACACTCATCTACCTATTCCTACACCCTCTTCTTTTGCTCTTCTATTTTTTTTTAATTTCACCCAGATGTCACTTGTCCAATCCATTTCCAATCCCTTTACTTAGTCTTAGGACCACACTGGGAGAACTAAACTCACTCAATTATCTTTGACCACTAAACTCCGAACATCTATTCCTAATCCCTCAAATACAAGTCTCTCAACCATCTTTATTCTTTTCTTTTTCTTCCTTCTTCATATTTTTCTTTCTCCATTCTTTTATCTTATCTTTTCTCTTTTTTCTCATCTTATTCAAACTGAAACTCCAGCATAGTCACATCCATCATCAACTCTTGAAAACTCTGTCTGGTAAGACTTTCACCAAAACACCACCAAACTCAAACCTCTCAGATCAAATCTGCCTCATCCTCAATCTAAATTCATCCACTTATCAATCTCCTGAGCCACTCCATCTTCTTGTGACTTCTCAATGCCTCAACCTGAATTTACATTGACTCATCTTATTCCCCCTGACTTGATTTTTGTTCTACCTTTCCATTTTCTTTCTTGCCTTTTTATCACTCTACTGATGTTTTTCTTGGAACAGCCCTCTTGAATTCTTGTTTTCTCAATCTCTATCTCTCAGAAATCTAAAATTAAGTTGGGGAGGAGATGAAGCTTTTGCCTTCCATACAAATTTTTGTGGAGAGTTTTTCTTCTTGGAACCATGTTTTGCTTTTCTAATATAGAATTCAAATCCGACCAATTTGATTCCAAATCCAAGTCTGAATCAGAGTCAAATAAAAAAAAATTCTGCCAGCTTTTTTGCATTTTTGACTTGTTGCCGGGAAGTTTGATTGGACATGTTTCAAAAGATGGTGATGTGGTGTGGGGTGATGAGATGATGAAAAGATGTGTGTGATGTGATGGAGATGTGAAGCAATGCAGATGAGATGTGTGTGATGCAATGGAGATGGGATTGGTATGAATTTGCTGAGGTGGGGGTGTGGATGGGTGTTTTTCACAAATGGATGGTGGATGGATGATGGCACATAAATGGCAGGTTTGATTTTTGAAATCCACCATTTCCATGGAACCCACCATTTTGAAATACACCAGTTAAGGGGTATGTGTATTTCGGAAACCCACCATTTTTAATGGCAGGTTTCTAATGACAGGTTTTTAGCTCTGATATGCCCTATTATTTTGATTTGGTATTGAAAAGCCATGGGATTAGTTAAAAAAATTCTGAATTCAGTTTGGGTCTGATTCAATATCTGAATATTGTGTCTGTGGAAAATCTTGGACAAGGTTTTTTCCCATTTATGCTATTTCTGCCCAATTTTTTTTGGTTTTTCACCATTTTCTTTCAGACTAACCTCCCACTTTATGGACCACAATATCCTGCTTTTTTTCCAACCTCCCATTGGATCAAGATTAGTGACTCAATTGGAGCAATATCAGCACACCTCAGCCCATCATCAAACAACAATCAAAAACAATTCCTTTGATTTCATTTCAAACCCATGGCCAACCAAATCCATCCATCCCATCAATTATTTTTCCAATAATACCTCCAATCATCTTAAAAAGCTCATATTACCACAAATTCCAACATTGAATCATATGAGACAACAAAAAACACAAATGAAGGTAGACTCCCCAATGAGATGAATTTTTGTAATTTTCTTCATCATTGAAATATCCAACACTGATTTTTGGGTTTATCCTACCTTTTAGACTGATCCTGAGAGTCCCTCAAGCTCCTTTTCACCAAGTATTAACTCTGATGCGCAACAAGGAAGTTTCTGTGCTCCCATACTCCTTTTTAGTCTAGAAAATATCATATTTTTAACCTGTTTGATCATTATTCTTTAATTCCCATTAGAATTCTTCTGAATTTCAAATAAATATAAACATCTACTGTTCCAAAACAAACCAAAGAACCAAAAATAATTAAAAGCAGTTTTGGCCATCAAAATCTTCCCAGATTTCAGTTCAAATCAATCCAAATCTGATCAACCTTCAAAGCTTTCAAGAAGTTTTTGCTTCTGCTTGCAATGAATAATACAGCAAACTCTCTTCTATTATTTCTAAGGCTGGAAAGGCTTGAATACCCCCATTTAAATGGCTGAATTGCACTTAAAAATGAAGATTATTAGTTGAAATAGATATTGAAAATTGCATCTATTAATGCTAATCATGCTGGTGTTGTCCTGTCTGAAAGAAATCCAGAGGATAATTTTATTTGAGCTCAAAATTAGAATCTTATTGCAACAACTAATATGCAGGTGGTATCTCAATAATCTCACAAACGGAGGAATGACTCTTCTTTGGAATATTGATCTGATTCTGATTCTGGCATTGAAAATAATGAAATTTTGATTTCAAAAGTCTATGAGAGGTATATGATCAACACCAAATATGACCAAGCCCACCCAGCATTTCCACATCCAACTGACCTTCAAAAGTATATAATGTTAAATGTAGGAAATTTTCACATCTGAGCTCATGATCCTGTGCGTCTTTTCCCAATTTTTCTAGAAAAATGTGTTAATTTTGGACACTATTTTTTGGTTTTTCTCAAAATATGAATTTTTAGGTTGCTTGCATGCCTTTTTCAGTATATTCCCCACCAAGCAAGTTGAAATAATTAAACTTGAATAAAAATCAAGCCAATGAAGAACCTCAGCTCAACACCAATATGATTGGTATTGTAATATTTCAATTACTGAGTCCCAATAATCAGAATACAAATAACCATCACCATCCATCTTCATTGGGATCTGCTGAAAAGAAATTTTATTGCATTTGCAATTATTTGCAGTGGATAGGAATAAAAGATAAATCAGAAGAGATAATTTGATGCTTAGAATAAAACAATAGTGGATGAAATATTAGGCTCCTGATCCTCAATTTATGTTTTGATTACTCTTTCTAAAACCAGCAATCCTAGTTTTGGTTTGTTTTATGTAAACTTGAGGAAAAAAATGGGTACCAAAGAATAACAACAGAATTCCAGAGTTAGTATGAGGAACAGGGCTTCTTGTCAAGGCAGAGATTACTACACAGTACAATCTGAACAAAAGGTCTAGAAGAATTTTCTTTTACTCTTTTTCTGTCTTGGTTTTTCCTTGTGTCTTTCTGTCTGCTTGATTGTCTGTCTGGGTCTTTCTCTCAGTCCTTCTATCCACTGGGATTCTGGTCTGGTGGCCAGTCCTGAGGCCTATCTTGGTTGGGCTTGATCTTCCTTTCACTCCTTCTGTCCTCCTTGGTCTTGGTCTGGTGAGGTATATCAGAGGTCAACTTGTTGAAAGATATGGAGTAGGTTCTCTGTCTTCTCCTTCAATTTCTTGATCTTTCTCAGGCTGTTCTGGTATTTCTATTGAGCTTGATTGTCAGCCTGTGTTTTTCTAGCTGGTTCCAGTGTTGGGCTTGGTCTTCCTCAAGTTCTTGCTTTCCACCTTGTTTTGTATGGTGTGGTTCTGAGCTTGACTAGCTGGCTGGTTGGCTGACTTGCTGTCTGGCTGGTTTTCTGGCTGGCTGGCTGGTGTTCTGGATGGCTTGGTTTGGGATTACTGCTGGATGGTTGACTGCCTGAGACTGGCTGGCTTGGCTGGATAGCTGGCTGTCTTGCTGGCTGACTAGCAGTCTTTCTGGCTGGATGGCTATCTGGCTGGCTATCTAGATTTCTGACTGGTTGGCTGGCTGACTGGTTGGCTGGTAGAATGAATGACTTACTGGTTTGCTGGTAGAATGACTGACTGACTGGCTGTCTTTTTTGAACTGGCTTCCTGTTCTGAGCTTAATTGCTTGATTTTAGTTGGCTGCCTTGGTCTGGGTTGAATTGCTTGGTCTAGGCTGGCTGGCTTGGTCTGGAATTCCTGGCTTGATATGGGCTTGCTGACTGAGTTTGGGCTGGCTTGCTTGGTTTGGGCTGGCTTTCTTTTTCTGGGCTTGCTGGCTGGTCTGGGCTGACTGGCTCAATCTTGGCTTACTGGCTCAGTTGGGGCTGGCTGACTAGGTCTGGGTAGCTGGATTTTCTGAGCTGGGGTGGTGTTCTTTTATAGACGCAAGTTGGAATAGGCTGCGCGCTCAGCAGGGGAAGCACGCTCAGCAATGGGTGCAGCTTTGCCGCAGCAAGTCGCGCTGCGGGATCAGCAGCAGTCAAATTGGGCTCAGCATCTGGAGAAGCAGGATGGATGGATTGGATTGGATTGGACGGCTGGCTCAATCTGGGCTTACTGGCTCAGTTGGGGCTGGCTGGCTAGGTCTGGGTAGCTGGATTTTCTGAGCCCGTGTGGTGGTCTTTTATAGACGCAAGTTGGAATAGGATGCGCGCGGCGCGCTCAGCAGTAGCGGCTGGCTCAGCAGAGGAAGCTTGCTCAGCAATGGGTTCTGCTTTGCCGCAGAAAGTTGGGCTGCGGGATCAGCAGCAGTCAAATTGGGCTCAGCATCTGGAGAAGCGGGATGGATGGATTGGATTGGATTGGACGGATTGCGGGTGGATTGCGTGTCAAAAGATGCGGATCTGGGTTGCGCAGATATATCTTGGATATCTGGAATGGCGCATTGGGCAGATATGGACATGCGCGGGGGGCTCCAAGTTTGGCCCAGTGCAAGGCTGCGCCATGAGAAGGACAAACCAGGTGGATGTAATGGCAGGTGGGTAATACGGACGGATATGGGATATGGGACATGCGATATGGGTTTTGGATTATGAGATGGGAAGGATAGGGTTGAGGCTAGGGTTCTGTGCTTAGGGTTTGTATTTTATTATTCTTGCTTGTTTCTGGTTGTACTTAGGCTATGGTTGAGGGGTAGGCGACTTAAGCCGCACCCTCAACCCAGATATCATGGAGGATTACTACACAGAGGATCATTGGTAGTCATAGGTTTTTGGAAGAATCTTTACTCTAAATTTTCTATCTCTCAGTCAAAGGGTGAACAGTTGCACTCAGGGTTTACAGAGGCAAGGGATCAATTTCTTCCAAAATTGTAACTATTAGAGGAGAAGTACTCTTCTGTATTCCACATCTGGGGGTCTGGTTGGGAAGTAATCTTTTGTTCCTTGTCTCTTGAAACTAACAAGCGCAATGTCCCAGTACCACCCATTGACTGTTGCAGGGTCATCTAACGTTACCCCCACACCTCTTCCTCCTCCTCCTCCTCTGGTTTCTCAGAAGCAACCCACGTCAGTGGCGGGATACTGTGTCCCTCATTCTGACAATGGTGCCAATAACAAGTCTGTTTGCATCAGGCCACGGGACTATCCTCACATCCGATTCAACAGGGAGGACGTTGAGCAATTCCTTGCGCAATACAAAGGAATTGCTGACGCAGAAGGTGCAACAGGTTTGGATAAGGCTTGGCATTTTCTCCTCTTCATCACGGACAAAGAGAAGCTTTGGGATGTGGAGGAGATGGAGGGTTGTGAGGAAGTTGATTGG
Source organism: Puccinia polysora (assembly GCA_025617555.3). Classification (NCBI taxonomy): domain Eukaryota; kingdom Fungi; phylum Basidiomycota; class Pucciniomycetes; order Pucciniales; family Pucciniaceae; genus Puccinia; species Puccinia polysora. The sequence goes on from CM062616.1 coordinate 45,912,854, forward strand.
CAAAAACTGAAGGCAGAAATCTTGGCGCAGTGGGGAAGGCACAAACCTTGGTTTTGGGAAAGCAACTTCAAGCAGGCCGCAGCAGAAGCAAGCGCAAACGGTCAATTCCAGATGCAGGCGGAATTCGGAGATTATTTAGCAACATTTCATTGGATCTATTGCTACCGGGCAAAGAACAAGGTAATATTGGGAAAAACGGGCACAATGAAGAGGGCGTTTTTGGATGGACTCAGTCCCCCACTCTGCGGGCGGGTGAAGCAGCACCTGTGCAACAAAAACTTGGTGAAGAGGTCCTTGCGTGGTAGCATTTCACTCCTTCTGGACATCCTTGTCATTTGTTGCGCGGTGGAAAGCAAGCTGGACTTGGACAAACTGATGGAGGACACGGCAAGATTATTCCCAACAGGGCCAAAGAAGTCCGCTTCTCACACCCCTGCAGCACCAACGCAATCTCTGGTGGCGGGCCCCTCAAAAACGGAACACACTCAGGCAAACCCTCCAACAACAAGCCTGGAGGTTAGCCAAATGACAGAATTGATGAAGGATCTATGGATCTTTCTGAGTCAAATGTTGTCCGGGTTGCGCAATCCGCCTCCTCACCTTGGGGAAGTGCATCCATTGTTGAATCCGCCTGTGTTGTGGTTATGCAATTACTGCAGGGACAAGGGGCATTGGCGCTTGGGGTGCAATGACATGACAAAGCACCTCAAGGCAGGATTGGTTTGACCGGTGGGAATGGGATTCATGTTCCCAATGAGTGAGCGGATCTCCTCCAAACCTGGGAATCCAACCGTCATGGAGCAAGTGCGCGCGCAAAGACAGGAATTGGCGGTAACCGCTCAAGCTTTGCTGGGGATTGTCACTGGTCTGTGGGTATGGCAACCACCACGCGTGGAAGCAGAAGTGAGGGTGTTATCAACAGAGGAGTCAGAGGCAGTGGAAAGGATGGACATGGATGCCAAGGAACGGGTAATGCCAGCAGCTCCTAAGCCGGTTGCACACGTTCCGGAAACAGATGGGTGGCCGGTGTGGTGTCAATATATAGCCTTGGATTGGGAACTGCGTCGCGGCCTGCGCGCTCAGCATCTGGTAGGTTGGGCTCAGCAGTTGGGGTGCGCTTGTTCTCAGCAGTGGCCGCTGCGGGCTCAGCAGAAGGCGCAGCAGGGCGAAGCACGCAGCTGCGGGCCGGGTCTGACTAGGGGAGGTGGGCCGCAACCCGCTTGGGTGTCCAACCCAGTGATTGAGCCGGGCCAATCAGGTTCTCGGGCGGTTAGTTAGGGAAGGAAAGGACGGAGCAATCACGGGGCTATACCCGTGGACAGCCGCGCGCAAGCGCGGGCCGGCTACGGGACTAGGAAATTCACGATGGCGCGTCGGGCGGATACGGGCAATCGCGGTGAACTTCGAGAAGCGCGCGGCGGAGGGCCGTGCCGCGGGGGACGAACCGGATGCATGTAATGGCAGGCAAGCAAGCGGAATAGGATACGGACAGGGTACAGGTTAGGATATGGGATAGGGTTTTGGGCCTAGGGTTTCCTTCTTCATTGTTGTCGGGTTGTTCATGTGCTTGTACTTAGGTTAGGGTTGAGGGGGAGGGCTCAAATACCTTTCCCCTCAACTCTGGGTTGTAGGGGGGCATCTTACCATGGTATCATCAGGAGGCGGGGAGCGGAAAAGGGAGCGGACTTAGGAAAACAGAATCCCTCCCCTCTTCTCTCCTTTTCTCCTCTTCAGGCTCTCAAAAAAACTTCTCTTTACGCTTGGTATCTAATCCTTACAGACGCTTAGACCCAAGAACTCCTGAACCTGCGGCAACTTTGTGAGGGATAACCTCTAAAGTTTCCACATCTGGGGGTCTGGCCGGGAATCTCTTTCGTCAATGTCTCTTGAAGGTACTCAGATGCTATTTGCCTCTCCTCTTTCCTCCTCCTCCTCTTGCCAGCTCCTCATTGACCCATGGGACTATCCGCACATCCCCTTCAACGTTGCGGGTGTGGAGCGGTTTATTTCACGTTACAACCTGATTGCAGACTCCAAAGGCGCATTGGATTCCAAGAAGGCACGCTATATTGTCTTGTTCATTGAAGGTGCGGAAGAACGTCGGGACGTGGAGAAGATGAGCGGCTATCTGAACCGGAATTGGACAACGTTGAAGGGGAACATGCTGGCTAGATGGGGGGGGCGTGACTCTCATTTCCGGGGAAGCGACTTCAGGCCACCCGCGGAACCGGGCTATGGAGCGGACACGCGCAATGGGGACCGGTGGCGAATGGAACCGGGCTACGCGGAGCTGTATTACAGGGCAGCGCGCGTCCCGGCCTCGCCGCTGGTAGCCACCCCTTGGGCTGACAAACTTGCAGAGGTGGCGGAGGGCCTTGAGGCCTATCTGAAGAGTATCCAGCGTCCTAGCATGTCCGCGCCCCGGGCACGTGCGCGTGGAAGCAACGGTGATGGTGAGCGGACGAGTCACAAGAGTCGGAAGGTGTGGAAACTTTAGAGGTTATCCCTCACGAAGTTGTCCCTAGTTACGGGATTGATGGTTCTAGCGTCTGTAAGACCGAGAATGCTTCCTTTCCTTTTCTCCGAGAGAGAGAGTGAGAGAGAGAGAGAGAAAGATAGATAAAAGATATATGGATCTATATCGATTGATCCCCCCCTACAACCCGGAGTCAAGGGGAAAGGTATTTGAGCCCTCCCCCTCAACCCTAACCTAAGTACAAGCACAAAGACAGACTGTCAACCATGAAGAAGGAACCCTAGACCCAGAACCCTGACCCATCCCCCAACCCATACCCATACCCAATCCCCGCCAGCTCGCCTGCCATTACGCGCATCCGGTTTGTCTTTTTGTGGCGCGGCCCTCCGCCGCGGGATACCCAAAGTTTGCCGCGCTTGCGCGCATCCACCCAACGCGCCGTTGTGGATTTCCCGTCCCGTGGCCGGCCCGTGCTTGCGCGCGGCTGCCCACGCATATAGCCCCGCTGTCGCCCCGCTTTTTCCCCCCCCCGACTAGCCGTTCCGAGAACCTGGTTGGCCCAGCTCCATCCGTGAGTTGGACATCCAAGCGGGTCGCGGCCCGCCTCCCTTAGTCAGACCCGGCCCGCAGTCGCGTGCTCAATCCCGCCGCGCCTACTGCTGAGCCCGCAGCGGCTACTGCTGAACCCGCAGCGGCTACTGCTGAGCCCGCAGCGGCTACTGCTGAACCCGCAGCGGCTACTGCTGAGGACCGGCGCACCCCCACTGCTGAGCCTAACCTACCAGATGCTGAGCGCGCAGGCCGCGACGCAGTCCCCGACCCGAGGCTATATAATGACACCACATCCCCCCCCCCAACTTGAGTTCTGTGCCCAGAGGTCCCTTCCCATCGCCACCTTGACTACCCGCACCCCCTCCTCCCTACCCACTCCTCTTCTCACACTCCACCGACTCCCCTCCCACGCTCATCGCCGTCATGCTCCCCTGCAAATTCTGCGCCCGGAATGGGCACGCGTGCTCGATCGCTCCTGGTCGACGCGCCTGTGTCGCTTGCCGTCGCGGCCATTGCCGTTGCTCGCTTAGCGATGGCATGCCCCGAGCTCCCCCCAACTTCGGCTCCCGCCCAAGGCCGCGCAAAAGGGCTCGTCCCGACCCGTTTGTGGTTTTGGAGGACTTGTGGACTCCGCCAGGCTCCCCTTCCTGCCGCCCTCCGGCAAGCGAGGGTTGCGACTTGGCTTCCCCCCTTTGCCGCGCGGGACTGCCGCGGAAGGAGGATTTCTCGTCCGTTGACGACTATCGGAGGGCCCTACAATTCTGGTCGGACCGCGTTTGGATGAGGGAAGGCGCAAGGGACCCGCGACTCAATGAGATTCTCCGGCGTCGCGCTGCTGCAGCCCCGGTTCCCCCTCCGGCACCTACACCGGCTCCACAAGGTACCCCACCGCCGCCCGCGTCACCAGCGGTCTCGGATGGGAGGCCCACTACCCCCAAGGTCCCTCCTCCGCCGTCCCCGATCATCGTTCCGTCATCGCCCCCAGATGGACCGAGCCCTCCGCGCAATGCCCCGGGGACCCCCTCGTCACCTCCTTGCTCGTTCGGATCAAGCCCCGTCCCAGCACCGGCACCGCCTTTCCTCAACTCCCCCAAGATCCCGGAGATCCCGGTTGTGATGGCACTCCCGGCGGCTGGCTTCGAGGCTTTCGCGGAACGGTCAACCGCAATGCTCCGCAACTTCCTGGCGACCCCCGGAGCCCAATCCTCAGAATCCTGGCGCGAATTCTTGGCGTCTTACCGGGCCCTACTGGCATCATTGAGGGCGGACATGGAGGAAATAATGTGAATGGCTTAGACGCCCCCACCCCCTTCCTTCTCTCCTTTCCCGCCTACTTTTCTTGTCTTATTGTTGTACCACGTTCTTTGGAGAAATACATATTGCTGCGCGAGGAAAAGAAAGGGTCTCGTCCGCGCGTCCGGGTGGAAAGTGAGTGAAAGACCGAGATCCGCATCCGCGTGAGAAGTGAGTGTGAGTGAGGTTGAGGTTGAGATCCGCGTCCGCGCGCTCCCTTCGTGAGAGACCGTAAGTGACCAGTTATTCCAAGAAAAGAGGTACCTGGACCGCCCCAGACGGACTGCCACACAGTTCCCCGTACCCGTACTACAAAACAAAACAAACACCGCGCCGACAGCGCGCGCTCACAACTGGGAGTATAAGGGAGAAGCGATGGGAACAAACATTCTGGGGTGTCTAGTTGTTCCGGCTGTGAACCGGCTAGAGCACCCCCTTACCAAGCTAAGCTTTAATCCGCGTCCATACCATCCCTGACTGTCGCGCCCATCCGTTGAAGAAAGAAACAGGAGAGAAACAGACAAAAAAAGGAAAGAAAACAGCCCAAATCCAAAGAAGAGAAAGAAAATATCCTATGTTTATTATTTTATTTTATTATTATATTTTTTTTTTTTTTTTTTTTTTTTTTTTTTAGCAGAGCTCTTTGTCCCGCTATCCGTGCGCGGGACTTGTCCTCGCGTTTGCGGGCCCGACGCCACGCCGCGCCCGCGTACCTGCAATAAATAAACCATAGCCAGTACCAATCCAAAGCCAAGCCCAAACCAAAACATAAGGAAACAAACATTCTGGGGTGTCTAGTTGTCCCGGCTTTGAACCGGCTAGAACACCCCCCTCACCAAATAAAGCTTAACCACCTAGCGCCCCCCCCCAGCTTGACAGCTGTCCCCAGCCGTCTGCAACCTCCTACTTCTCCGGGGTCGCGCGTCGCGCCCCGCTACTTTGCTGTCCGAACGGTCCGCCTCGTTGCCCGACTCTGGGACCGCCTCGCCCCCGGGCCCCAAATCATCGCTCGCCGTCTCGTCAAAGGAAGTGGAACCGCGCGCAAAGAAGCGTTTCACGTGCGAAGCCGCGGCCTTCCGCTTAAGCGGCGTCCCGTCCAATTCCTCAAGCCCGTAGCTGCCGCCCAAGAACTTAGAGGCCACGCGGTACGGCCCGTTCCACCGGTTGGCGAAAAGCCGGCCCCACTGGGATTCCAGACTCCGATTATACAGCAGAACCAGGTCCCCCTTCCGGAGCGGATCCCGGAGCCAATGGGAACAGCGCTTGTCCCAATAGCGGACTGACGCCGTCCGGGTTTTCTTCAACCGCTCCGCGGCCTTTCCCAAGGTCTCCTCACGCCTAAGGAGCTGTTCAGCCCGCGCCTCGATCAGATCCGCAGACGTCTTAACCTTCCACCAATCCACGCCCAAAAACGTGTTCAGCTCAATGTCCACGGGAAGCACGGGCCGCTGCCCGTAGAGTAACTCGTAAGGCGAATACCCCGTTGAGCGCTTCACAGAGATCCAATCGGAGAAAAGGACCGCAGGGAGTGCCACCTGCCACTTTTTGCCGTCCTCACGGCACATTTTCACCAGGGCATCCTTGATTGGCTGATGCCCCCGCTTGATCATCCCCGCGCCCTCCGGGTAGTATTCCGTCACGCGGCCGAATTTCGCTCCACAACTCTGCACCAGCGTCATCAGGCGTCCCCGAAACTCCGCCCCTCCGTCGACGGTGACCAAGCGAAGCGACCCGTAGCGCGCGAACCAGTCTTCTTCCAGAAACTGAGCCACCTTTTCCGCCAATAGCTTTGCTAGGGGCCTCGCTTCCACCCACCCAGACAGATCGTCGCGCGCAACCAGCAAATACGCAAACTTACCCGCCTTGATGTGGACCACGTCCAGCAAAACGCGCCCAAACAGCGCGTCCTTGCCCGTGGGGCGGCCAACCTCCTTGGGCAGCCTCGAGCTTCGCCGTTGGCAGGCCTCGCACGACTTCACCCAGTTGCGCACCGCGCGAACGACCCCCGGCCACCAAAACCTCGCTTTCACCCTCCTCCGCGTCTCGACCTCACCCCAATGACCAAGGTCATCATGCAGACTTCCTAGAATCACCTCCTGGTCGGCCCTAGAAGTTGCGACAACAAGAGGCACGGAACCGCTCCGCCGCCATAACTGACCGTCCTGTAAGAAGAAGTTCAGAACGTTTTGCCTCACCCATTGGGCGACCGTTTCCGTCGTGCCCTTGGGGAACCGGAGATCCTGCAAATAAGAGCACAAGACCGCGTAACGTCCCGACTGACGCAACGGAAGACAAACCGCCCCCTCCGTCTTTCCTACCCAAACAACCGGAGCTTCCACGTCCAAGGGTTCCGCCCCCTCGTATGGGTCGTCCCGCGGGTACCGCGACAGCGCGTCCGGCATTGTGAACGCCTTTCCTGGGATGTGCACCACGTTAAAGGAGAATAACTAGAGAAACGCTACCCACCTGGTCATGGGCGCGTTTGGCAGCGTCAGTGAGTTAATCATTCGCGCCAAGGCCTCCGCGTCAACCAGGAGCTCAAAGTGCACGCCCCACAAAAGGTGCTGCAACCGCCGTACGATCTTGGTGACACCGCACAGCTCCAGCTTCGGCTGCGAATACCAACTCTCTGTCGCGGTAAAGGTGACCGATTTGTAGAGCACCGGCCTATCTTTTCCGTCCTCCTCCTGTGTCAAGACCCCCCCGGCGCAGAACTCACTAGAGTCGACCGCCAGGCGTATCCCTCCGGCGTCGTAATTGAGGTCCCGAAGGACGATGTCGCGCCCCACAATTTCCTTGAGCTTTGCAAAAGCGGCATCGCATCCCTCGGTCCACTTCCACTCCGCCCCCTTACGCGTCAATGCCCGCATTGGGCTCGCTACTTCCGCGAACCGCTTGATGAACATGCGGACGTAGCTGCACAACCCCAGAAACTGCAGGACGTGCGACACTGTCCGAGGGGTCGGCCATTCAAGAACCTTATTCTGCTTCTTCTCCGCTATTCGCCTCCCGTCGTAGGCCACGACATGCCCCAGTACTTCAAGCGCCGGAACGCAGACCGCCAACTTTTTCCCGGACACAGTAAGACCTGCCTCCTCAATTCGGAAGAGGACTCGTTCCAGAGTCTCCGCGTATTCCCAGACGAATTTCCGGATCGCGGGTGCATCCTCTAGGACCGCGCCCTTGTAGTCCGTTCTGGGGCCTTTAATGCCAGCGTCGTTGATGAAGATCTGCACGCCTTCCAGAAGGTCGTCGCGTAGTATCCAGGTCATTTGGGCTTGGTATACTGCCACTGAGTTGGTCGCACCTTGCGGTAGCCGCGTCAGCTCCATCCTCCCTAGCCTGGTTTCAAACGCCGTCAGTGGCCGCGAGTCAGGGTGGAGTTCTTGCTGGTCATATCCCCCCATCACGTCCACCAGCCTGTAGCAAGCCCGCCCGGCCATTGACTCCAGAAATTCTTCCACGCGCGGGGGAAGCCCCGCGTTGCGAATAGTGAACGAATTTAGCCTCTGAAGGTTGTGAACAATCCTTAGCAACTTCCCATCCTGCTTAATGACCGCGAAGATAGGATTCGAGTAGCTTGACGTGGATTGCTTGTAAAGCCCCGTCCTCACGCGCTCCCGCACCAGCTCCAGAAAGGGCTCCCAAACGGTACGGGGGATCGGAATCGGCTTGATTTGCCACATTTCGTGAGGGACAGTGGGAATAACGTAAGGGTCCCCGATCTCACCTCTCAACAACCCGCGCTCGTCCGGTCCAAAAGCAAGCGCCTTCTCCCTCATCACCAATACCGACACCAGCAGATCCATCTCCTCTGCACTCAGCCATCCCGTCGGTCCGAAGTTAAGGGCGTCCACCCGCTTGTCCGTGATTTGCGCCGACCGCGTTACCCATCCATTCTTCCTAAGGGGCGTCTCCCACAGGTCGCGGGACCACGCGATCGGTCGTAAGGGTCCGTTGAGCCCCTGAGGCATTGGCTCGTTCCGCGGCCGGACTTTCCGCGCTACCGGTTTGTACTTGCCCGCGTTACACCGCACCATCCAGACCCAATCGTCGCCGTCGTAAGTCCTAGTAATGACCAGACCGGGGCTTTCGCCTTTGCTCACGACTGTGGCACAATGATAGGGTTTTCAAAGCGTAGCGCCTTCCGGCGATGCATACTGAGGAATGGGACTTACTTCTGGCACCTGCGCCCCACGCGCGCCCTCCCCCGCTTGCTCCTCACCTGTCAGCCGCCCGTGCTGAGCCGGAGCCTGCTCGGCACGTTTCCCGCGGCCGACTAGGAAAAATCCTCCGCAGGGTAACCCTTACGGTCAACCCCCGCGCCGGACTCTTCGTTGCCGCCAGACATTGGGTCCTGTACCCATTTCCCTCTCCCATGATCGCAGATCGTCGTCTCAAACCGCGCTCCAAGCGAGTCTTCAACGGTCAGCGCCTCCGTTCCTTCCTCGGCGTTGAAGGCCATTTGGGCTTGGAACCCAAACATGAATGGCCGTCCTAAAATCACGTCTCCGCATTCCACTGAGAGAAATGACAGAGGCTTACAGACCTTGGCGACTTCCACCTCCTCCGCCTCTACTACCCCATCCACGCGGCATTCCCTGCCATTTAACGCCTGAAGGCCCATCGCACACTTCCTCTGCACCAGACCAAGCTCGTCCACCAACCTTGATGGGAGCAGGTTGACCATCGACCCGCTATCCACCATTGCCCACACCTTCCGCCCGGCGATGGTCATTGCAACATAAGCAAGCGGGACGGATACCAACTTTGACCGGCACGGCTCGGGATCCATTTCCTCCTCCGCCACGTTAACCCGCTGAACCGTCGTCGGCACCCAACCCTGACCGCAATCTTTCAAGGCCTGGACCATCTTGTCGACGACCGCGGGGGACACCGCCGCTAGCTCTCGTAGGGTCAGGGGTATTGGTGAGTCGTTCCCCATTACCCTTTGGACGATGTCCGCGGCCTTCTTCTTTCCCGCGGGATTAGAGGACGGCCCGTCTGAAATCGGTACTCGCGCGACTGGCTTCGAGGCCGTTGGTCGCTCATCGACATCCATCGCAATACGCTCATTTGTTGCCAATGCCCTGACTTTGGGCTCCACTCTCGGCGCTACCCAGGTTCCGGGCGCGGTGACAATCCCAAGCAAGACCCGAGCAGTCTCGGTCTTAGCCTTTGCTCTTTCCCGCACTTGCACCATTGGTGGCGGCTTGTCCTTGGTCAGGTCCACTGATTCACCTGTCGGAAATATGTACGTCATCCCGGATGCGCAAACAAGCCCTTCGTCCATGTCCCGAGTGAGATCCTCACAAACTGACTTCCAGTGCCCTCTCTCCCCGCAATATGAACATCCCGGCGACCCGTATGATCCGGATGATCTGCTAGGGGGCTGGAACCCCTCCGCCATGTGAGGCGGCACCGTGCGCGAGAAGGAGCCGCTGGAAACGGTGCGGCTGCCGGAGCTGTAGGAGCCGGTGTCCGGTTGAGGAAAACCCTTATGTCCCGCAGAATCTCCGTTATCTCCCCAACTGATTTTCCCGGAGACTGCTGGGAAATTCAGGCATGAGAGGGCATCGGCGGCCGCGCGGCCGAAGTTTGGTTGGGGGCCGGCGCCGAGATCGTGACCAATTTCTTGGAGGAAGACGGGTACGTTCGTGCCGTATCCGCGATGAGCTTGTCCAAATTGATTTTGCTTTCCACGGCTTGATGGATAACCGAAAGATCGGGGAGAATCGCGACTCTCCCATCCAGCGACCTCTTAACCAGGCTGTGGTCGTACAGGTATCGTTGCACTCTGGAATGGAGCTGGGGCACGAGACCCCCCAGAAACGCCCGCTTCATGGCACCCGTCTGACCCGCAACGACCTCGTTCTTTGCAAGGTACCCGTAGATTCGCTCAAACCTTGACATATATTCCACTAATCCTTTGCGCGATTGCACCCCGCCATTCTCGATTGCCTCCTCCGCAGCTCGATCGAAGTCGCTTTCCCAAAACCGGGGTTCACGCTTTCCCCACCTTGCCAACATCTCGCTTTTCAACTTCCCCCAGTCTTGCCTCTTGTATCCAACCATTTCTTCCACGTCCCGCAGCTTCTCCTCCTCGGTAATGAACAGCACAATAGTCCAAACCTTATCCGCGCCCGACGCGCCCTCCAAGTCTGCGATCCCTTCGAACCTAGAAAGGAACCGCTTGACATCCGAGGTACTGAACCGAAGATGAGGGAAATCCCTTGGCCTCAACCAAATGCGGCGAGGGGCCTCTGCCGCCATGTCCGACGACCCTTCCGAGGGAGGAGCGAACCCGCTAACTCTAGGAGCATGAGCGGACGGCGGCGGAGGGGGTTGAGCAGCAGAGACGGGAGTCGGGTGTGGAGGGTAGGGAAGGGCAGCATTGAATCCCGGAGCGGTTTTCGGTAGCATTCTGCGTAATCTTCAAGAGACTGAGGACGGATCAAAAGTTCCCGGCCAGACCCCCAGATGTGGAAACTTTAGAGGTTATCCCTCACGAAGTTGTCCCTAGTTATGGGATCAATGGTTCTAGCATCTGTAAGACCGAGAATGCTTCCTTTCCTTTTCTCCGAGAGAGAGAGTGAGAGAGAGAGAGAGAAAGATAGATAAAAGATATATGGATCTATATCGATTGATCCCCCCCTACAACCCGGAGTCAAGGGGAAAGGTATTTGAGCCCTCCCCCTCAACCCTAACCTAAGTACAAGCACAAAGACAGACTGGCAACCATGAAGAAGGAACCCTAGACCCAGAACCCTGACCCATCCCCCAACCCATACCCATACCCAATCCCCGCCAGCTCGCCTGCCATTACGCGCATCCGGTTTGTCTTTTTGTGGCGCGGCCCTCCGCCGCGGGATACCCAAAGTTTGCCGCGCTTGCGCGCATCCACCCAACGCGCCGTTGTGGATTTCCCGTCCCGTGGCCGGCCCGTGCTTGCGCGCGGCTGCCCACGCATATAGCCCCGCTGTTGCCCCGCTTTTTCCCCCCCCCCGACTAGCCGTTCCGAGAACCTGGTCGGCCCAGCTCCATCCATGAGTTGGACATCCAAGCGGGTCGCGGCCCGCCTCCCTTAGTCAGACCCGGCCCGCAGTTGCGTGCTCAATCCCGCCGCGCCTACTGCTGAGCCCGCAGCGGCTACTGCTGAACCCCCAGCGGCTACTGCTGAGGACCGGCGCACCCCCACTGCTGAGCCTAACCTACCAGATGCTGAGCGCGCAGGCCGCAACGCAGTCCCCGACCCGAGGCTATATAATGACGCCACAATGGCAAACCCAATCGATCCGAGGCCGGGAGGCGGGGTGTGTGTTGGGGAAGCGGGTATTGGCTGGACCGGTTCAGTCTAACGGCGGGAAGCGAGCAAGGACAAAGCGAGAAGAGGATACTCCGCGCGGTTTGGGATTTGGCAAACGGCGGATAAATCTGATGGGAGGTGGGGGACAAGCGGTGGTGGGAGCAGGTCATGTGTCGGGCAATCGTAACCGAGGCGAGACCATTTTGACGGCGGACGAGACGGACGCCGAACGGGAAAGGGAAGCGCGCAGGGACCGAGAATCGGACGGATCAGGCACTGACGGCATGGTTTGGAGGAATGCAGGGAGATCGGGCGACGGATGCGACCCTCATGGCATTGGCTGAAGCCACCAGCTGGGGACAGCAGCTAAGTTTGGGGGGGAACTAGAGGATAGGGCGCGGGCGCGGCAATGGGATATAAAAAAAAAAAAAAAAAAAAAAAAATCTTTCACCTTTTCTATCATTTCTCACTCGTCGCTTTTTTTTCTTATCTTCTCATTTTTTTTATCATTTCTCTGGCCCGGACGCGGTTCTCAACCTCGCGTCTTAGTTCTCACTCAGGCGCGGACCCGACTCTCATTCTCGCCCTCACGAAGCGCACGGCGCGGATTTTTCTCTGTAAAACAAATTTGCGTTTGAAACGTTTATTTCTCTCAATGAATAGGGAAACGCAGTACAACAAAAAGCGGATAAAAGAAGGAAGGGAAAAAGAAAAGGGGAAGAGGGGACGAGGCCAAGGTGCTTAAGCCATCTTCATCATTTCCTCCATTTCCGCCCTTGATGACGCCAGTAGAGCCCGGAATGACGCCAAGAGTTTGCGCCGGGATTCCAAGGATTGGGCTCCGGGAGTCGCAAGGTATTGGCGGAGCATCGTAGTCAACCTTTCCGCGAAAACTTCGAAGTCGGCCGCCGGGAGCGCCATCACGACCGGAATCTCCGGGATCTTGGGAGAGTTGGCGGGAGGAGGGGCTGATGCGGACGGGCGCTCAGGGGATCCAACAGGAGGGTCCGGTCCAATAGGAGGCAATGACAAGATGACCACCGGCGACGCGGGCGGAGGAGTAGGGCCTCGTGGAGTTGGAGGAGTCGGAGCAGCGGGCGGAGGAGGAGGAGCCGGTACGGGAGTCGGGGCAGGAGGAGCGGGAGCAGGGGGCAGAGGAGGAGCTGGGGCCGGAGCTGCGCGTTGCCTAAGGATTTCCTCGATTCGCGGGTCCCTCATGCCTTGCGTAACCCGGACGCAATCCGCCCAAAATCGCAAAGCCCTCCGATAAGCCGCAAAGTCCGGATAGTCTTCCTTACACGGTGGTCCCGCGCGGCGAAGCGGAGAAGAGGAGTCGCGGTCCGAGTTTGGACGAGGACGGCGGGGAGGTGATCCGGGTGGAGTCCACGAGTCCTCCAAGATAGCGTCGTCATCCAAAACCACAAACGGGTCCGGACAAGCCTGCTTGCGCGGCCGAGGACAAGAGCCGGATTGGTTGGGGGCACGGGGCATACCCTTGCTAAGCGAGCAGCGGCGGTGTCCGCGGCGGCACGCGGAGCAGGTGCGGCGGCCGGACACGATAGAGCATTCAAGCCCGTTTCGGGCACAGAAGTCGCAGCGGACCATGATGACAATTGAGTGGAGGGATAGGGATGCGGAGCGGAGTTTAGAGTTGGTAGAGGGGGTAGGGCACAAAGGACGGCCAAGGTGATAATGGGGAGGACCTCTGGGGACAGAACTCAAGTTGGGGGGGATGTGGTGTCAATATATAGCCTTGGATCGGGAACTGCGTCGCGGCCTGTGCGCTCAGCATCTGGTAGGTCGGGCTCAGCAGTTGGGGTGCGCTTGTTCTCAGCAGTGGCCGCTGCGGGCTCAGCAGAAGGCGCAGCAGGGCAAAGCACGCAGCTGCGGGCCAGGTCTGACTAGGGGAGGCGGGCCGCGACCCGCTTGGGTGTCCAACCCAGTGATGGAGCCGGGCCGATCAGGTTCTTGGGCGGTTAGTTAGGGAAGGAAAGGGCGGAGCAATCGCGGGGCTATACCTGTGGACGGCCGCGCGCAAGCGCGGGCCGGCTACGGGACTAGGAAATTCACGACGGCGCGTTGGGCGGATACGGGCAATTGCGGTGAACTTCGAGAAGCGCGCGGCGGAGGGCCGCGCCGAGGGGGACGAACCGGATGCGTGTAATGGCAGGCAAGCAAGCGGAATAGGATACGGACAGGGTACAGGTTAGGATATGGGATAGGGTTTTGGGCCTAGGGTTTCCTTCTTCATTGTTGTCGGGTTGTTCATGTGCTTTTACTTAGGTTAGGGTTGAGGGGGAGGGCTCAAATACCTTTCCCCTCAACTCTGGGTTGTAGGGGGGCATCTTACAATGGTATCATCAGGAGGCAGGGAGCGGAAAAGGGAGCGGACTTAGGAAAACAGAATACCTCCCCTCTTCTCTCCTTTTCTCCTCTTCAGGCTCTCAAAAAAACTTCTCTTTACGCTCGGTATCTAATCCTTACAGACGCTTAGACCCAAGAACTCCTGAACCTGCGGCAACTTTGTGAGGGATAACCTCTAAAGTTTCCACACCGGTGAATCCAGCGGGGAAGAAGAAGGCGGTGGAAAATGTGCGCAGGGTGATGGGGAATGAAACAACTATTCCCTTGACCTTGAAGGAGTTGGCAGCAGTGTTGCTGGTTGTGTTAGATGAGATGGTTCAAGCGCTGAAGAATTGTGGGCACAATAGGATCCCTCCAACGGTGCAACGGGTTAACTTGGCTCAGGATGACGTGGAGCGCAAGCTAGTGGCGATGAAATCAGTTTCAACTCCACTGGCTTACTTCTTGATGAAGATTGCTGGAAGGAAGCTGTGGGAACTGGTGGATAGCTGTTCTATGGTGAACCTCCTTCCTTCTAGATTGGTTGACAAAATGGGATTGTTATGGCGGAAATGCGCAATGGAGCTTTGCGCGCTTAATGGCAGGGCGTGTCGCGTGGATGGGGTCGTGGAGGAGGAAGAGGTTGAGGTTGTAAGGTTCCGTAAACCACTTTCTTTTCTATTGATTGATTGCGGGAGGCTATTTTAGGATGGCCATTCATGTTTGGGTTCCAAGTGCAAATGAAATTTGATCCAGAGGCAGGGACAGAAGTGTTAATGGTGGAAGATTTTTCCAGCAGGCAATTTGAAACCACAATCTGCAATCAGGGGTTGGGGAAGTGGATGTGGTATTTGGCAAGAGAGGAGGAGGAGGACCCCGGTGAGGAGTTGTTTTGCAAGGGTGGTCCAGAGGCAGATTTTGACTAGTTGGCTGAGGTTACTGCACAGAGCAAGCTCTGGCTTTTTGCGGGCAGTCAACCAGTGAGGAGCAGGTGGGGAGAAGGGAGGAAGCGCGGGAAGCACAAGCTCCAGAAGTAAGTTCCTTTCCTCAGTGTACTGCATTGCCAGGAGGTGCTTCACAAAAACACTATCATTGTGCCACGCTTGTGAGCAAAGGCAAAAGCCGCGGTTTGGTTTTGACTAGGACCTATGGTAATGGATGCGTGCGGATGGGGTGGTGCAATGTTGGAAAGTATAAGGGGTTGTGCAAAAGATCCGTCCCTGGAAAAAAGAAATGCCGCAGGATCTGAACGGACCACTGAGAGCAATCCCTTGGTTGGGGGACCCATGGGAATCTCCACTGAAGGTGTCAGGATGGGCAACAGAATTGGAGCGGATTGCGGCCCTTAACTTTGGACTGCCAGGCTGGTTAAGCATGGAGGAACAGGATTTGCTGACTTCAGTACTTGTTCTCTGTGAAAGAGTGCTCGCGTTTGGACCTGAAGAGAGAGGACTGTTAAAGGGAAAGATAGGCAACCCTTATGTGATTCTGACTTTTCTGCACAAACCTTGGCAGATCAAGCCAATTCCAATTCCGCGGGTGGTTTTGGGGCCCTTCTTGGAGCTGGTGTGAAAGCGTGTGGGGACGGTTCTTTACAAGCTGTCAACATCAAGCTAATTGAGTCCAATCTTTGTGGTGGTTTAGCAGGATGGGAAGTCACTACAGATTCTTCATGATCTGCAGCGGCTCAATTTTTTTACAATCCAAGACGCGGGACAACCTCCGCGTGTGGACAAGCTTCTGGAATCTACGGCAGGAAGCGCGCCCTACGGGTTGGTGGATGTGATGGGTGGATACAATCAGCAAAAACTTGATTTGAGTTTGCGTCCAATGACTTCCCTTGAGACCCGATTGGGCAGGATGCAACTGACGTGGCTGCCACAAGTTGCAACTAAATTTGTTGCCGTTCACCAAGCGCAGATGACCTGGATTCTGAAGGACAATCTTCCAGAGGGGGTGCAGATCTTCATCAAAAATGCGGGCATCAAAGGCCTGAAGACGGATTACGGAGGCAAAACACTTACAGATGCTCCGGAGATTTGCCAATTTGTCTGGGAGTACGTGCGTACGCTGGAACAGATCTTGTTCCAGATCAAGGAAGCGGGGCTTACAGTGTTGGGGAAAAAATTAGCGTTCTGCGTGCCCGCACTGGAGGTTCTAGGACATGTGGTGGGTTCTGACGCAAGTGCAGATTGCAGAAAAGAAATGCAACAAAGTCCTTGAGTCGCTGATGCCAAAGACTTTCTTGAAAATTCTCCAGTTCTTGGGATTTTGTAGCTATGTACAGATGTTCATCAAGCCTTTTGCAGAGGATGCTAGCCCGTTGCGGGCATTGAAGCGTAAGGGTGTGGAATGGACCTGGGGCTCAAACTGTCACATTGCCTTCAACAAACTTAAGGAGATTGTTGGGCACAATATTGTACTACGGGACTTGGATTATGACGCCAGAGGAATTAAGTTGGCCGTGGATTCAAGCGAGTTTGGCGCGGGGGAGGTTCTGACCCAAGAGGATGAGGGGAAAGATTGTCCCGTTCCTTAAAAGTCCGTTACATTTATGCCAACGGAGATCTGGTACTTGCAGCCAAAGTTGGAACTTTGCCGGGTCACTAAGATTGTGCCGAGGTTGCAGGATTTGCTATGGGGGATTCAATTTTTGCTTCTGGTGGATGTGGAGGCGCTGGCGCGGATGATCAATTTGCCAACGCTGCCAAACGCACCTATGACCAGGTGGGTTGGGTTCCTTCAGTTGTTCTCTTTCACGGTGGTGCATGTTCCAGGGAAGGCCTTTACAATTCCAGACACGCTGTTGTGGTACCCGCGGGATGACCCATACAAAGGTGCGGAACCCTTGGATGTGGAGGCCGCAATTGTTAAAGTGGGGTTGATGGAAGTAGGTGTGAAACTTTGGCTACAGCAGTCCGGAAGGTTTTCTGTCCTCAGTTTGTATTTGCGGGATCTTTGGTTTCCAGAGGACACAACAGCCAAGATTTTTTGATGGATTTTGCGGAGAGTGAGAAATTTCTACCTGCAGGAAGGACAGCTGTGGGGGAGGAGCGCGCCGGTACTGCTTGTGTTAAGCACGTCAAGGGTGGATCAGGAGGTGATTCTGGGAAGTCTGGATGACAATCTCAGCCATTGTGGCAAGCTTGAAACACGGAAGCGGGTGAGAGCAAGGTTCTGGTGGCTGGGTGTAGTTTGCGCAGTACAGGAGTGGGTACAGCTGTGCAAAGTGTGTCAGAAGAGGAGCGAGACTTTACCTCAAAAAGTAGGTATCCCCACTGGAGAAGACGCCTTGTTTGGGCAGGTTTCTCTGGATTTTGTGCACATCAAGACAGGTAAGTTTGTGTGCCTCCTTTTTGCGCAAGACAATCTCTCAGGATGGGTAGAAGTGCAGCCGCTGGTGAAGCTCTTGGGGGAGAAAGTTGGTCAGTTTCTGGAGGAAGATTGTTTTGCCCTTTACAGATCAATTTGGCTGGTAATGGTCAACAGAGGTGCGGAGTTCCGGGGACAGTTGTTGGAATTGGTGCAAGTTGCGGAGAGAAGTTCAGGAAATTGAAGGAGTACTATCCGGAATGCATGGGGATGATCAAGCACGGTCACCAGCCGATCAGGGACACAATGGTGAAGATTTGCGGCAAGGATGGCAAACGGTAGCAGGAAACCCTTCCAGTGGTTCTTTTTGCGGATCGGATTTTGGTGAAAAGATCAATGGGAAATTTGCCGTACAAGCTGCTATTTGGGCAGCAACCCGTGTTGCCGGTTGACATCAAGCTGGAAAATTTTCTGGGTATTGACTGGTGGAAGGTTAAGACGGCGGCGGTGCTAGTTGAGTCCTGCGCCGAGCAACTCCTGCAACGGGACAAGATGCTGGATAAAGCAGCTGGAAGACTGAAGGCAACCAACACAAAGTCCGTCTGCTACTGGGACAAGCGCTGCACGCATAAACTCCAGGATCTGTTGTGGAAGGGGGACTTGTTTTTGCTTTACAACCGGAGCCTGGAAACTCAGTGGGGGAATCTGTTTGCTAATCAATGGAACGGGCCTTTCCAAGTGATTTCCAAGTTCACCGGAGGTAGCTACCAGCTGGAGGAATTGGATGGAACTCCACTCAAGTGGAAGGCTGTGTCTTTGCACATGAGACAATTCTTTGCGCAAGGCTCAACTTCATTTGACAAGATGGCTGGGTTGGATAGCAAAGGGGATGGTAACGCGGATCCTTCCTCCAAGGATGAGCCCACCCACGCGCCTTGTGTCCTGCGGAGTAAAAGACTGCAGACCGCTGGGGACAGCAGCCAAGTTGGGGGGGAAGGTTGGATGATTAGGGGATATGATTGGATTTGGTGAGGGGGTGCTCTAGCCGGTTCACAGCCGGAATCACTAGACACCCCAGAATGCTTGCTTTCTTATTCTCCTCTCTCTGGATTGGCTTCTGGGATTATTGCTGCCTATGGATGGCTTCTTTTAGGTGTGGGCACGGTGCAAATCTGGGTCTGCAGACATGAGGACAAGCCCTGCATCTGGAAGCAAACGCATGGACAATTTCCAATGGATGATTCAGGGAACTAGGAAAGCACGTTGCACAGTAGGGATGTTGGTTGAAGAGCAAAGGCGCGGGCTTGGAAACGGGTTGGTTTTTTTAAAAAAAAATCTTTTTAAGTTTTCTTGGTTGTCTTATAGATTGGAGGTGCAAATGGGCTTGGGTGGATTCTTTTTCATTCTATCTCTCATGTATTTGCGCGCGCGGCTGGTTTTCTTTGTACTCTCTCTGTTCTGTATATGGGTATGGGGAACTGTGTGGAATTTTGTCTGGGGCGGTCCAGGTACCTTGAGCGGATACTTCTCAATCTTAGGGATCCCTCACTCTTGTGGGTTTCTCTCAATAGCGCGGATCTCGCGTGCAGATGTTCTTAATCTCACCGGATACTCTCAGTGGTGCGGATCCTCTCACTCTTGCCGATCTTGCGCATGGCTCTTATTTCTCCTACGGCTCTCACAAAGCACAAATGCTACTCAATATGGCGCGGCAAAAGTCCATGTCTTTGCAAATGGGCGCGGGGAAGAATACAAGATGGAATGGAGGGAAGACGGAAGAAAGGGGGGGTGATCCGCCTAAGCCGGCCAAGTCCTCAGCACATCCTCTGCGTCCGCGCAAGCCGCTGCGGCTAGGGATCAGAAAGCGGCCAGGACCTTGCGTTGCGCATTGGCGGTGTGCGCGTAAGGAACCAATAGGAACCGCCGGAGGAGTTTTTCCACATTGTTTACCATTGCGTCAAACCTTGCCAAGGGGAGAGCTGGAACCAGGGGGATCTCTGGGATATTGGGAGTTGTGGCCGGAGGGGTTACAGCTGCCGCAGGCTCCAGTGACAACTCAATCACCACGGGAGACAGCACGTGCGGGGCCTCCGGTGATGACATGGGAGCAGGTGATGGTGATGACAACGGTGGAGATGGTGCCAGAGGAAGGGTTGGTCTTGGAGGAGTGGGAGGACGCAGCGGTGGGAGAGGTGTAGCTGGCCTCAGTGGGGATGGAGGAGGCGCGGCCAGACGGTTTGGGATCCTTGGTTCCATTCCTGGTACATTCATCCAAACCCACGCAGCCCACTTGTGGGTGGCATTCCAAAAGTCAGCAAAGTTTTCAAAATCCTGGCGCCTTGAAGGTCCAGCCCGGTGGAGCGGCAAGCCCAAGTTGTGGCTCTTGCGCAATGGAGGATTTTTTGGGGCGCTTTGCTGGTGGTTGCAAGGCAAGCCAGGTGGAGTCCACTCATTTTTCATGATCTCCTCATTGCTTGAGATCACAAAGGAGTTGCAACGGGTCCTCTTGTGGGGGAAACCTTGGGGACGGTCGCGCGGCATGCCCTCTGACAGAAAGCAGCAGCGTTTTTGCGCTTGGCACAGGACACAGGTGCGCTGGCCCGGAAGAATTTGGCACAGAAGGCCGTTCCGGCTGCAGTAGGTACAGGAAATTTTTGTTGAGGGGTGTTGGATGGGGTTTTTTCCCTTCTTTTCTTTCTGTTGGTCCAATGAAGGGGTACATTTGGAGGTGGTATTGTTTGGGTATTGTGGGGGCAGGTGAGATATTGGTGGATCTCTGGGGACAGAACCCAAGTTGGGGGGGATGTGGTGGTCTTTTATAGACAGTAGTTGGAATAGGCTGTGCGCTGCACACTCAGCAGTAGTGGCAGGCTCAGCAGGGGAAGCGCGCTCAGCAATGGATGCGGCTTTGCCATAGCAAGTTGCGCTGCGGGCTAAGCAGGAGTCAAATTGGGCTCAGCATCTGGACAAGCGGGATGGGTGGATTGGATTGGATTGGACGGATTGCATGCTGATTGCGCGTTGCAAGACATGGATCCGGGTTGCGCGTTGCAAGAGGCAGATCCGGGTTGCGCAGATATATCTTGGATATCTGGAATGGCGCTTTGGGAAGATACGCACATGCGCGGGGGGCTCCAAGTTGGGGCGGTGTGAGGCTGCGCCATGAGAAGGAAAAACCGGGTGGACGTAATGGCAGGCGGGTAATACAGATGGATATGGGATATGAGTTGTGGATTATGGGATGGGAAGGATAGTTTTGAGGCTAGGGTTTGGTGCTTAGGGGTTTAATTTCATTATTCTTGCTTGTTTCTGGTTGTACTTAGGTTAGGATTGAGGGGTAGGCTACTTAAGCCGCACCCTCAACCTGGATATCATGGAGGATTGCTACACGGAGGATCATTGGTAGTCATAGGTTTTTGGAACAATCTTTACTCTAAATTCTCTATCTCTCAGTTGAAGGTTGAACAGTTGCACTCAGGGTTTACAGACGCAAGGGATCAATAACTTTTGAACTTGGAACTATTAAAGGAGAAGTACTCTTCTGTATTACACACTGGCTGGAATTTTCCGGGCTGGCTGATCCTGCCTGGTCTTGCTGGTCTTTTCTGTGATCACCGGGATTTGACAGATGTGTAGTTGCTTGGGTGTCTTCCCTGCGCAACTACTCCCAGTTATCTTGATTGGGATAAATTTTATGGCTCAGAGCTGGCAGAGGTCTTGGTCTGGGATTTCCTACCTGGTTTTCTTGACTTGCTGGCTGGTTTCTCCTGGCTTGCTATTCCTGTGATTGGTTGGTTGATGGTGATCTGTTGGTTGCTTCTTGCTGGCAGCCAGAAGTTTGATTGTTTGGTCCAAGAGTCAATTAATCTGGTTGGAGCTGAGGGTTGATTGGTGTGAGCTGGAGGGCGGAGTTGGCTGAGAGTGTGGTCACATGGGGTTCTGGCCTGCGTGACTAATTATAGTTATCCCAATTTGGATCAATCCAAGCTGCAGGGGTTGCAGAAGGCAACTATGTGCAACTGCATCAAGTTATCCCAATCAGGATAGCTCCCAGGTGGTTTTAGTGTAGTTTTTAAACTCAACTTCCAACAAATTGACTACATTTTAGTTTTTTTTTTTAATTAATTTTTTATTTTTATTATCACTTTTTTTTGTTTTTTGTTTTGTTGAGATTTAAACAATATTGATTCCTACAAATTATTCAAATCTCAAAACCTCTCTAATATTGATCTCAAGTCTATAGGATTGACGATTTGCATTATTGCCTGCCTTTGCAATAATGTGCATTTCTATGAAAATTCTCTACAAAACAGTCATCATTGATTGTAGTTATCTTCTTTGTGATAGCTATTTCAAATTATGAACATCATGATGATACAAAGAACCATGTGTGCCAAATTTCACAGAACTTTAATAAGTTATAGTGAGGGAGCTGTTTGATTGAAGCCATCTTTTTGTAAATAAAATCTTCCAGAAAATTTTGAGTGGCCAGGATCAAGCAAGTTAGGAGGTATCAATCCATTTCTCTCTCTCTCAGAAATCAATCATCATATTTTATTGCGCACATTGTAAATACTCATTTTATTCAAGAATAACAGTAAGACATGGATAAAATCATTACCTGATAAATCATATGGCTGATCAATGCAAGAGTATCCAGCATGGCAATAAATCTGGTCACATGGGTGGGGAGTAATAAGTTTACCAGTAACCTTATGAATCAATGAAATCTCCACAGGTGAAGTTGCAAGAAACTGGCTTTGGAGTAAGTGTGATTTTATGATAAAAAACAAATCTTGATAGGGTTCAATTCAGGGAAGTAAGTAGGAAGATAAATTACCTTGATCCCAGCCTCTTTTCAAAGATTTTTCACCTTCTCACCTTTTTGAATTTTAGCATTATCACAAACTAGAATGCTGTTGAAAGCTGCATAGCAATTCATCCTGGGGAGCTTCAATACATAATAACCAAAATGAACAATTCAATAATGAAAATTAAACAATATGATATGAGAAACTCATCAGATGCCACTTTAGAAAATTGACAAAGTCCTTGTTGTCATAACCACAACTTGGCTCAGTCTCCTCAGCCATTCTCAACCCTCAACCATCTGCAATTCTCAGTAAAATCAACCTTCTACCCCTGGATCTACCAGCTTCACCTCCTGAAAGATCTCCCTGCATACCCTGCAGGTCCTAGGCAACTCTCCCAGGATCTCCCTCTCTCTCTATGGCTTGGTTCATCCTCCATCTCTCCTCAAACCTAATTGGTATGAGAAGTCAATACAGATCACATACTGTAAATCCATAGTACATAATTCTGGCTGGAAAACCCACACTTCCAGTTCATTACATGCCACACCCTTCTGGACAGGCCTGTTACCCAATCTGTCAAGCCACTGCCTCCAGTTCAATTGGTAAACATGTAATTCCATGGGCATCCCATCCCAGCACCAGTCATCCCTCCTCAAGGCCTCTCTCCATTTCTCACATATACTGGCCTCTCATTCCTTCCTGGACTAATTTCCCTCAAGTAATTAGTATACTACTTCCCAAAGAAGAATAAGTTAATGTACACAAAACCTAGAGGAAAAATCCAAAAAAAAAAAAAAACTGAAAAACTGAAAAAATGAGAAACTATCAGATGTACTCACTTTCTCACTTATTGTTTTTTCTGTTTGTGCTAGCTTCAAATATTTCAAATCATCATTTATTTATTTAGGGGAAAAAAATAAAAAAAATGATAATTAGAACTAGACCACCCCTTTTCATTTGAATTATTTTCATGGTGATATAAAATTTGGGGAAAGGCAGTGAGAAAATTTTTGAGTTGGATCTTGTGATTTTATTCTAAATTTCTTTCAAAAACAATTGGTGGAAATTTTTATGCCAGATGTAAAAACAACAACATTGCAATGGATGTGTTAAATTGAATTGTTTTTAATTTGGATTCATTTTTTGGAGGTCCAGGATAAATCCAAAAAATCCCAAACAAACATGAGAAAGGTCTTTAAAAGTTTGTTCACATTTCTAAGAGCTT
This sequence comes from Puccinia polysora, assembly GCA_025617555.3. NCBI lineage: Eukaryota > Fungi > Basidiomycota > Pucciniomycetes > Pucciniales > Pucciniaceae > Puccinia > Puccinia polysora. Next base: position 45,936,175 of record CM062616.1, read on the forward strand.
GAATTACCAAAACAAATTATTCACAAAGACAAAGAAAAGGATCCACAAGCCCAATGAAAAGTTTGAATTTTTTGATTTTTTGAATTAATTTTTTAAGGTAAAAGAATACATCCAAAAAATCTGAAAAAAATACTGAGAAGCTCTTTGATTGTTTTTTAACTTTCTGAGAGCTTGAATCACCAAGAAAGATGAATTCAAAAGGCAAGTAAAAGGATCCAAAATTCCAATGAGAAATTCAATTTTTTGAATGAATTTTTGAAGGGGTTCTATTGCTCCCAAAATTATCAAAGATTTAGCTTAAGTGTTCAAGAGACCCAGCTACCAGACTGTGGCATCAGAATTCAAAAAAAAGAATTCTTCAAACAACAGTGAAAGAAAGTGTCTGTCCATGTGGGAGTGATGGTGCATGGATGTAGAACAACCATGATTTAAAGGATTGCACCCATGAGAAAAATAACACCCAAAACAAAATCAATAAGAAAATATCAAAAAAAAAATCAAAAAAAAATTAAATAAAAAATTGAAAAATCAACATAAATATACAAAAAATTAAATAAAAATATAAAGTTAAACTTCCAAGAATTAATGAAAAGCCCTATTGAAAAAAAAATAGAGTAAGAACAACTTTGAAAAAAGCTAAAATTATTTTTCAAACCACTGAGCCATTTTTCCATGCTGGTCATGGCTCTGAGGGAATCCAGCGCATGTTTTTTGCAATTTTTTAAAGATAATGTTCTCAAAAAATTTCTTTCCAAAATTGGATTAATATGTGCCACTGGGATGAAATTTCTTCTTTGAAAAGAAATAAAACACAAAAACATGAGTCTATAAATGATAATCAAATTTCCTTTTTTTTGAATCAAATTGGTACATGACATTTTGAAGCTTGATACCAATCAAAAAAAATGTTCATATAACACAGCTCTGAACCAAATTTCTTAACAGTGATTAAAGAAATCTGGCATTAAAAATAAATGCATAACTTCCCAATTCTTTCTGTTATGTATAAATTTTCAATTCAGTTCATGCATTGCATAACTCTGGTGCAGAAATTTTCTGACACCATCCAGGAATTAATTTGATTTTTGACTCCAAAACCTCATCAAAGTCAAAACAGGTTTCACTCACCATCCCAGATGCTGCACCTTCTTGCAGGTGCAGCCACTTTTTTCATGGTGATGGTCAACATCAATGCAACACCCCCTCTTCAACCCCCCTCTGGGGCGCCTCCAACTCTGGGTAAGTGCAGACTGGGGGGGCAAATTCCACCAATCAAAATCTGGCTTCATTAGAAGTTTTGACAATTGCCCCATTTCCTGGTCTCCAAAGTGCCAGAAGACCATGGCAACATTGACTTGAAATGCTGAATTCATTGCCCTTGGGTTGGCTACTGAGTTCTTTATTTCTACTCATACTGTGGTTTCTGAGATGTTTCCTTCTGTTTCCTCCTCTGTGCTATGTGATAACTGTGCTGCCAATTTAGTGGCATCCAATAATAGTTCAAGGTCATAAATGAGACATATAGCTCAAAATTTCTTTTTTGTAAACAACACCATCCATAGTCTTGGCTTAGAAGTAGAATGGGTTGCTACCAATCAACAGTTGGCAGACATTATGACAAAAAGATTGGGTCCACTTAAACAACTTGAATTCTATAAACATTTTTTTATATAAGCCATGTTTTTTTTTGGGGGGGGGGGGTGTTAAATGTGTTACCAAAACCATACCTTATATGTCACAGATACATATCACAAAATACCTGACAGTTGTATGTACATAGGTAATATCGTCGACCCGCAGCGGTATGATGTTTCCGTCACTTGAGTGCAATAACCATATATTCGTCTCTACAACACTCGAGTAGTTTTGCTGCAGCACACACCTTGATCGTTGCTATCTCAGTTTTTTTTTTTTTTCAGTGTGATTTCTCCTATAGCATGGCACATTATGAGGGTGACATCTATCACCCGTTGACACAAAGCTCCTCACTCAATCATTGTGGCCTTGGAGAGACATATTCAACCCCCTCTGAAAAACTTGGCAGAAAAAAAAATTCAAAGTAGGCCCCACGTTGGTTGCTATCATCCGATCATGTCACGTGGCGTGGATAGAAGAGTGTAGTCGCCAAGAGAGGTATGGATGTAAGTATGGACCTAACATGCTCATCTGCCAACCGAGGAGTCGACAGCGACTACGCCTCACCAAGTCATCATCGAGCTAGTACATACATATTTACACATCCAAACCTAAGGGGGAATTCACTTGTTCCTCCCATCGATGACTGGTTTCAAGTAGAAAGAAACACCCTGTGGTTCGAAATCATTTCAGCATCCCCGTCCCAACTTCTCGAGCAGGTCTTTGCATCGTTGGATTCGGTCGAGTTTCAGGATGTCAATAATTTACCGAAGATCGATTGCTTCTCTCTATCCGAATGCTCCCACACTTCTCAGAAACCTTGGTCATGGTTCTTCCAGGTTCTTCTATGGCCTTCGACCCTTATCGATTGCGACCGATTCGAACCCAAAAAAACCGATTGATAAACTCTTCCGATCAGCAGATGACGCCGTCGCCGATATTAGAAGTAGCTCAGTGGTTCTCTCCTCAGGTCAGTGCAGCGTCTATGCGTCAACTTTTTATTTTATTTTTGGTGTTAGTTTCATCAGCTTGGGGGAGCAGCTCGAGGTTGAACAGTGATCAACGTGGAACTGATCCTTTATATATATATATATATATATATACATAATTGCCCTAATCTTACATGTAGGATTCGGATTATGCGGTACTCCAGACACGTTGATTGAAGCTTTATCTCGTCAGCCACATATTCAAGACCTCACTGTGGTCTCTAATAATGCCGGGGTTGAAAAATATGGTTTGGGGATCTTACTCCATACCGGTCAAATATCTAAAATGATAAGCAGCTACATTGGGGCCAATAAACATGTTTGTTCAAGCCTGTGAAACTTATTTTTTAAGCGGGCACAAGTATAATTCATGACTGAGCCTTTCTTCTTCTTCTTTTTTTTGAAAAAAAAATGGCGATACAGTTCGAGAATTTATATCTTACCGGTCAGATCTCATTAGAGCTAACTCCTCAAGGAACTCTGGCAGAAAGATGTCGGGCTGGAGCAGCAGGCATTCCCGCTTTTTACACCCCAACAGGTGACCTTGAGTTCATCTTTTTTTTTGCCAGCAACTGTTCAAGATAACCCCAAAAGAAATTCTTATAGCTCATCATAGCATACCTTGTTTGTAATTCTTCCTTTTTAGGCTACGGAACTCCAGTTCAAACCGGAACAATCCCGATCCGATATAGCTCTCAAAATCCATCGAAGGTTAGCAGATTAGTCATTCGCGATATCCAGAAACCTCGCCCAACGTTTGGCGACGATTTGAAGTTAATGAGCTGCATTCATCAATTCTAAATTCAACCCAAACTTTCACGACCGTCAATTTTATGATAATATTCATTTTTTAAACAATTCCCTCTGTTGATCTATCCCAAGGTGGAAATTTCAGGTCAGCAACGAGAAGCTAGAGAATTTGATGGAAAGCAGTATCTCCTCGAGCGAGCCATAAAGGCGGATTATGCCCTAGTCCACGTTTGGAAAGCGGATCGATTTGGAAATTGCGTTTTCAGGTACTCAGCCCAGAACTTTGGTGGTGTGATGGCCAAGAATGCCAAGATTACCATCGTCGAAGCAGAAGAAATCGTCGAGCCTGGTCAAATTGATCCCGACCAAGTTCATCTGCCCGGAATCTTGTGGGTCGAATCAGGCTTCGATCAGAAGTCCCTCGTCCCACCCCAACCCGATCTGACTTAGATACCTATTTCCGATCCGGTTTTGTTTTGTCTGCGTGATATCTAGTGTGAACCGGATCGTACCAGCTACGGCCGAGAAGCGAATCGAGAGGATTGTCTTGAGATCTGGGACCTCTGGCTCGTCGGAAAACAGCGAATCTGGCTCGACTGGTGATGATCCCAAGGCGGCTGCACAGCGTAAACGCGAGTTGATTGCCAGTCGAGCCGCTCGAGAATTGAAAGACGGAATGTATGTCAACTTGGGCATTGGAATGCCCATGTTGGTCCCCGAATTCCTCAAGCCGGGCACGAGCATTCATTTACAGAGTGAGAATGGAATTATCGGTGAGTATGCATCGATAGAATCAGGTTCTACCTTATGAACCGCGCTGAAAGAGTGTGAAGTTTCATATCGGCTCATCATTTTTTTCCCCTTTGGTCTACATGACAAAAAAAAAGGAATGGGACCTTATCCTACAGCTGATCAGGTCGACCCTGACATAGTCAATGCCGGCAAAGAGACGGTTACATTGCTTCCAGGGGCATCCACGTTTGATTCAACCGAGTCTTTTGCCATGATTCGAGGAGGTCATGTAGATGTTTCGATCCTCGGAGCCATGCAAGTTTCCAAATCAGGTGATCTCGCAAACTTTATGATTCCAGGGAAGAGTGTGAAAGGAATGGGAGGCGCAATGGATCTCGTTTCCAACCCAGATTCGACGAAGGTCTTGATCGTTATGGATCACTGTGATAAGCATGGTGTTAGTAAAATCGTCAACGACTGCCAACTGCCTCTCACTGGGACTCGTTGTGTCAGTCAAATAATAACGGACTTGGTAAGTTTCCTAGACTTTTTTTTTGGGGGGGGCGTACAATTTCCTGGACCACGTTTCTGATTGGGCTATGCGTCTTTTGGATTAGGCTGTGTTCGATATTGATCGAAAGGCTGGTATTATGACATTGGTGGATTTACAGACGGGCGTGACCTTGGAGGAGGTTAAGAAAAATACCGAAGCTGATTTTCGAGTCGCTAATCATTTGAAAGTTTGATGGCCATGATGGTTTCTGAAAAAAAATAAATAAATAAATAACCTCGTTATCCTTTAAAGACCCTTGCATTCCCAAGTCTATCTCAACCTTGTAAACTGTTTGTTGATTATCGATCTTGTCGGTTATGGTTATTGTTTGCTTCTTGGACAACTTGGACAATTGATTTGATTTGTTGTACCACCAAAGCCCGGGCATAAGTAGACATCAACTCTTGTCGAACTCGCCTTATACTGATAGCTTGACTGGAAGAAAAGAGTGATCGGGAACTTGTCAATTGATTGGCCGAGAGTGCTCCCGGAAAGATACCTAAATACCACGAAAACTAAGATAACAAAAAAGAAAAAACTATCCCCCCCCCTTTCTCCTCATTCATCAACTTTAAAAACTGAAGAAGGAGGTGATACAGCACAAGCGAAAGTTTCAGAGCCATGGAGAAAGTTTCAGCGTGGAATTGACCCACCCTCATCAATAATGATTCTTGGGTGATGGACTCCATGCACTTGATCTTCTTATCCTTAAAGGCCCAAAACCCTATGCCAGTTAGTGGTAAACTTCTTTATACATCCTCACTTCCTCAGCTCTCTCAGCCTAAAAAGTAAAGACAGAAAGGGGAGATAAGAAAAAGGAGAAAACTCTAAAGTTTTAAAGATCGAATGATAGTTTAAAAAACCAACTGACCAAAACTTGATCAGTCGTTATAGAATGGTTTTGGTTAGTACGAACGAAGGTCCTGATGAGAATCGATCGATCCCAAGTAGACCGGTCATATTCAATTTTACTTGGTGCGTATGTATGTATGTACATACATAACATACATACATTCCCAGGATCAAATGATGGAAAACTAGCTGGATTGATGATCTGGATCAACCGTGAAAAAAAAAGCAAATCCGGTTATTAAATCATTCATCAAAAAGGCCATTGTGTTACCCTAATCACTCCTCAGATCTCAACATGTATGATCAACTTTTGAGGGTTTTTATGAAAATTTTTTAAAAAAATAAGGGCAATGTTAAATCACAACTCAAATGGGCTGTTGTGGTGGCATTTTATAGACATGGATTGGTAATGGGTTGTGTCCTGCGCACTCAGCAATGAGTGCAAGCAGGCTCAGCATTTGGGCAGCATGCTTAGCAATGAAGGCAAGTAGGCTCAGGATGTGGGCAGCGCTGCGGGCTCAGCAGCTGCTACTGCGTGTGCAGTTGGCTCAGCATCAGCAACCAAAACATGGCTACGGAAGGTGCGTTGGGTGGTTATGGTAAGCACAGGGGGCTCCAAGTAGGACACAGAGGGTGCCATGAGAAGGACAAACCGGATGGACATAGTGGCGCAAGTATTGGGGTAGGAGGATAGGGTTGGGTTAGGGTTTCTGCTTCTTGGGGTTCTTTCTGTTTGTTTTTGGATTGTATTTGTGCTTGTAATTAGGTTAGGGCGTGGGGGAAGGGTACAATACCTTCCCCCACTGCCGTGCAAAGGGATGGAGGGGGGCAAACCACAACCACAAAGGAAGGAAGGAAGGAAGGAATTCATATATTCTTAGTCTTATTCTCTCTCTCTCTCTCTTAAGGGCGCATATCACTCTTTTCAGATGGCATCAGCAACCAAAACATGGCTACAGAAGGTGCTTTGGGTGGTTATGGTAAGTGCAGGGGGCTCCAAGTAGGGCACAGAGGGCGCCATGAGAAGGAAAAAACAGGTGGATGGGGCGGCAATGGGAGTAGGGGGAGTTGGGTGGCTATGGACAGGCGCAGGGGGCTCCAAGTAGGGTGTGGTGCACACCATGAGAAAGAAAAACCTGATGGACGTGGTGGAGGTCTTTTATAGACACAAGTTGGAATGGGATGCGCGCTCAGCAGCAGCAGGCTCAGCAGGGGAAGCAAGCTCAGAAATGGGTGCGGATTTGCCGCAGCAAGTCACGCTGCGGGCTCAGAAGCAGTCAAATTGGGCTCAGCGTCTGGAGAAGCAGGATGGATGGATTGGATTGGATTGGACGGATCGCGCGGTGTGGTGTCAATTTATAGACATGGATTGGGAACTTTGTCGCGGCTGCGCGCTCAGCATTGGGGGCAAGCGGGCTCAGCATTAGGGTATGCGGAGTGCTCAGCAGCAGCCCCTGTTTGGCTCCACACTTGGTGGACGGGTTGGGCTCAGCATTGAATGCAGCGTGGGCGGCAATCCGCCCCGGAGATTGGATTCGGAAGGTAGTGCGCTTGACTAGGTTTGTGGGCGCGCCGGTTTGGATACGTAGGGGCGGAGCAATCCGCGGGCTATGAAGGAACGGATGAGCGTGCGGGTCATGCCGGATATTACCAAACACCCACGACGGGCGCGGACAAACGGATACGGACAGGCGCGGGGGGCTCCGAGTAGGGCACGGTGTGAGGACCGCATCATGAGAAGGACAAACCGGATGGATGGAACGGCGTACGGACAACAGGGGAGTTTTGGTACGGAGGAGGTGGGGAGAGGAGGCTAGGGTTTCTGTTTTGAGATTGTTTTCTGTTTTGTTGTCATACTGTTATTTGCGCGTGTACTTAGGTTAGGGTTGAGAGGGAGGACTTATCCTCACTCTCAACTCCGGGTTGGAGGGGAGGAGGGGGGCATCGGAGCATCAAGGCGGAGGAGGAAGAATATCATCATCAGATTGAATCACTCATCTCACCAAGAGATTAAGGGAACTCATACCAGATACACATCCAGGTGGAAAGTTCTTAGGATTGAAGGATTGGCAATTTCTCTCTCTACTTTTCTTTATCTCTTTATCTCTTTATTTGGACATCCTCATCTCCTTTCAAACGCAGGGAACTGTTAACTTCCGAACCTTGGGACCATTATAGGGGGATAACCTTTATTCTTTCCACATCTGGGGGTCTGGCCAGGAAATAACCTTCCGTTTCTTGTCTTTCAAAGGTAACTGGGCGCGATGTCCTATTCAAACCTCCCTACAGTCGCTCCTTCTTCTTCTTCTCCTTCTCCTTCCGTCTCCCGGTCCGCTACTCCAACCCCACTCTTGTCTTCCATCCCTCCTCCTCCCCCTCCCTCTGCTTGACCCAGGACAAGCTACGCCATTCCCCCATCGGTCTCCAGTGACCATGAACCCACTCGTCTGGTCCGCATCAGGCCGCGCGACTACCCTCACATCCAATTCAACACTGCGGATGTGGAGCAATTGATCTCGAGATACAAAGGTATTGCAGATGTGGAAGGTGCGTTGGACGCTGAAAAGGCCCGGCTGGTCGTCCTGTTCATTATGGACAAAGAGAAGCTCTGGGATGTGGAGGAAATGGAAGGCTACAAGAATCAAGATTGGCCAAAACTGAAGGCGGAGATCCTAACGCGGTGGGGTAGGCCCAAACCTCAATTCCGGGAAAGCGATTTTGACCGCGTGGCCTCGGAGGTGAGCGCGCGCGGAGGAGTCAGAACGCGGGTGGAGCTGGCGGAGTACACCTTGACATTTGATTGGATCTATTGGTACTTGTCAAAGAACGAGGTGGTGGCGGGACAGACAGGGGCCATGAAACGCGCGTTTCTGGGCGGTTTAGGCGCTCAACTCCGGGCAAGGGTGCAGCGGCATCTTTACAATCACAACTTGGTAAAGCGGTCATTGGACGGGAGCATCGCGCTCCTTCCGGAGTTGGCTGTCATTTGCCGGGCTGTGGAGAGTGAGCTTGACTTAGAAGAGCTTATTGAGGAAACTTCTAAGTCCTTCCCAGCGGGACCAAAGAAATCCGCCCCCCAGGTTCCCGCTCCGGCGCAATTTCTGGCCCCAGTTCCATCTACTTCCACGCGTGTTCCGGTTCCTCAACCCGTGCCAGCCCCTCTGGTAAGCGAATTGACAGAACTGATGAAGGACCTGAAGATCTGCATGAGCCGTATGGGCCAGCAGCAGCCGTGAGGGCCTCCACCTCACATGGTGGAAGGGTTTCGGCCGCCCGGTACCTTTGTGCCAAGGGGGTGCTTGTACTGCGGGGCAAACGGTCATTGGCGATTGGCCTGCAAGGAGCTTACAAAGGATCTCAGCGTGGGATTGGTTCGAACGGCGGGGATGGGGTACATGTTTCTGATGGGCGAACAGATTCCGATGGAACCAAGCCAGCCAACCGCAATGCAGCAGGTGCGCACACAGGGTCAGGAGGCGGGAACAACGGCGCGAGCGTCACTGGGCATTGTTACCGGTCCCGGATTGTGGCAACCACCTTGGGTGGAAGCTGAGGTAAGGTTAGTGGCAACGGAAGAAAAGGTGGTGGTCTCCGATAAAATGGAGGTGGACGCGAAGGACCAACCCCCGTTGGCCGCGCGCGTGCCTTGAACCAAGACGCCGGCAGCAAACCCTGTAGGGAGGAAGAAAGCGGCGGACATTGTGCAAAGGGTGATGGGTAACAAGACTCCGGTTCCGCTGACCTTGCGGGAACTGGCGGCCGTGTCTCCGGTGGTGGTAGACAAGATGGTTCAGGCGTTGCGGGATTGCGGTCAGGGCCGGGTACCTCAGACGGTGCAGCGGGTTCATGTGGCGCCAAAGGAGGAGGGGCGCGGGGAGTGTGAGTCGAAATCAGTTTTGACTCCGCTTGCTTACTTTCCAATGGTCATAGCGGGAAGGAAGGTGTGGGCTATGGTGGACAGCGGTTCAATGGTGAACCTGCTGCCATTGCGGATGGTGGATGATTTGGGGTTGGTTTGGCGGAAATGCGCAATGGGTCTCCACGCGCTTAACGGAGGAGAGTGTTGTGTGGATGGGGTAGTTGAAGAGGAGGAGGTTGAGGTCGCAAGGGTCCGTAGGCCCCTTTCTTTTCTTTTGGTTGATTGTGCAGATGTGATTTTGGGAAGGCTGTTCATGTTTGGGCTTCGAGCACGAATGGTTTTTGATCGGGAGGTGGGAACGGAGGCGTTGACGGTGGAGGATTTGTCCGGCGGAAGGTTTGAGACAACTATCTGCGATCACGGACAAGGGAAGCGGAGGAGAGTGTCGGAGTATGAGGAGGAACCGGATGCGGAGTTGGTCTGCAACGGGCGACCTTTGGAGGATTTTTTCTAGTCAACCGAGGAGACCGCGCGGAACAAGCTCCAGTTTTGCGCGGGCGGTGTGGTGTCAATATATAGCCTTGGATCGGGAACTGCGTCGCGGCCTGCGCGCTCAGCATCTGGTAGGTCGGGCTCAGCAGTTGGGGTGCGCGCGTTCTCAGCAGTGGCCGCTGCGGGTTCAGCAGTGGGCGCGGCGGGATTGAGCACGCGACTGCGGGCCGGGTCTGACTAAGGGAGGCGGGCCGCGACCCGCTTGGGTGTCCAACCCAGTGATGGAGCCGGGCCAATCAGGTTCTTGGGCGGTTAGTTAGGGAAGGAAGGGGCGGAGCAATCGCGGGGCTATACCCGTGGACGGCCGCGCGCAAGCGCGGGCCGGCTACGGGACTAGGAAATTCACGACGGCGCGTCAGGCGGATATGGGCAATCGCGGTGAACTTTGAGAAGCGCATGGCGGAGGGCCGCGCCGCGGGGGACAAACCGGATGCGTGTAAAGGCAGGCAAGCAAGCGGAATAGGATACGGACAGGGTACAGGTTAGGATATGGGATAGGGTTTTTGGGCCTAGGGTTTCCTTCTTCATTGTTGTCGGGTTGTTCATGTGCTTGTACTTAGGTTAGGGTTGAGGGGGAGGGCTCAAATACCCTTCCCCTCAACTCCGGGTTGTAGGGGGAGCATCTTACCATTGTATCATCAGGAGGCGGGGAGCAGACTTAGGAAAACAGAATCCCTCCCCTCTTCTGGAGAGTATTCAGTCCCCCAGCACTTCTGCGCCCCGCGTGTACGCAAATGGGGAGGACAACAACCGTTGGCGGACGGGACAAAGGGACCGGACAGCGGATTCAAACGCGGAATTGGTTTCCCCAGGGGGGGGCTAAGAACGTGTTGGGGAAGCGGGATTTGATGGAACCGGTGCGGCCTACTGACAGGAAGCGGGCGAGGACAACGGAACGGGAAATGGATGCTTCGTGCGGACTGGGAATTGGCAAGCGGCGGACGGATCTTGCAAAGAAGGTACACGGGGCGGCGGAAGAGATGGACCACACACTGGAGAATCACAACCCAAGCCAGACCTCTTTGACGGCGGAGAGCGCGCATTTGGAAAGGGTAGTGGCAGCAACGGAAAGGACGGGCGCGCGTGGAAGCAACGGTGATGGTGGGCGGACAAGACACAAGAGTAAGACGGCAAACCCGATTGATCCGAGGCCGGCAGAGGCGGGGTGCGTGTTGGGGAAGCGGGTATCGGCGGGACCGGTTCAGTCTAACGGCGGGAAGCGAGAAGAGGATACTCCGCGCGGTTCGGTAGTTGGTGAACGGCGGATAAATCTGATGGGAGGTGGGGGACAAGCGGTGGTGGGAGCAGGTCATGTGCCGGGCGATTGTAACTGAGGCGAGACCCTTTCGATGGCGGAGGAGACGGACGCCGAACGGGAAAGGGAAGCGCGCCGGGACCAAGAATCGGACGGATCAGGCACCGACGGCATGGTTTGGAGGAATGCAGGGAGATTGGGCGATGGACGCGACCCTCATGGCATTGGCTGAAGCCACCAGCTGGGGACAGCAGCTAAGTTTGGGGGGGGAACTGGAGGATAGGGCGCGGGCGCGGCGATGGGATATATAAAAAAAAAAAAAAAAAAAAAGAAAAAAAAAAAGAAATCTTTCACCTTTTCTATCATTTCTCACTCGTCACTTTTTTTCTTATTTTCTCATTATTTTTTTTATCATTTCTCGGGCGCGGACGCGGTTCTCAACCTTGCATCTTAGTTCTCACTCAGGCGCGGACCCGGCTCTCATTCTCGCCCTCACGATGCGCGCGGGGCGGATTTTTTCTTGGTAAAACAAATTCGCGTTTGAGGCGTGTATTTCTCTCAATGAATAGGGAAACACGGTACAACAAAAAAAGCGGATAAAAGAGGGAAGGGAAAAAGAAAAGGGGAAGAGGGGACGAGGCCGAGGCGCTTAAGCCATCTTCATCATTTCCTCCATTTCCGCCCTCAATGACGCCAGTAGAGCCCGGAATGACGCCAAGAGTTCACGCCGGGATTCCAAGGATTGGGCTCCGGGAGTCGCAAGGTATTGGCGGAGCATCGTAGTTGACCTTTCCGCGAAAACTTCAAAGCTGGCTGCCGGGAGCGCCATCACGACCGGAATCTCCGGGATCTCGGGAGAGTCGGTGGGAGGAGGGGCTGGTGCGGACGGGCGCTCAGGGGATCCAACGGGAGGGTCCAGTCCAATAGGAGGCGATGACGAGATGACCACCGGCAACGCGGGCGGAGGAGTAGGGCCTCGTGGAGTCGGAGGAGTCGGAGCAGCGGGCGGAGGAGTAGGGCCTCGTGGAGTCGGAGGAGTCGGAGAAGCGGGCGGAGGAGTAGGGCCTCGTGGAGTCGGAGGAGCCGGAGCAGGGGGTGGAGGAGGAGCCGGGGCCGGAGCAGCGCGTCGCCTAAGGATTTTGTCAATTTGCGGGTCCCTCGTGCCTTGCGTAACCCGGACGCGATCCGCCCAAAATCGCAATGCCCTCCGATAAGCCGCAAAGTCCGGATAGTCATCCTTACGCAGTGGTCCCGCGCGGCGAAGCGGAGAAGAGGAGTCGCGGTCTGAGTTTGGAAGAGGACGGCGGGGAGGTGATCCGGGAGGATTCCACGAGTCCTCCAAGATAGCGTCGTCATCCGAAACCACAAACGGGTCCGGACGAGCCCGCTTGCATGGCCGAGGACAAGAGCCGGATTGGTTGGGGCCACGGGGTATACCCTTGCTAAGCAAGCAGCGGCGGTGTCCGCCGCGGCACGCGGAGCAGGCGCGGCGGCCGGACACAATAGAGCATTCAAGCCCGTTTTGGGCACAGAAGTCGCAGCGGACCATGATGAGGATGGAGTGGAGGGATAGGGATGCGGAGCGGAGTTTAGAGTTGGTAGAGGGGGTAGGGCACGAAGGACGGCCAAGATGACAATGGGGAGGACCTCTGGGGACAGAACTCAAGTTGGGGGGGGATGTGGTGTCAATATATAGCCTCGGATCGGGAACTGCGTCGCGGCCTGCGCGCTCAGCATCTGGTAGGTTGGGCTCAGCAGTTGGGGTGCACGCGTTCTCAGCAGTGGCCGCTGCGGGTTCAGCAGTGGGCGCCGCAGGATTGAGCACGCGACTGCGGGCCGGGTCTGACTAAGGGAGGCCGGCCGCGACCCGCTTGGGTGTCCAACCCAGTGATGGAGCCGGGCCGATCAGGTTCTCGGGCGGTTAGTTAGGGAAGGAAGGGGCGGAGCGATCGCGGGGCTATACCCGTGGACGGCCGCGCGCAAGCGCGGGCCGGCTACGGGACTAGGAAATTCACGACGGCGCGTCAGGCGGATACGGGCAATCGCGGTGAACTTTGAGAAGCGCGCGGCGGAGGGCCGCGCCGCGGGGGACAAACCGGATGCGTGTAAAGGCAGGCAAGCAAGCGGAATAGGATACGGAAAGGGTACAGGTTAGGATATGGGATAGGGTTTTTGGGCCTAGGGTTTCCTTCTTCATTGTTGTCGGGTTGTTCATGTGCTTGTACTTAGGTTAGGGTTGAGGGGGAGGGCTCAAATACCCTTCCCCTCAACTCCGGGTTGTAGGGGGAGCATCTTACCATTGTATCATCAGGAGGCAGGGAGCGGACTTAGGAAAAAAGAATCCCTCCCCTCTTCTCTCCTTTTCTCTTGAACGGCTGCATCCAATCTCCTTACAGACGCTTTGATCAATAACTTCTGGAACTTGAGGACAACTTCTGGGGGGTTGCTCCCTAAAGTTTCCACAGCGGTTGACTAATGAGGAGCAGGGAGGGGGAGGAAGGAAAGTGCAGGACGCGCACGTTGCAGAAGTAAGTCCCTTTTCTCAGTATGCATAGCCCGAGGGTACTACGCTTCAAAAACCCTATCATTGTGCCACACTTGTGAGCAAAGGCAAAAGCCGCGGTTCCGTTCTGTGCAGGACTTACAGAAAAGGATGCGTGCGGATGATGCGGTGCAACGCGGGCAAGTACAAGCCGGTGTCACAGAAGGTCTGACCAAGGAATGAGCCAATGCCTCAGGAACTGAACGGACCGCTTTGACCAATCGCTTGGTCGCAGGACCCTTGGTTCACGCCGATTAAGGCTTTGGGGTGGGTTACTAGTTTGGCGCGGATCACGGAGGAGCAGATTGCAGCTTTCAATTTTGGCCCAACGGGATGGTTGAGTACGGAGGAGCGTGAGTTGCTAATTTTGGTTCTGGTTCTTTGGGAAAGAGCGCTCGCTTTTGGACCGGAAGAGCGGGGGCTCCTGAAAAACAATATTGGCGACCCCTATGTCATCCCCACTGTTGACCACAAGCCGTGGCAGATCAAGCCAATTTCAATACCGCGGGCGGTCCAGGAGCAGTTTCTGGAGTTGGTGCGGGAGCGGGTGAAGACTGGCCTTTACAAACAGTCAACGTCGAGTTACTCCAGTCTGATCTTTGCGGTGGTCAAGCAGGATGGAAAGTCGTTGAGGATTGTTCATGATTTACAGAGGCTCAAGTCCTTTACAATCCGGGACGCAGGATGGCCCCCTTGCGTTGACGAGTTCCTTGAGTCAATGGCGGGGCGCGCTTGTTACGGTTTAGTGGATGTGATGGGGGGATACGACCAGCGCGAGTTGGATCCTTGCTTGTGGCCTCTAACGGCATTTGAGACTGGGTTGGGAAGAATGCAGCTGACCCGGCTCCCGCAAGGCGCAACCAATTCCTTGGCGGTGTACCAGGCGCAAATGGCTTGGATCCTGAAGGACAATCTTCCGGAGGGAGTCCAAATCTTCATTGACGACGTGGGCATCAAAGGTCCAAAATCTGATTACGGGGGAGCGGAGCTGGTTGAAGTTCCCGGCGTCCAACATTTTGTGTGGGAATATGCGCAGACATTGGAACGCATCCTGTTTTGCATAGAGGAGGCAGGACTGACGGTGTTGGGGAAGAAGTTGGCGGTTTGTGTCCCGGCGCTCAAAGTCCTTGGCCATGTTGTTGCTTCCAACGGCCGGCGCATTGCAGAGAAAAAGCAGAACAAGGTCCTCAAATGGCCAACCCCGCGGACGGTGTTGCATATCCTTCAGTTCTTGGGATTATGTAGCTATGTCCGTATGTTCATCAAGAGGTTTTCAGAGGTGGCAAGCCCGCTCCGATCACTAACGCGGAAAGGCGCGGAGTGGAAGTGGGGGGAAGAATGCGATCGCGCGTTCCGGAAGCTCAAGGAGATCGTGGGACGTGACATTGTGCTCCACGATCTTGACTACAACGCGGGAGGAATTAGGCTAGCGGTTGATTCCAGTGAATTTGGCGCAGGGGGGGTTCTCACTCAAGAGGACGACGGCAAGGATAGGCCGGTACTTTACGAGTCAGTAACCTTCACTCCGATGGAAAGCCGGTACTCTCAGCCAAAGTTGGAGTTGTGCGGGGTCACCAAGATTGTGCGGCGGCTCCAGTATCTTTTGTGGGGGGTCCATTTTGAGCTTTTGGTGGGCGCGGATGATCAATTCCCCGGCGTTGCCCAACGCTCCCATGACCAGGTGGGTGGCGTTTCTCCAACTTTTCTCCTTTGCTGTTGTTCATGTTCCGGGGAAAGCGTTCACTATGCCCAACGCGTTGTTGCGGTATCCAAGGGACAACCCGTTCAAGGACGCGGAATTGCTTGATGTGGAGGCCCCGGTTGTCAAGGTAGGGGTTGCGGAGGAAGGTGTTCAGCTGCCACTCCGGCAGACCGGGTGGTACGCAATCCTTTGCAACTACTTGCGGGACCTTTGTTTTCCCAATGGAGCTACGGAGAAGGACATGCAATGGGCGAAGCCGCGGGCGGGGAATTTCTACGTGCAGGAGGGGCAGCTTTGGCGGCGGAAGACTCCGGTTCCTCTTGTGGCTACCACTTCAAGAGTGGATCAGGAAGCTATCCTCCGGAGTCTTCACAACAATCTTGGTCATCGAGGGGAGGTCAAGACGCCAAGGCGGGTCAAAGAGCAGTTCTGGTGGCCGGGTGTAGTGCCTGCGGTGCGGGAATGGCTGGCCTCCTGCAAAGCCTGTCAACGGCAGAGCGCGAGACTGCCCAAGGAAGTTGGAAACCCCACAGGGGAAGACGCCCTCTTTGGTCAAGTTTTGCTTGATGTTGTCCACATCAAGGCCGGTAAGTTTGCCTATCTGCTTGTTGCGCGGGACGACCTGTCCGGTTGGGCGGAAGCGCGTCCGTTGGTCAAGCTCTCGGCGGACAAAGTTGCTCTATTTCTGGAGGAAGATTGGTTCGCGCGGTACGGGTTGCTCCGTCTGGTCACAGTGGACGGAGGGGCTGAGTTCCGCGGCCGTTTGGTCGAGTTGGTGAAGAGTTGCGGAGCCAAGTTTGGCCGAGTAACGGAGTACTATCCTGAAGGGGCCGGCATGATCAAACGCGGGCATCAGCCAATCAAGGACGCCCTGGTCAAGATTTGCGGGGAGGACGGTAAGCGCTGGCAGGAGACCCTTCCGATGGTTCTGTTTGCAGATTGGATTTTGGTGAAGCGGTCGACAGGCTACTCGCCGTACGAGTTACTTTTTGGGCAGCGCCCCATGCTTCTGGTGGACTTTGAGTTGGAGACGTTCCTGGGGGTTGACTGGTGGAAGGTGAAGACTTCTGCCGAATTGCTTGAGGCTCGCGCCAAACAGCTCCTTCGACGGGACGGAATGCTTGCAAAGGCCGCGGACCGGCTAAAGAAGACTCAGACGGCATTGGTGCACTATTGGGACAAGCACTGCTTGCATTGTCTCCGGGATCCCTTGCGGAAGGGGGATTTTGTGCTCCTGTACAACCAAAGTCTGGAGTCTCAGTGGGGGAAGTTGTTTGCTAACCGGTGGAACGGCCCGTTCCGCGTGTTGTCCAAGTTGGAGGGCGGCAGCTATCAGTTGGAGGAATTAGACGGTACTCCGCTGAAACGGAAGGCGGAAGCTTTGCATGTCAAGCGCTTCTTTGCGCCAGGATCTACCTTGTTCAATGAGACGGTGGAAAGGGGTGAAGGATCTGACAAGGGGAGTGTGGAGCGCAGCAATGGTGTAGGAACGCAATCCGGGGATTTGTCTTTGGGCAGAGAAGCGGAGGCCGTGCCGTTGCGACGGAGTAGGCGGTTGCGACCAGCTGGGGACAGTGGCCAAGTTGGGGGGGGAGGTAGAGGGGGTAGGGGATAAGTTTTGATTTGGTGAGGGGGTGCTCTAGCCGGTTCACAGCCGGAACAACTAGACACCCCAGAATGTTTGTTTCTCTTTGTTTCTTTCTTATCTGGATTGTGGGGTCTTTGCTGGTTTGGGGTTTTTGCAGGAAACGCGGGCGCGGCACGAAGCCGGGTCCGTAAACGCGAGGACAAGCCTTGGGGAACCGGGACGCGTGTGCAATCCCGCGGATGGGGGAAGCAGGACAAAGAGCGATTTGCGGGCGGTCTACGGGCGTTGCACAAAAAAAAAAGTGTTCTTTTCTATTTTTCTTCTCTGTTGGTTTCTTTTTCTCTTTTTCTTTCTCTCAGGATATCTCAAGGATGGGCGGCTGGTATGGGAATAAGCTTGATTTGGTGAGGGGGTGCTCTAGCCGGTTCACATCCGGGACAACTAGACACCCCAGAATGTCCGTTCTCCTACTCTCTCTCTCTCTCTTTCCTTACGGTGGTGCACGCTGGTGTTTTGGTTGTTGTGTTTGTTACAGGAAGGGTACGGGGAACTGTGTGGCAGTTTGTCTGGGGCGGTCCAGGTGCCTCTTTTGGAATGGCTAGTCACTTACGGTCGCTCACAAAGCAAGCGCGCGGGTGCGGACTCAATCTCAGACTCACTCTCTCAAAGCGCGGCCGCGCACTTCTTCTCAGAAGGTTAGGACCTTGCGCGGAGACATGTATTTTCTTAATGGAAAAGGGAAGCGCGGTACAAGCAACAAGAAGAGAAGAAGTAGGGGAAAGGAAGAAGGGGAAAAGGGGGGGGGCGATGCACCTAAGCCATCTTCATCATTTCCTCCATTTCCGCCCTCAAGGACGCCAGTAAAGCCCGGAAAGACGCCAGGAGTTTGTGCCGGGATTCCAAGGATTGTGCGCCGGGGATCGCAAGGAAGTTCTGGAGAATTGTGGTCAACCTTTCTCCGAAAGCTTCAAAGCCGGCCACCGGGAGCGCCATTACGATTGGAATCTCCAGGATCTTGGGAGGGCTGGGGGGAGGAGTGGCTGGTGAAGATGGGGCCTCTGGGGAACCAACAGGGGGGCTTGGTCCAGCTGGAGGTGATGAGGGGACAACAATCGGTGATGGAGGCGGAGGGGCGTTGGGGGTTGTAGGACTCTCATCCGAGTCAGCTGGTGGCGCAGGCGGTGTCGGCGGTCCCGGAGGAGGAGGAGGGGGTGCTGGCGTGGCGGCGGGTCTTCCAAAGAGTCTCGGGTCCGGTACCGTTTGGTTCATGCCAACAGCGGCGGCCCAAGCGCGGGTTGCCGCGCGCCATTCCTCTGAAGTTTTGTATTTGCCCCGTTGCAGAGGTCCGGCCCGGCGGAGAGGTGATGCAGAGTTGTGGCTCACGTGCAAAGTGGTGGGTGATGGAGCTTGGGGGCGGCGGGATGGAGGTGAGCCGGGTGGTGTCCACGAGCCTTCCGAGATTGACTCGTTGTCTGAAACCACAAACGGGTCCAGACAAGCCCTCTTGCGCGGCCTGGGGCAAGAGCCGGATTGGGGGGGAGCTCAAGGGATGCTGTTGCTAAGCGAGCAGCAACAATGACTGCAACGGCAAGCTACACAGGCGCAAAGACCGGGGATGATCAAACACGCGTGCCTGTTCTGAGCGCAGAACTTGCATGGGAGCATGATGGCGATGGGGAGGAGGGGAGACAGAGAAGGTGGTAGCAGGAAGTGGTGGGGGTGGAGCGGAAGTAGCGGAGGTGGTGGTATGGCAAAGCAATGGGAAACTTCTGGGGACAGAACTCAAGTTTGGGGGGATGTGGTGTCAATTTATAGACATGGATTGGGAACTGCGTTGCGGCTGCGCGCTCAGCATTGGGGGCAAGCGGGCTCAGCATTAGGGTATGCGGAGTGCTCAGCAGCAGCAGCCGCTGTTTGGCTCCGCACCTGGTGGACGGGTCGGGCTCAGCATTGAATGCGGCGTGGGCGGCGATCCGCCCCGGAGATTGGATTTGGAAGGTAGTGCGCTCGACTAGGTTTGCGGGCGCGCTGGTTTGGATATGTAGGGGCGGAGCAATCCGCAGGCTATGAAGGAACGGATGAGCGCGCGCGCAAGCGCGCGGGTCATGCTGGATATTACCGAACACCCACAACGGGCGCGGACAAACGGATACGGACAGGCGCAGGGGGCTCCGAGTAGGGCGCGGTGCGAGGACCACGTCATGAGAAGGACAAACCGGATGGACGGAACGGCGTACGGACGACGGGGGAGTTTTGGTACGGAGGAGGTGGGGAGAGGAGGCTAGGGTTTCTGTTTTGTTGTCATACTGTTATTTGCGCGTGTACTTAGGTTAGGGTTGAGAGGGAGGACTTATCCTCACTCTCAACTCCGGGTTGGAGGGGAGGAGGGGGGCATTGGAGCATCAAGGCGGAGGAGGAAGAATATCATCATCAGATTGAATCACTCATCTCACCAAGAGATTAAGGGAACTCATACCAGATACACATCCAGGTGGAAAGTTCTTAGGATTGAAGGATTGGCAATTTCTCTCTCTACTTTTCTTTATCTCTTTATCTCTTTATTTGGAAATCCTCATCTCCTTTCAAACGCAGGGAACCGTTAACTTCCAAACCTTGGGACAATTATAGGGGGATAACCTTTATTCTTTCCACAGCGGATATATCTTGGATATCTGGAATGGCGCCTTGGGTGGATACAGACATGCATGGGGGGCTCTTAGTTGGGTGCAGCGCAAGGCTGCGTCATGAGAAGGACAAACCAGGTGGACGTAATGGCAGGCGGGTAATACGGATGGATATGGGATATGGGTTGTGGATTATGGGATGGGAAGGATAGGGTTGAGGCTAGGGTTCTGTGCTTAGGGGTTGTATTTCATTATTCTCACTTTTTTTCTGGTTATACTTAGGTTAGGGTTGAGGGGTAGGGTACTTAAGCCTCACCCTCAACCCAGATATCATGGAGGATTGCTACACGGAGGATCATTGGTAGTCATAGGTTTTTGGAAGGATCTTTACTCTAAATTTTCTATCTCTCAGTCAAAGGGTGAACAGTTGCACTCAGGGTTTACAGATGCAAGGGATAAATAACTTCAAAACTTGGAACTATTAAAGGAGAGGTCCTCTTCTGAATTCCACATCTGGGGGTCTGGCCAGGAAGTAATCTTTTGTTCCTTGTCTCTTGAAACTAACAAGCGCAATGTCCCACACCACCCATCAACCATTGCGGGGTCATCTAACGCTACCCCCACCCCTCTTCCTCTTCCTCCTCCTCCGGATTCTCCGAAGCAACCCTCATCAGGGGCGGGATATGGTGTCCCTTGTTCCAACAATGGCGCTGATCACAAGCCAGTTTGTGTCAGGCCACATGACTATCCTGACATCCGGTTCAACACGGAGGATGTTGAGCAATTCCTTTCGTTGTGCAATACAAATGCAACAAATTGCCAACACGGAAGGTGCAACGGGTTTGGATAAGGCTTGGCTTGTCATCCTCTTCATCATGGACAAAGAGAAGCTTTGGGAAATGGTGGAGATGGAGGGGTATGAGGAACTCAATTGGCCAAAACTGAAGGCAGAAATCTTGGCGCGGTGGGGAAGTTGCAAACCTTGGTTTTGGGAAAGCAACTTCAAGCAAGTTGTGGCAGAAGCAAGCACAAATGGTGGATTCCGGTCGCGGGCACAACTGGGGGACTACATAGCAATTTTTGATTGGATCTATTGCTACCTGGAAAAGAACAAGGTAATATTGGGACAGACGGGCGCAATGAAGAGGGTGTTTTTGAGAGGGCTCAGTCCCCTGCTCCGCAGGTGGGTGCAGTGGCACCTCTACAACAACAACTTGGTGAATAGGTTGTTGGATGGGAGTATTGCGCTTCTTCCAGACATCCTTGTCATTCATTGCGCAGTGGAGAGCAAGCTGGACTTGGAGGAACTGATGGAGGACACAGCAAGGTTGTTCCCAATTGGGCCTATAAATTCCAATTCCCATACTCCGGCAGTGCCAATGCAAGCTGCCGCAGGCCCCTCAAAAATAGAACACGCTCAGGAAAACCCTCCAACAACAAGCCCGGAGGTTAGCAAACTGACAGAATTGATGAAGGATTTACGGATCTTTCTGAGTCAAAGGTTTTCCAGGTTGCGCAATCCGCCTCCTCACCTTGGAGGAGTGCTTCTGTTGTTGAATCCGCCCGTGTTGCGGTTATGCACTTACTGCAGGGACAAGGGGAATTGGTGGTTGGGGTGCAATAACATGATGAAGGACCTCAAGGTGGGATTGGTTTGGCCGGTGGGAATGGGATTCATGTTCCCAACAGGCAAGCGGATCTCCTCCAGACCTGGGAATCAAACTGTCATGGAGAAAGTGCGTGCACAAGCACAGGAATTGGCGGTAACTGCTCAAGCTTTTCTGGGCATTGTCACTGGTCCGGGGGTATGGCAACCACCATGGGTGGAAGCGGAAGTGAGGGTGCTATTGACGGAGGAGTTGGCAGCAGTGGAAAGTATAGACGTGAATGCCAAGGAATGGGTACTGCTGGCAGCTCCTAAGCCAATTGCGCGCGTTCCGGAAACGGATGGGCGGCCGGTGAATCCAGTCAGGAAGAAGAAGGCGGTGGAACTTGTGCGCAGGGTAATGGGGAATGAAACAACCATTCCCTTGACCCTGAAAGAGTTGGCCGCGGTGTTGCGGCTTGTGGTAGACAAGATGGTTCAAGCGCTGAAGGATTGTGGGTACAATAGGATCCCTCCAACGATGCAACAGGTTAACTTGGCTTGGGATGACGTGGAGCGCAAGCTAGCGGGGATGAAATCAGTTTCAACTCCACTGGCTTACGTTTCAATGAAGATTGCTGGACAAAAGGTGTGGGCGCTGGTGGATAGCGGTTCCATGGTGAACCTCCTCCCATCTAGATTGGTTGATGAAATGGGATTGGTTTGGCAGAAATGCACAATGAGGCTTTCCCCGCTTAACGGCGGGGCGTGTTGCTAGAATGGGGTTGTGGAGGAGGAAGAGGTTGAGGTTGCAAGGGTCCGTAAACCACTTCCTTTTCTATTGGTTTATTGCGGGGAGGCTATTTTAGGATGGCCATTCATGTTTGGGTTCCAAGCGCAAATGATGTTTGATCCAGAGGCAGGGACAGAAGCGTTAACGGTGGAAGATTTTTCCGGCAGGCAATTCAAAACCACAATCTGTGATCAAGGGTTGGGGAAGTGGGTGCGGGATTCAGCAAGAGAGAGGGAGGAGGACCCGGGCGCAGAGTTGGTTTGTGAGGGTGGTCCGGAGGCGGATTTTGACTAGTTGGCCAAGGTTACCGCACAGAGAAAGCTCTGGCTTTGTGTGGGCAGTTGACCAGTGAGGAGCAGGTGGGAAGAAGGGAGGAAGCAATGGATGCGCAAGCGCTGGAAGTAAGTTCCTTTCCTCAGTGTGCATTGCCGGGAGTTACTTCACAAAAACACTATCATTGTGCCATGCTTGTGAGCAAAGGCAAAAGCCCCGGTTGGGTTTTGACTAGGACCTATGGTTGGATAGCGGAGGGTATGATAACACGGATCCTTCCTCCAAGGATGAGCCCGCACGTGTGCCTTGCATCCAGCAGAGTAAACGACTGCAGACTGCTGGGGACAGCAGCCAAGTTGGGGGGGAAAGTTGGATGATTAGGGGATATGATTGGATTTGGTGAGGGGGTGCTCTAGCCGGTTCACAGCCAGAATAACTAGACACCCCAGAATTTTTGTTTTCTTATTTTTTTCTCTCTGGATTGGCTTTTTGGGATTATTTCTGGCTATGGATGGTTTCTTTTAGGTGTGGGCACTGCGCAAAGCTGGGTCTGCAGACGGGAGGACAAGCCCCGCATCTGGATCCAAATGCATGGACAATTTCCAACGGATGATTCAGGGAACTAGGAAAGCGCATTGCGCGGTATTGATGTGGGTCAAAGAGAAAGGCGCGGGATTGGCAAAAGGTTGGTGTTAAAAAAAAATCTTTTTAAGTTTTCTTTGGTTATCTTATAGATGGAAGGTGGGGATGGGTTTGGGTGGATTTTTTTTCTTTCTATCTCTCATGGATGTGCGCGCGTGGCTGGTTTTCTTTGTAATCTCTCTGTTATGTAGATGGTTATGGGGAACTGTGTGGCAGTTTGTCTGGGGCGGTCCAGGTACCTTGAGCAGATACTTCTCACTCTCAAGGGCTCCTCACTCTTGTGGGTTGCTCTCAAAAGCGCATATCTTGCGTGCAGATGTTCTTTCTTACTCTCACCGGATACTCTCAGTGGTGCAGATCCTTCTCACTCTTGCGGATCTTGTGGGTGTCTCTTATTTCTCTCACGGTTCTCACAAAGCTCAAAGGCTACTCAAGATGGCGCAGCAAAATTCCATATCTTTGCAAATGGGTGCAGGGATGAATACAAGATGGAATTAAGGGAAGAAGGAAGAAAGGGGGGCAATCCGCCTATGCCAGCCAAGTCCTCATCACATCCTCCGCATCTGCGCAAGCTGCTGCAGCTAGGGATTGGAAAGCGGCAAGGACCTTGCGTTGCACATTGGTGGTGTGTGCGTAAGGAACCAATAGGAACCTCCGGAGGAGGAGTGGGAGGAGGCAGAAGTTGCAGAGGTGGAGCTGGCCTTGGTGGGGATTGAGGAGGCGCGGCCGGACGGTTTGGAATCCTTGGGTCCATCACCGGTACATTCATCCAAACCCACGCGGCCCACTTGTGGGAAGCGTTCCAAAAGTCCTCAAAGTTTGCAAAATCCTGGCGCCTGGGAGGTCCAGCCCCGCAGAATGGCAAACCCGAGTTGTGACTCTCACGCAATGGAGGATTGTGAGGGGTGCTTTGCAGGAGGTTGCAAGGCAAGCCAGGCGGAGTCCACTCATTTGTCAAGATCTCCTTGTTGCTTGAGATCACAAAGGAGTCGCAATGGGTCCTCTTGCGCAGGCAACCTTGGGGACAGTTGTGTGGCATGCCCTCCAACAAAGAGCAGCGGCGGTGTCCGGCTTGGCACGGGACACAGGCGCGCCAGCCCAGGAGAATTTAGCGCAGAAGGCCGCTCTGGCTGCAGTAGGTACAGGACAATATTTGTTGAGGGGCGTTGGATGGGGTTTTTCTTTTTCTGTCTTTGGTCTGATGGAGGGGTGCGGTTGGAAGTGGTATAGCTGGGGTATGGTGGGAGGCAGGTGAGATAGTGGTGGATCTCTGGGGACAGAACTCAAGTTGTGGGGATGTGGAGGTCCTTTATAGATTCAAGTTGGAATGGGCTGCACGCTGCGTGCTCAGCAGCAGTGGCAGGCTCAGCGGGGGAAGCATGCTCAACAATGGGTGCGGCTTTGACACAGCAAGTTGTGCTGCGGGCTCAGAAGCAGTCAAATTGTTCTCAGCTTCTTGAGAAGCGGGATGGACGGATTGCGTGTCACAAGATGCGGATCCGGATTTTGAGGTGTGGTGTTGTATTTATAATCTTGGATTGGGAGCTGCGTTGCAGGCTGCGCGCTCAGCAGTTGGGTAGGTCAGTCTCAGCATTTGGGGTGCGTGCCGTCTCAGCAGTGCCTGCTGCCGGCTCAGCAGCAGGGATTGTGGGGCTTGGCACCAGGTGCGGGTCGGGCCTACTCTTGGGGGCGCCGGGCCGCAACTCGCCCAGGGAACACAGACCAAGTGATGGAGCTGGCCCAACCAAGCTTGCGGGTGGCTAGTCCGGAAGGCAAGGGTGGGGCGGTCAGGGGTCATACGCTGTAAGACTCAAAACGGTGCTAAGCTGTGGCAGTTCTGTGGAGGGGAAAGGTGCTGTTTAGGCTGCCCTCCTAGGAGTTACAATAATATTTAAATGTAACCGGAATCAAGGTCCAGAAACTTATGGATGAGAAATCAAACTAAGGGAAGAGGATAAGAGTTGTCGGTAGCTATGGAAACAACACTATCTGAGGCAAGATGGTGCAGGGAAAGACTTGAACAAATAAGTCAAGGTTTGTTCAGAGTTCAATAGAACAAGGCAGTTGTAAGTAACAACGCCCACAAGCTAATGACTCTGGTTGTCAGCAGCTGATTAGGAAAGATCAACTCAATCCCAACCAACCTCCAGGTTCTCAATGAACCTGCCCAACTCTCCGCAATCAAGCGCTTGAAGGGTACCAGATAACTGTGGGAGGCTGAACAAAACAAAAGCAATTTGTTTGTGAAGCTCTAGAAGCAAATCAATAACGAATTTGAGCAAGAATATCCCAACACTTCTCAAGGGACTCAAGAATAGCGTGGCAAAATTCAACCTTAAAGAAGAAGGGAGGTATAACACTCCAGGTTTTAAGCTTAATAAAACCTCTTCAATCAAACGTGATTGGCTCCAGAAAGATGATCAAGGAGAGATCAAGACCAGTATGGTCGGAAAAAGGGATCAGAGTGGTATAACACACTCAAGAATTCAGACAGACAGGAATTCTTCTTCAACCAGCAAGGCTATTGGTTGGTGATAAGGATCAAGGTCACAAGGGCCAGAGTTTGAGTATGGAGGCTCAAGGGATCAAGGGGGCAATCATGGATATACCCAGATAAATCGCTCAGATAGGTGGGGAAGGATGCCCACAGATAAATTGATTATGATGATGAGGGGATATGATGATGGGATTTTTTTTTTTTATGATCTGATGCTCTGATGCTGGGATAAAAGGCAGGGGAGAGCCCCTCCTTTTATAGACATGAGGCCCTGTATACTATGTACAAGAGAGATTTACAAATAGGTGCGGAAAAAAAAAAAAAAAAAAAAATTACATGAGAGAAAAAAGAGATGTCTCCCGCGTCGAGAATGACCGCGGGCAACCAGATGGACACCCGCGACAGCGGTTGCGGTGTTGACAACAGTTGTCGTGCCCGATCGGCGGCGACAACGGGGTGAAAGTTCTGACGGCCGCAAGCGGTCGCTCGCAGTCGTCGGTTGGATTGGATGATGGGCAAGAGCAAGATGATCTGGTGGTTGAGGTAGCGGGTGTAGAGGAGGAGATTATTGGGAGGAGCAGATTAGATGAAGCGAGGGGAGATTTTAGCAGATAAAGCGCGACAGAGGTCGCAGATGTTGATGATGACAATGGTAGATCAGAATGATTCTCGTTAGTGATTGGTGTATTGGATCGAGTAGCTCTAGGGGTCAGGGAGAAGCGAGGGGTGATGTGCCAAAGCATCGATCTGGAACGAGTGACTGGACCAGTTTCGCGTAGTGAAGGACGCATAAAACCGTTCAAGCTCGGAATAGGATGGGATTGAATTGGACTAGGTCTAGAGGGATCAGAAGTGTGGTGGCAAGCGTGATGATGATGCGGGTGAGTACTGCTACTACTGCTACTAGTACTACTACTACTATTACAACTGCTCCCACTACTCAAAGGGACGCGAGGTTGAGGGGAGTTGTTGACCTGCTTGGTGATGTTGGCCAGGATCTCGCGAAGTTGATTGGGAGAGGGGGTCAATGAGCAAGCGGATAGATTTGCGGTAGACAATTGCCGAGCCCCGGGAGCCAGTTTGGGGTTCTTACAACCGGAGGGGATCAAACCCAATAGCCTGTGAGGAGAAGGGGTGGTGGTGGTGTCAGAGACATGGTTGGCCTTCAATTGAAGACCAATCAATGATGACGATCTGTATTGAGGAGTCGAAGGAATTTGGATCAAGAGACTATTCAAGCTCAGGGTACGGGACAGACAGTGATGAGAGCAGCTCGATAGAGTTAAGGGTGATGATCAGGTGTGTTGGAGTGGGAGGAGAGGACAGGCAGAGGGGAAGTCAAGGCAAGAAGATGAGAGGAAGCAGGATGATAATGGGGACCAAGTAAAAAGGGTCCAGTCCGATGAGGGTGTAAGCTTGATGGCCAACCAGGAGAAGCCAGATCAAGGGATGGATGATTGGAGTGGACAAGCAAGGATTTGATGGAGAGTTGAGGTGAGAGATGAGGTCGGGCCAATGACAAGGGTTGAGAAGATGAGATTGGAGGGATCTGGGTGGATTGAGAGTTTGAGTTAGGTTGAGGATGAATTGAGTTAAGGTTCTCAGAAGTCTTAGGTCTTCTGACGGAGATTGGTCTAAAGAGCAAGTTTGAACTGCCGGATTGACTTTGAGAGGAGGAGAGCGAGGGATCAAGTGGGTTTGGGTTAATTGGGTTGCTCTGAGAGGCCTGAATGTCTCAAGGTGCTTCGGGAAAGCTAGCTGAGTTTGGAGAACCTTGAGCCGATGAATCAAGCCAGAGATGATGTCAAGCCAAGACGGGTGAGAGGAGGGAATGGCTGGGGGAAGGTGAGGAGCAATGGTGTTCTTCTGCCAATGATTGAGGAATTTCAACGTCCTCCGTTGGTTGTTCTTGAAAGATAAGAAAAAAAAAATTAGACTAGAATTTGAAAGAGATAAATTTGAAACCTTTTTGGAGTACTTTTGTATTTTTTTTTTTTTTTTTTTTTTTTCCGTGGTGTCCCGGATTGGTCACCACAACGCGCTGGGGAGGTTTGCGCGGGCATAAGGGTGGGCCAACTCACAGATTGCGGCATCTGAGGTTTGCGCGGGCATAAGCACGGGCTGACTCATGGATTGCGGGATCCGCAGAGGCGTGCGGACGGATAAAACCTGGGGGGCTCCAAGTAGGGTGCGGCAGAGGGCTGCCCCAAGAGAAGGACAAACCGGACATACGTGATATCAAAGGGGAGGGTTTTGGATGGGGTGGGTGGTACGGGGTAGGGTTAGGGTGGAGCTAGGGTTCTGTACTTAGGGTCATATTTCATCTATCTTGTTGCTTGTGGTTGTACCTAGGCTAGGGTTGAGAGGGAGGACTCAAAATACCTCACTCTTGACTCTGGGTTGGATAGAGGGGGGATATGGTGGATATATCACATCATAACCCTCTCTATTTTTCTGAAAACTCATTGCATCCAATCCCCTTACAGACGCTTAGACCAATAACTTCCGGATCCTGGGGACAACTTCAAGGGGTACCACCTCTCTTGTTTCCACATCTGGGGGTCTGGCCGGGAACAATCTTTTTTCTAGGTCTCTCAAAGCTAGCAGGTGCAATGTTGCCAACAACTACTCCAGGATTGAACGTTCTGCCTTTGTTCCCTCTCCGGTTGGGAGCTGGCAGGCCAACACCTCCACCACCGCCGACTATTTGGTCTGGTGGTTTTTCTCCTCCTTGGTTGGAGCATTTGGAGGCGGCTGAGTTTCTGCAACCAGTATGGCTTAGGCCGCAGAACTTCCCTCATCTCCGGTTCAACACCGCAGATATTGGGCGCTTTCTGGCAAGGTTCAAGGATATTGCGGACTCCAAACACGCGATGGGCAAGGATAAGGTCCGTACTGTCATTCTCTTTATCACCAAAAAGAATAAACTCTGGGATGTGGAGGATATGTCTGGCTACAAGGCTTGAGACTGGGAAAGGCTCCGGAACAAGATGATGGCAAGGTGGGCAAAGCGTGAGCCCCGCTTCCAGCAGAAGGACTTTGAGCGGGCGGCAGTGGAGGTGATTTTTCAAGGTGGGGTGTGGACACAGAGTGATTTGTCCGAATAAAAATCTATGTTTTACCGCATCTACAGCTACCTAGAGAAGAACCAGGTGGTAGCGGGTGAAACAGGGGAAATGAAGCAGGCATTTCTAGGCGGGCTTGCGCCGCAACTTTGTGCGCGGGTCCATGTAAAAAATAAAGAGAGCTTGAGCTCTAGTGAGATGAAAGGATTAAAGAATGAGTGAAAGGGGCTTGTAACGTCAAGCGTAACAGACCTGAGATCAGGAGGAAAAGGACACTCCGGTTGATGTATTGGCTGAACAGATGCTTGAATTCCACTTGAGAGCACCATGGTTTATATAGACTAAATACATGTTTGGCTAACAAGTGGTTGGGTACAAAATGAATAAGGCAAAATTAACATAAGCAGTTTAAGTGAAATGGTAAGTGAAATGCTATGACTAAACAATCTAATAGCTATGACTAAACAGTCTGTTAATCACAATACTACAGCACAGCCAAGTTATATTTTACCTAATGTTTTTGTACTTTAAGGTTAACAATAATAATATTGAATCAATCCAATCAATAGTACTTTAAACTCCAGTGAAAGTCAAATATATGAAACTCCAATTCTAACAGTCCAGTGGTATCTATTCAAACACGAGTTGGTATTGTGGTCAGTGTATTGGAGTGTCACGCTTCTTCCAAACCTAAGTGTGATCAACCAGGTGGTAGAGAGCAAGATCAATTTGGAAGAACTGATTGAGGATACCGCCAGGTTTTTCCCAATGGTTTCAAGGCGACCAACAGCCTCTACCACTCCGGCTCTGACGCAGGTACCGCGGGCTCATCAGCAACGGAGCGGCCAGAAGCCCCTGCACAGTCAATGGAAGTACCAGTGAACAAGGTAACGGATATGTTACGGGACCTACGGATACTTCTGAATTGGATAACAGCCCCGCTAACAACTCCGCCTCCTCCTCCTCCACGCGGAGTGCTGCCTCACATGGGGGGGGGGCTTCCAGCCCAGTAGCGGACCGTCAAGCAGGTTTTTGGTTTGCATGTGCACCTATTGCCGCAATAAAGGTCACTGGAAGTCTGTTTTCTCGGAACTGACCAAGGACATGGACAAGGGGTTGGTCTGCACGGCTGGGGCGACTTACATATTCCCAACGGGCAAGCCAGTGGATCTTGAGGCTGGTCAGCCACCCCCAGTGGAGCAGGTTAGGGCAAGAGCCCGGCCCGCAGGGGCCCTTGGGTGTCACTTGGGATTGTCACCGGGCCCAATACGTGGCAAGCTCCGCGTGTGGAGGTGGAGGTTAGGGCATTGGCGGCAAATGAGTGGATTGTGTTGGAGAAGATGGATGTGGATGTCAGAGAGTGGCCATTGACCCAGGCCCAAATAACTGGTACGCAAGGGCCGGTAGGCGACACGCCGTTGACCAGTTCCGGAGGAAGGAGGAAGGCCGCGGAAATTGTGCAATGGGTGATGGGGAGCAAGGAACCAATACCCCTCATGCTATGGGAGCTGGACGCGGTCTCCCCGGTGGTTGTTGAGGAAATGGTCCAGGTGCTGAGGGAGCACGGGGGCGGCAGGGTTCCGGCAACGGTGCAGCGCATGAACATGGTGGGGGAGGAAGGGGAACGCAAGTTGTGCCTATCCAAAGCCGTTTCAGTGCCGCTTGCCTATGTCCCAATGAAGATTGCCGGCAGGAAGGTGTGGGAAATGGTAGAAAGTGGGTCAATGGTCAATCTGCTCCTTTCAAAATTGGTGGATGAGTTGGGGCTGTTTCAAAGGAAGTGTGCTATAGGATTACGGGCGCTCAATGGAGGGGAATGTTGGGTGGATGGGGTGGTGGAGGAAGAGGAGGTGGAGGTTGCAAAGGTCTGGAAGTTGCTGTTGTTTCTCTTGGTTCAGTGCGGCAATGTAATTTTGGGTGGACCATTTATGTTTGGGTTCTGGGCCCAGATGGTGTTTAACATGGAGGAATGGCCAGAGGCGCTGACAGTGGAAGAAGTGTCCAGGGCAAGGTTTGAGACAACAATCTGAAACCACGGGAAGGGGAAATGGGTGCGGCCAGCGGCATCCGGAAAAGAGGCAGAATTCAACGGGGGGACAACCGTGAGGGTTGCCCTGAGGGGGATTTTGCCTAGTCAACTGTGGGTACCGCGCAGGACAGGCTCTTGTTTTGTGCGGGTGGTTGACCAGGAAGGAGCAGGAGGGGGAAGGAAGCGCGCGGAGGGCACGGGCGGCAGAAGTAAGTCCTCTTCCTCAGTATGCAACATTGGAAGGTACTGTGTTTCAAAAACCCTACCATAGTGCCACGCTCATGAGCAAAGGCAAGAGCCGCAGGTTGATTATTGCGGGGAATCACAAGGACAACTGTGGACGCATAAGGACGGTCAGGTGCAACGCGGGACGGTAAAAGCTTGTGGCAAAAAAGGTTTGGCCCCAGAACAAGCCAATGCCGCAGGGACTTAACGGGCCTCTGAGGCCAATCTCCTGGTCTCAGGACCCCTGGGTAAGTCCATTGAAGAAGTCCGGGTGGGTAACAAGGTTGGCGCAGATCACAGATGAGCGGATCAAGGCGCTTAATTTCGGGCCAAAGGAGTGGTTGAGTGCGGAGGAGAAGGATTTGCTGGCATCGTTGTTGGTTCTCCGCAAAAAAGCCCTTGCCTTTGGGCCGGACAAGCACAGATTGCTGAGGAGCAAGGTTGGCGATCCCTATGTGATCCCCACGGTGCTGCACAAGCCCTGGCAGATCAAGCCAATTCCGATCCCTCAGAGCGTGCAGGAACCCTTTTTGGAACTGGTCTGGGAGGGCATGAGGACGGGGTTGTAAGAGCAGTCCACATCAAGCTGCTCTATCCCAATCTTTGCGGTTGTTAAACAAGACAGAAAGTCGCTTAGGATTGTTCATGACCTACAGCAGCTTAACTAATTCACCATCCGGGACACGGGATTGCCGCCGCGTGTGGACGAGTTCCTGGAATCAATGGCCGGGCTTGCATGTTAGGGATTGGTCAATTTAATGGGGGGGTATGATCAGCGCAAGCTCCATCCCAAGTTGCGGCTGTTGACCGCATTTGAGACAGGATTGGGGAGGATGAAGCTAACACGGTTGCCGCAGGGAGCAACAAACTTGGTGGCGGTTTATCAGGCCCAGATGACATGGATTCTGCGGGACAACATTCCGGACGGGGTTCTTATTTTCATTGACAATGTGGGCATGACGGGACGGAAGACAGATTACGGGGGCGCGGTGTTAGAGGAAGCCCCAAAGATCCGCCGCTTTGTCTGGGAGTATGCGCAGACGTTGGAGCGGGTCTTGTTCCAAATTGAGCAGGCAGGGCTTACAGTGTCAGGGAGTAAGTTGGCAGTTTGCGTTCCAGCGCTGGAAGTGCTAGGACATGTGGTGGCTTTCAACGGCAGGAGAATTGCAGCAAAGAAACAGAACAAAGTCCTCAAATGGCCAACCCCGCGGAAGCCTTTGCATATCCTCCAATTCCTGGAACTGTGCAGTTATGTCCCCATGTTCATTGAGTGGTTTGCGGAAGTTTCAAGTCCGCTGTGGGCGCTAACACAGAAGGGCGCGGCGTTGGAATGGACAGCAAGGTATGACACTGCCTTTGCAAAGCTCAAGGAGACTGTGGGCCGCAACATTGTCCTCCGGGACCTTGACTATGAGGTGGGAGGGATCTGCCTGGCCATTTACTCTAGAGAGTTTGGCATGGGCGGGGTCCTGATGCAGGAAGAGGATGGTAAGGACATGCTGGTCCTCTGCAAGTCCGTGAAGTTTACTGTGACGGAGAGTCAGTATTTGCAGCCAAAGCTGGGATTATGCAGAGTCACCAACATTGTGCGGAGGCTTCAGCACCTGCTTTGGGGGGTACACTTTGAGCTTTTGGTAGATGCAGAGGCCCTGGCGTGGATGATCAATTCTCCAATGCTGGCAAATGCTCCTATGACTAGGTGGGTGGTGTTTCTTCAGCTCTTCACTTTTGGCCTGGTCCATGTTCTGGGGAGGGCGTTCACAATGTTCAACGCGCTGTTGCAGTATCCGCGGGAGGACCCATTTGAGGGGGCAGAACACCTGGATGTGGAGTCTCCAGTTATAGGCCTAGGTATGGTGGAAGCAGAGGTCATCCTTCTGCTGCAGTAGTCTGGGCGTTACGCAACCTTGTGCTCCTTTTTGCAGGATCTTTGGTTTCCCAAGGGTACTTTGGGGGCGGTAATTCAATGGGCAAAGCGGCAGACAACCAACTTCTACTTGCAGGAAGGGCAGCTGTGGCGGCCAAGTACCCCAGTGCCTTTGGTGGTTGTGACATCAAGGAAGGACCAGGAAATGATTCTGAGATGTCTTCACAACAACCTTGGCCACCGGGGCAAGATCAAAACGCAGAGGCGGGTGAAAGCAAGGTTCTGGTGGCCAGGTGTGGTGCGCGCGGTGCGTTAATGGGTGAAGTCTTGCAAAGTGTGTCAACGGCGGAGCTCTAGGCTTCCCAGGGAGGTGGGTCACCCTGCAGGGGAGGACGTGCTGTTCGGGTGGGTCTCCCTTGACGTGGTCCACATAAAGGCAGGAAGGTTTGCGTACCTGCTGGTCGGGCCGGACAATCTATTGGGTTGGGTCAAGGCTGTCCTCTGGTGAAGCTGTTGGCAGAGAAGGTTGCTCAGTTTCTAGAGGAAGATTGGTTTGCGTGGTATGGTTTGCTTTTCCTGGTCACCATCAATGGAGGGGCGGAGTTTGTTGAGATTTCATGGCAGAGGAATCACGTCTCACCCGGGGCCACTCGCCTGATGCTCTCACCCCCGGGACTGTTATGACCAGGGATTCAATTCTCACTCGATTGCTACCCTC
The DNA here is from genome assembly GCA_025617555.3 of Puccinia polysora. Taxonomy (NCBI): domain Eukaryota; kingdom Fungi; phylum Basidiomycota; class Pucciniomycetes; order Pucciniales; family Pucciniaceae; genus Puccinia; species Puccinia polysora. The sequence goes on from CM062616.1 coordinate 45,969,502, forward strand.
TCAGTCAAGGACGGGGGGAATCTCAGGGATCTTGGCACCAAATCACTCAGACCCTGATCAAACTCACCCTGATCCTACCTACACTCACCCTGATCCTCAATAAACTCAACCAACTGAACCAACTTACCAAAAGTCATCATTTCCCAATCAACGTCTTCAGCCTTGTCCTCATCCAACCAGAATAGTCTCTCAAGCGCATCTCATTTCTTTCATTTCTTTTCCTCTTCATTGTTATTTTCTTTGTTTCTTATTCTTCAACCTCCATCAACTTGCTCCTGCCTGAAATCATTCCTGGTGAGATTCCTCTTGTACTTCTCAAAACATATATATAGCTTGACAACTCACTTTACGCGCTGTTCTAGCTTGCCCTACTCTAACCTCACTTTGAACTCAAGAACCAGCCAACTAAATGATCTGCTTCCACTTTAGACTCTGATAATGACTCTTGAAGTCTTGTTTTCCTGTTTGTTGTCCTCTCTCGAGTCATTTTCTGTCACTCCTGATTTGTTCTAATCTTTTCCTGTCTTTTGAGTTCTCAGCTCTCAGCACAGTAATCAATACAACATCCCATCATCCCTTTACGGTTAAAAGCCAAAAGACGGATTCAATCAAGCTCAACCAACCGACAAATATTCTGCTGAGAGAGGATCCTAACTGGGCTCTATGGACGTCTTCAAACAAACCATGCTCAAGACTGCTCTCAAAATGATTCCACTACTTGGAGACAACAATTAGGGCATCTGGCGAGATAAGATGAATGCCGTTCTTGATTTCAGAGGATGCACAACTGCCATGAACAACGAGACCACCTCACTGGAATCCTCTGTGAACGACAAACTTAAACTTCTCATCATCTCAAAACTCGACTCCACTGCTCATGAGAACATCGTCACGGCTGAAAACAGAAACTTGGCAAAACTCCTATGGAAGGCTATCATTCACAAATTTGCATCATCTCAAGCATTGAACCAAGCCAGAGTGTTCAATGGCCTTCTTTATCTCTCATTCAATTCCAAATATATCGTTGAGTTCATTACAAAGGTGAAGGTGTGTGTCAAGAAGATGGCCAAGGTTGGAATCAAGTTACCAGACAACATCCTAGCATACCTTATCCTCTTCAAGTTCCCAAACTCTATGGAAAATTTCAAAAGGCAAATCATGCACTCAGATAAGGAACTCTCCATTGAGTTTGTTCTGAATCACCTGACTCAACTGAACAACAAATCAATGGCCCAATCCTCCATCTCTAACTCAAGGTCAAAGGGTGACGTCGCCCTCTTTGGAGGAAAGACCGCTTCGAACGCAACTTCAACCAAAAAACCCAACCCAAAGCAATGTGTGGAAGGTTATCACCACCCTGGTCTTGACAAGAATCACTTGGCCGGAGAGTGTTGGCATCTTCATCCAGAAGTAGCACCTGAGTGGTGGAGAGAGAATCAATCAAAGTGGAAAGCAAAAAGGAGCAGATCAAAAGGCAAGCCCAAGTCTCACTCTGCGCACTACTTAACTTTGCTCAATCTGTGGATCTAACACGGGGATCCAAATCGGGGTTTCCTGCTCAATAGCGGAGCTTTGGTTCATATGATCAACAATAGCCGTTACTTCACCAAGATGGAACCATACTCCGGAGATCCCATCAAGACAGGCAAGGAAGGAGCAAGCTTACCAATAAAAGGAAAGGGTACCGCAATACTTCACTGGGACAACATCACACTCAAACTTGGCAAGGCATTCTACGTGCCAGATGTGACTATCAACCTGATAAGCTCCGGTGCCTTGAATGGAAAGGGCTGTGAGATTAGTTCAAGAGGCAGCAAATTGTTGGTCTCACATGCTGGAAGAACTGTACTGATTGGACTAATCAAGGACAATCTGTATACTCTCCCGACTCCATCTCATGGCAAGGTCTCCTCCTCAAAGTCTCTCTTCTCATCTATCTCCTTGATGCCAGAAGAAGCTCTACTTGAGATCCACCAAAAATATGGACATGCCTCCCTTTCAAGACTTGCTACTCTCATCCAACACATTCCGTCCAAAGCTAAGCAATAATTTCAGTGTGTAGATTGTGTCAAGAGCAAAATAACAAAAGCATCTTTCAAACTCACTTCTACAAGATCCACTAAAGCTTTTGATTGAATACACTTGGATCTCATGGGACCTATTTGACCATCCTCCAAGTGCGGTCATAGATTCATACTCTCCTTAGTTGACAACGCGAGTGGATACTTGGCTGCCTTCCCCATTGCTTCAAAAGATGAGACGGCCAACATTATCATCAGTCTGCTCAAAAAAGAACATCACCGTCGCGGGGTATATCCGTCCAAGGTTTGCTCCGACGGAGGAACCAAATTTGTCAACAAAAAGCTATCATCCTTTCTAGAAGAACGACACATCACTCATATTGTCTCAGAATCGTATCATCCAGAGCACAATGGCCGAGCCAAGCGTGCAAATCAAACCATTATCAAATCAACCCAAGAGACCATTAAAGACGGCCTTCTGCCCCCCTCCGTGTGGCATGAAGTTGTGAAGGGATGTTGCTTGATGCTCAATCACATTCCCCTGAAAGGCGAGACGGTGACTCCTTGGGAGAAGATCCACAGTCAAGCTCTTCCTTCCACTTTCTTGAAACCCATTGGAAATCCTTGTATCTACCTCATCAACAAAAGGCAGAAAGGACTCAAATTCGATTCAAAAGGGGAAGAGGGCACACTTGTAGGCTTCAATCAGCTTCTCATGTCATACCAAATTCTGACTAAAAATGGTTCTATTATATCATCTAAGCATTTCAGATTCCTGCGCATGCCTCCACCCAAAGTTTACGGACCAAATTTCAACATTGACTCCATTGGTTCCAAGACGGACAACTCTGACCCTGCACCAGCTCCAAATCAAACCCCTGAAGAACATCCTAATCATCAAGTACCATGGACAAGGTATAGAGACAGATCCAACAAATCAACAAGCTCAGAAAATGATGCCAAATCAATCAGCCAATTGTCTGATGACTCAAACTCGAGCTCTCCTGCTTGTGCAGCGCAAGAAATTCCTACAAAGTCCCAGGAGGCTGGTTGATCAGTTGAGCAAGCTACCACTTCGACGGGGTGAACCCTTTGGGATAGGTTGAGGATTAAACCTCCGCAATGCTATGGGTTCTTTCATTTCTACAAGCCCAAGACTTACAAGGATGCTCTTTGCTGTGATGAACATCTAGAATGGATTAAAGCAATGGACCTTGAACTTGGATCAATCAAGGATCTCAGTGTGTGGGAAGAATATGATGGTCCTGATCCAACCAATGCGCTCAAGACCACTTGGATCTACAAAATCAAACTTGATTGCCATGGCAACCCAATTAGATATAAGGCCAGGCTCTGTGTGCAAGGGTTCAATCAAGTTCAGGGTTTAGATTACTCTGAGACCTTTGCGCCAACTGGTAAACCGGCAACTCTACAAATGTTGCTTCTCTATGCGCTGAAATCAAGCCAGAAGATCCGGCAATTTGAGGTCAAGAGCGCTTTTCTTCACTCACCAATTGACAAGGATGTAATCATCCAAACTCCAAAAGGCTCAAAAAGAAAATGTCAATTCCTCAAGTTACAGAAATCTCTTTACGGCCTTAAGCAGGCTCCCAAGAACTGGTATGAGACTCTGATGGCTTGCTTTGGGGAAGTAGGTTTTAATGAATCAGGATCCAACCTGTGTCTCTATCTATCTGAAGACGGAAAATCTCAAATCTTCTTCCACGTGGACAACTTAGTTCTGGTCGGAGATGGCAAGGATTTCGAAAGGAAATTTCTGAAGCGTTTTGCAGGGTTGACAGCAAAGGATCCAGACACCATTCTGGGAATGCGGATAGAGGTAAAGGAAGATGAAATCCTTCTCAGCCAACCTAAGCATATTGAGCGCGGTCTCAAGGAATTAGGTCTCGAAGACGCAAAAATCAGCAAAACTCCACTCACTCCTAATTTGCAACTCAAACCAGCAACTGACAACAAGCATGAGCGATTTAGGGCCTTTAATGTGAACTACCAATTGGCTATTGGCTTACTCAATCACATTGCTTGCTTCTCTTGGCCTGATTTAAGTTTTGCCGTGTCAAGCCTGTCAAGATTCAATGTCAAGCCAGGAATAAATCACTGGAACAAACTCAAAAAGACTTGGAAATATCTAAAATAAACTTCTTCCATTAAGCTTTTTTAAGGGTAAATGGCGCGGACTCCTTGACCTAAGCCTTTTCCAATGCATCCTGGGCCAATGATCCTGACACCAGAAGATCCCAAAAAGGGTACCTGTGTGCGTTTTATGATTTCATGGTGTCGTGGAACAGCTGCAAGCAGAAAAACATCACCTACAGTTCTACAGATGCCAAGCTCAATGCTCTTGTCAACTCATTTCACGAATCCACCTGGATTTGTTCTCTCGCATGCAAAATTTTCTCAACGGGAATCTCACCCATTGCTCTTCACACGGATAATAGTGGTTTAATCAACAAACTCAAGAAATTTGGGTCTAACTCGAAGACTTGTCATCTGGATCTCAAGACCAAAGGAATGAGGGAGGAGCTGAAGTCTGGAAACATCTCCATCAAAATTGTCAAGTCTGATGAAATGCCGGCTGACGCTCTCACTAAGAGTTCCAATCTGGGGAGCTTAAAACAACTCCAACTATCCTTCTCCTCTGTAGCTTCGGCGTGACTCCAGTTTTCTCTTCTCTTTTGCTTGTGCTCATTTTTTTTGTTTTGTTTTGTTTTCTTTTTCTACACTCTCTGAAGGGCTTCCAGGACTCCTCATCTCTCCAGGCATGGGGCGTGCTGAGATTTCATTGCAGAGGAATCACGTCTCACCCGGGTCCACTCGCCTGATGCTCTCACCCCCAGGACTGCTACAACAGGGGATTCAATTCTCACTCAAATACTACCCTCTCAGTCAAGGACGGGGGGAATCTCAGGGATCTTGGCACCAACTCACTCCAACCCTGATTGAACTCACCCTGATCCTACCTACACTCACCCTGATCCTCAATAAACTCAACCAACTGAACCAACTTACCAAAAGTCATCATTTCCCAATCAACGTCTTCAGCCTTGTCCTCATCCAACCAGAATAGTCTCTCAAGCGCATCTCATTTCTTTCATTTCTTTTCCTCTTCATTGTTATTTTCTTTGTTTCTTGTTCTTCAACCTCCCTCAACTTGCTCCTTCCTGAAATCATGCCTGGTGAGATTCCTCTTGTACTGCTCAAAACATATATATAGCTCGACAACTCACTTTACGCGCTGTTCTAGCTTGCCCTACTCTAACCTCACTTTGAACTCAAGAACCAGCCAACTAAATGATCTGCTTCCACTTTAGACTCTGATAATGACTCTTGCAATCTTGTTTTCCTGTTTTTTGTCCTCTCTCAAGTCATTTTCTGTCACTCCTGATTTGTTCTAATCTTTTCCTGTCTTTTGAGTTCTCAGCTCTCAGCACAGTAATCAATAAAACATCCCATCATCCCTTTAGAGTTCCGGGGTTGTTTGATGACGCTGGTCCAGAATTGCGGAGCTAGGTTTGGGCGGGTCACGGAGTACTATCTGGAGAGTTCCCGGATGATCAAACGCGGTTATCAGCCTATCAAGGACGCCCTGGTAAAGATGTGCGGTGAGGACAGCAAGCAGTGGCAGGAGGCCCTTCCGGTGGTCCTCTTTGCGGTGTGGAAACTTTAGGGAGGTTATCCTCACAAAGTTGTCCCTAGTTACGGGATCAATGGTTCTAGCGTCTGTAAGACCGAGATTGCTTCCTTTTCTTTACTCCGAGAGAGAGAGAGAGAGAATGAGATATGTAGATTGATGGATGCTCCCCTCTACAACCCAAAGTCGAGGGGAAGGGTGTTTGAGCCCTCCCCCTCAACCCTAACCTAAGCACAAGCGCAAAGACAGACTGACAACCATGAAGAAGGAAACCTAGACCCAGAACCCTAACCCATCCCTTAACCCATACCCATACCCTACCCCTGCCAGCTCGCCTGTCATTACGCGCATCCGGTTTGTCTTTTTGTGGCGCGGCCCTCCGCCGCGCGATACCCAAGATTTGCCGTGCTTGCGCGCATCCACCCGACGCGCCGTCGTGAATTTCCCGTCCCCTGGCCGGCCCGCGCTTGCGCGCGGCTGCCACGCATATAGCCCCGCTGTTGCCCCGCTTCTTCCTTCCCTGACTAGCCGCTCCGAGAACCCGGTCGGCCCAGCTCCATCCATGAGTCGGACATCCAAGCGGGACGCGGCCCGCCTCCCTTAGTCAGGCCCGGCCCGCAGTCGCGCGCTTGATCCCGCCGCGCCCACTGCTGAGCCCGCAGCGGCTGCTGCTGAACCCGCAGCGGCTACTGCTGAGAACCGGCGTACCCCAACTGCTGAGCCTAACCTACCAGATGCTGAGCGCGCAGGCCGCGACGCAGTCCCCGACCCGAGGCTATATAATGACACCACATCCCCCCCCAACTTGAGTTCTGACCCCAGAGGTCCCTTCCCATCGCCACCTCAACTACCCGCACCCCGCTCCTCCCTACCCACTCCCCTTTTTGCACTCCACCAACTCCCCTTCCACGCTCATTGCCCTCATGCTCCCCTGCGAATTCTGCGCCCGGACCGGGCAGGCGTGCTCGATCGCTCCTGGTCGACGCGCCTGTGTCGCTTGCCGTCGCAGCCATTGCCGTTGCTCGCTTAGCAATGGCATGCCCCAAGCTCCACCCAACTTCGGCTCCCACCCCAGGCCGCGCAAAAGGGCTCCTCCCAACCCGTTTGTGGTTTCGGACAACGACACCATCTCGGAGGACTCGTGGACTCCGCCGGGCTCCCCGTCCCGTCGCCCTCCGCCGAGCGAGGATCGCGACTCGGCTTCCCCCTTTTGCCGCGCGGGACCGCCGCGGAAGGAGGATTTCTCGTCCGTTGACGACTATCGGAGGGCCGTACGATTCTGGTCGGACCGCGTTCGGATGAGGGAAGGCGCGAGGGACCCGCGACTCGATGAGATTCTCCGACGTCGCGCTGCCGCAGCCCCGGTTCCCCCTCCGGCCCCTACACCAGCTCCTTCCGCCCCGGCTCCGCAAGGTACTCCACCGCTGCCCGCGTCACCAGTGGTCTCGGACGGGAGGCCTACTACTCCCGAGGTCCCACCTCCGCCGTCCCCGATTGTTGTTCCGTCATTGCCCCCAGATGGACCGAACTCTCCGCGCGACGCCCCAGGGACCCCCTCATCACCTCCTTGCCCGCTTGGATCAAGCCCCGTCCCGGCACCAGCACCGCCTTCCTCCAGCTCCCCCGAGATCCCGGAGATCCCGGTCGTGATGGCACTCCCGGCGGCTGGCTTCAAGGCTTTCGCGGAACGGTCGACCGCGATGCTCCGCAACTTCCTGGCGACCCCCGGAGCCCAATCCTCCAAATCCCGGCGCGACTTCTTGGCGTCTTACCGGGCCCTTCTGGCATCATCGAGGGCGGACATGGAGGAGATGATGTGAATGGCTTAGACGCCCTCACCCCCTTCCTTTTCTCCTTTCCCGTGTACTTTCTTGTCCTATTGTTGTACCGCGTTCGTAGGAGAAATATATATTGCTGCGCGAGGAAACGAAAGGGCCGTGTCCGCGCGTCCGGGTGAAAAGTGAGTGTGAGTGAGGTTGAGGTTGAGATCCGCGTCTGCGCGCTCCCTCTGTGAGCGACCGTAAGTGACCAGTTATCCCAACGAAAAGAGGTACCTGGACCGCCCCAGACGGACTGCCACACAGTTCCCCGTACCCGTTCTACAAAACAAAACAACACCGCGCCGACAGCGCGCGCTCACAACCGGGAGTATAAGGGAGAGGCGATGGGAACGAACATTCTGGGGTGTCTAGTCGTTCCGGCTGTGAACCGGCTAGAGCACCCCCTTACCAAGCTAAGCTTAAATCCGCGTCCATACCATCCCCGACCGTCGCGCCCGTCCAATGAAGAAAGAAACAGGAGAGAAATAGACAAAAAAAGACAAAAAAAGAAAGGAAACAGCCCGAATCCAAAGAAGAGAAAGAGAACATCCTATATTTATTATTCCATTCATTCATTCATTTTTTTTTTTTTTTTTTTTTTTTTTTTTTTGACAGTTAGCTCTTCGTCCCGCCATCCGTGAGCGGGGCTCTTCCTCGCGTTTGCGGGCCCGACACCACGCCGCGCCCGCGTACCTGCAATAAATAACCCATAGCCAGTACCAATCCAAAGCCAAGCCCAAACCAAAACATAAGGAAACGAACATTCTGGGGTGTCTAGTTGTCCCGGCTGTGAACCGGCTAGAACACCCCCTTACCAAATCAAGCTTTAACCACCTAGGGCCCCCCCCCCAGCTTGACAGCTGTCCCCAGCCGTCTGCAACCTCCTACTTCTCCGGGGTCGCGCGTTGCGCGCCGCTTGTTCGCTGTCCGAACGATCTGTGCCGTCGTCCGACTCCGAGACCGCCTCGCCCCCGGGCCCCAAATCATTGCTTGCCGTCTCGTCGAAGGAAGTGGAACCGCGCGCAAAGAAGCGTTTCACGTGCGAAGCCGCGGCCTTCCGCTTAAGCGGCGTCCCGTCCAATTCCTCAAGCCCGTAGCTGCCGCCCAAAAACTTAGAGGCCACGCGGTACGGCCCGTTCCACCGGTTGGCGAAAAGCCGGCCCCACTGGGATTTCAGACTCCGATTATACAACAGGACCAGGTCCCCCTTCTGCAGCGGATCCCGGAGCCAATGGGAACAGCGCTCGTCCCAATAGCGGACTGACGCCGTCCGGGTTTTCTTCAACCGCTCCGGGGCTTTTCCCAAGGTCTCCTCACGCCTAAGGAGCTGTTCCACGCGCGCCTCGATCAGATCCGCGGACGTCTTAACCTTCCACCAATCCACGCCCAAAAACGTGTTCAGCTTGATGTCCACGGGAAGCACGGGCCGCTGCCCGTAGAGTAACTCGTAAGGCCAATACCCCGTCGAGCGCTTCACGGAGATCCGATCGGCGAAAAGGACCGCGGGGAGTGCTATCTGCCACCTTTTGCCGTCCTCGCCGCACATTTTCACCAGGGCATCCTTGATTGGTTGATGCCCCCGCTCGATCATCCCCGCACCCTCCGGGTAGTATTCCGTCACGCGGCCGAATTTCGCTCCACAACTCTGCACCAGCGTCATCAGGCGTCCCCGAAACTCCGCCCCTCCGTCGACGGTGACCAAGCGAAGCGACCCGTAGCGCGCGAACCAGTCTTCTTCCAGAAACTGAGCCACCTTTTCCGCCGATAGTTTCGCCAGGGGCCTCGCTTCCACCCACCCAGACAGATTGTCGCGCGCAACCAGCAAATACGCAAACTTACCCGCCTTGATGTGGACCACGTCCAGCGAAACGCGCCCGAACAGCGCGTCCTCGCCCGTGGGGTGGCCGACCTCCTTGGGCAGCTTCGAGCTTCGCCGTTGGCAGGCCTCGCACGACTTTACCCAGTCGCGCACCGCGCGAACGACCCCCGGCCACCAAAACCTCGCTTTCACCCTTCTCCGCGTCTTGACCTCACCCCGATGACCAAGGTCATTGTGCAGACTTCCTAGAATCACCTCCTGGTCGGCCCTAGAAGTCGCAACAACAAGAGGCACGGAGCCGCTCCGCCGCCATAACTGACCGTCCTGTAAGAAGAAGTTCAGAACGTTTCGCCTCACCCATCGGGCCACCGTTTCTGTCGTGCCCTCGGGGAACCGGAGATCCTGCAAATAAGAGCACAAAACCGCGTAACGTCCCGACTGGCGCAACGGAAGACAAACCGCTGCCTCCGTCTTTCCTACCCAAACGACCGGAGCTTCCACGTCCAAGGGTTCCGCCCCTTTGTATGGGTCGTCCCGCGGGTACCGCGACAGCGCGTCCGGCATTGTGAACGCCTTTCCTGGGATGTGCACCACGTTAAAGGAGAATAACTGGAGGAACGCTACCCACCTGGTCATGGGCGCGTTCGGCAGCGTCGGTGAGTTAATCATTCGCGCCAAGGCCTCCGCGTCAACCAGGAGCTCGAAGTGCACGCCCCACAAAAGGTGCTGCAACCGCCGTACGATCTTGGTGACACCACACAGTTCCAGCTTCGGCTGCGAATACCGACTCTCTGTCGCGGTAAAGGTGACCGATTCGTAGAGCACCGGCCTATCTTTTCCGTCCTCCTCCTGTGTCAAGACCCCCCCCGCGCCGAACTCGCTAGAGTTGACCGCCAGGCGTATCCCTCCGGCGTCGTAATCGAGGTTCCGAAGGACAATGTCGCGCCCCACGATTTCCTTGAGCTTCGCAAAAGCGGCATCGCATCCCTCGGTCCACTTCCACTCCGCCCCCTTACGCGTCAATGCCCGCATTGGGCTCGCTACTTCCGCGAACCGCTTGATGAACATGCGGACGTAGCTGCACAACCCCAGAAACTGCAGGACGTGCGACACTGTCCGAGGGGTCGGCCATTCAAGAACCTTATTCCGCTTCTTCTCCGCTATTCGCCTCCCGTCGTAGGCCACGACATGCCCCAGTACTTCGAGCGCCGGAACGCAGACCGCCAACTTTTTCCCGGACACAGTAAGGCCTGCCTCCTCAATTCGGAAGAGGACTCGTTCCAGAGTTTCCGCGTATTCCCAGATGAATCGCCGGATCGCGGGTGCATCCTCTAAGACCGCGCCCTCGTATTCCGTTCTGGGGCCTTTAATGCCAGCGTCATTGATGAAGATCTGCACGCCTTCCGGAAGGTCGTCGCGTAGTATCCAGGTCATTTGGGCTTGGTATACCGCCACTGAGTTGGTCGCACGTTGCGGTAGCCGCGTCAGCTGCATCCTTCCTAGCCCGGTTTCAAACGCCGTCAGTGGCCGCGAGTCAGGGTGGAGTTCTTGCTGGTCATATCCCCCCATCACGTCCACCAGCCCGTAGCAAGCGCGCCCGGCCATCGACTCCAGAAATTCTTCAACACGCGGGGGAAGCCCCGCGTCGCAAATAGTGAACGAATTTAGCCTCTGAAGGTCGTGAACAATCCTTAGCGACTTCCCGTCCTGCTTAACGACCGCGAAGATAGGACTCGAGTAGCTTGACGTGGATTTCTCGTAAAGCCCCGTCCTCACGCGCTCCCGTACCAGCTCCAGAAAGGGCTCCCAAACGGTACGGGGGATCGGAATCGGCTTGATTTGCCACGGTTCGTGAGGGACAGTGGGAATAACGTAAGGGTCTCCGATCTCACTTCTCAACAACCCGGGCTTGTCCGGTCCAAAAGCAAGTGCCTTCTCCCTTATTACCAATACCGACACCAGCAGATCCATCTCCTCCGCACTCAGCCATCCCGTCGGTCCGAAGTTAAGGGCGTCCACCCGCTCGTCCGTGATTCGCGCCGACCGCGTTACCCATCCATTCTTCCCAAGGGGCGTCTCCCACGGGTCGCGGGACCACGCAATCAATTGTAAGGGCCCGTTGAGCCCCTGAGGCATTGGCTCGTTCCGCGGCCGGACTTTCCGCGCTACCGGTTTGTACTTGCCCGCATTGCACCGCGCCATCCAGACCCGATCGTCGCCGTCGTAAGTCCTAGTAATGACCAGACCGGGGCTTTCGCCTTTGCTCACAACTGTGGCACAATGATAGGGTTTTCGAAGCGTAGAGCCTTCCGGCGATGCGTACTGAGGAATGGGACTTACTTCCGGCACCTGCGCCCCACGCGCGTCCTCCCCCGCCTGCTCCTCATCTGTCGGCCGCCCGTGCAGAGCCGGGACCTGCTCCGCACGGTTCCCGCGGCCGACTAGGAAAAATCCTCCGCAGGGTAACCCTTACGGTCAACCCCCGCGCCGGACTCTTCGTTGCCGCCAGACATTGGGTCCTGTACCCATTTCCCTCTCCCGTGATCGCAGATCGTCGTCTCGAACCGTGCTCCAAGCGAGTCTTTGACGGTCAGCGCCTCCGTTCCTTCCTCGGCGTTGAAGGCCATTTGGGCTCGGAACCCAAACATGAATGGCCGTCCTAGAATCACGTCTCCGCACTCCACTGAGAGAAATGACAGAGGCTTACAGACCTTGGCGACTTCCACCTCCTCCGCCTCTACTACCCCGTCCACGCGACATTCCCCGCCATTTAACGCCCAAAGACCCATCGCACACTTCCTCCGCACCAGACCGAGCTCGTCCACTAACCTTGATGGGAGCAGGTTGACCATCGACCCGCTATCCACCATCGCCCACACCTTCCGCCCGGCAATGGTCATCGCGACATAAGCAAGCGGGACGGATACCGACTTCGACCGGCACGGCTCGGGATCCATTTCCTCCTCCGCCACGTTAACCCGCTGAACCGTTGTCGGCACCCAACCCTGACCGCAATCTTTCAAGGCCTGGACCATCTCGTCGACGACCGCGGGGGACACCGCCGCTAGCTCTCGTAGGGTCAGGGGTATTGGTGAGTCGTTCCCCATTACTCTCCTGACGATGTCCGCGGCCTTCTTCTTTCCCACGGGATTAGAGGACGGCCCGTCCGAAATCGGCACTCGCGCGACTGGCTTTGAAGCCGTTGATCGCTCGTCGACATCCATCGCAATGCGCTCATTCGTCGCCAACGCCCTGACTTCGGCCTCCACTCTCGGAGCTACCCAGGTCCCGGGCGCGGTGACAATCCCGAGCGAGACCCGAGCAGTCTCGGTCTTAGCCTTTGCTCTTTCCCGCACTTGCACCATTGGTGGCGGCTTGTCCTTAGTCAGATCCACCGATTCACCCGTTGGAAATATGTACGTCATCCCGGATGCGCGAACAAGCCCTTCGTCCATGTCCCGAGTGAGATCCTCACAAACTGACTTCCAGTGCCCTCTCACCCCACAATATGAACATCGCGGCGACCCGTACAATCCGGATGATCCGCTAGGAGGCTGGAACCCTTCCGCCATGTGAGGCGGCACCGCGCGCGGTTGAGAAGGAGCCGCCGGAAACGGTGCGGCTGCCGGAGCTGCAGGAGCCGGTGTCCGGTTGAGGAAAACCCTTATGTCCCGCAGAATCTCCGTTATCTCCCCGACTGATGGTCCCGGAGGCTGCTGGGAAAGTCCGACATGAGAGGGCGTCGACGGCCGCGCGGCCGAAGTTTGGTCGGGGGCCGGCGCCGAGATCGTGACCGGTTTCTTGGAGGAAGACAGGTACGTTCGTGCCGTATCCGCGATGAGCTCGTCCAAATCGATTTCGCTTTCCACGGCTTGACGGATAACCGAAAGATCGGGGAGAATTGCGACGCTCCCATCCAACGACCTCTTAACCAGGCCGTGGTCGTACAGGTATTGTTGCACCCTGGAACGAAGCTGGGGCGCGAGACCCCCCAGGAAAGCCCGCTTCATGGCACCCGTCTGACCCGCGACAACCTCGTTCTTTGCAAGGTACCCGTAGATTCGCTCGAACCTTGAAATATATTCCACTAATCCTTCGCGCGATCGCACCCCGCCATTCTCGATTGCCTCCTCCGCAGCTCGATCGAAGTCGCTTTCCCGAAACCGAGGTTCACGCTTTCCCCACCTTGCCAACATCTCGCTTTTCAACTTCCCCCAGTCTTGCCTCTCGTATCCAACCATTTCTTCCACGTCCCGCAGCTTCTCCTCCTCGGTAATGAACAGCACGATAGTCCGAACCTTATCTGCGCCCGACGCGCCCTCCGAGTCCGCGATCCCTTCGAACCTAGAAAGGAACCGCTTGACATCCAAAGTACTGAACCGAAGATGGGGGAAATCCCTCGGCCTCAACCAAACGCGGCGAGGGGCCTCTACCGCCATGTCCGACGACCCTTCCGAGGGAGGAGCGAACCCGCTAACTCTAGGAGCATGAGCGGACGGTGGCGGAGGGGGTTGAGCAGCAGAGACGGGAGTCGGGCGTGGAGGGTAGGGAAGGGGAGCATTGGATCCCGGAGTGGTTGTTGGTAGCATTCTGCGTAATCTTCAAGAGACTGAGAACGGATTGAAATTCCCGGCCAGACCCCCAGATGTGGAAACTTTAGGGAGGTTATCCTCACAAAGTTGTCCCTAGTTACGGGATCGATGGTTCTAGCGTCTGTAAGACCGAGATTGCTTCCTTTTCTTTACTCCGAGAGAGAGAGAGAGAGAATGAGATATGTAGATTGATGGATGCTCCCCTCTACAACCCAAAGTCGAGGGGAAGGGTGTTTGAGCCCTCCCCCTCAACCCTAACCTAAGCACAAGCGCAAAGACAGACTGACAACCATGAAGAAGGAAACCTAGACCCAGAACCCTAACCCATCCCTTAACCCATACCCATACCCTACCCCTGCCAGCTCGCCTGTCATTACGCGCATCCGGTTCGTCTTTTTGTGGCGCGGCCCTCCGCCGCGCGATACCCAAGATTTGCCGTGCTTGCGCGCATCCACCCGACGCGCCGTCGTGAATTTCCCGTCCCGTGGCCGGCCCGCGCTTGCGCGCGGCTGCCACGCATATAGCCCCGCTGTCGCCCCGCTTCTTCCTTCCCTGACTAGCCGCTCCGAGAACCCGGTCGGCCCAGCTCCATCCATGAGTCGGACATCCAAGCGGGTCGCGGCCCGCCTCCCTTAGTCAGGCCCGGCCCGCAGTCGCGCGCTTGATCCCGCCGCGCCCACTGCTGAGCCCGCAGCGGCTGCTGCTGAACCCGCAGCGGCTACTGCTGAGAACCGGCGTACCCCAACTGCTGAGCCTAACCTACCAGATGCTGAGCGCGCAGACGGCGACGCAGTCCCCGACCCAAGGCTATATAATGACACCACAGCGGACAGGATCTCAGTCAAACGCTAGATGGGCTACTTGCCTTATGAACTTCTCTACGGGCAGCTTCCGGTGCTTCCGGTGGACATTGAGATGGAAACCTTCTTGGGCGTGGACTGGTGGAAGGTGAAGACCACCGCAGAGCTTGTGGAGGCGCGCGCCAAACAGCTTCTCCAATGGGACAAGACCCTGGCAAAGGCCGCAGAAAGGTTGCGGAAGACTAGGATGGCGTCATTCCGCTATTGGGACAAGTGTTGTTCCCATTTCCTGCGGGATCTGTTGCGGAAGGGGGACTTGGTCTTTCTGTACAATTGGAGTCTGGATTCCCATTGGGGTAAGCTTTTTGCCAAGCAATGGAACATCCCCTTCCGCGTGGCATCCAAGTTCAAGGGTGGGAGTTATCAGCTTGAGGAATTGGACGGGAAGCCACTCAAACGGAAGGCCGCGGATTTGCACGTGAAGCGCTTCTTTGCACCCGGCTCCACCTGCTTCAACAAGACAGCTGGCAATGGCACGGATGCAGGGGACGGTGCCAGTGGTTCAGGATTGGTAGACAAAACAAGCTCTTTGGCTGAGGAGGAGCCCGTGCGCGACGCGCGGCTTTGAAGGAGAAAGAGGCTACAAACCACTGGGGACATCCGTCAAGCTGGGGGGGACGCAAGTAGGGTAAAAGGTTGATTTGGTGAGGGGGTGCTCTAGCCGGTTCACAGCCAGAATAACTAGACACCCCAGAATTTCCGTTTTCTTATTTCTTGAATACATTGCTTTGCAAGTTGGTACTGATTTTGGTTATGATTGTTTGCAGGGACGCGGGCGTGGCGCAAGCAGGGTCTGTAAACGCAAGGACAAGCCCTGTGGTTGGGTTATACGGGACAAGGACCGGAGGCCCAGTGTAAGTAAAAAAAAAAAAAAGAAAAATTCTTTTTGGGTTTGGTTTCTCTTTTAGGGTTTGGTTCTTTTCTCTGTGTTCTCTTTATCAGTTTTCTTCTCCTAAAACATGATGGGTGCGGAGTATGCATGGGACACGTATGGGACAGGTCTGATTTGGTGAGGGGGTGTCCTAGCCGGCTCACAGCTGGAACAGCTAGACACCCCAGAGTTTTTGTTTCCTTAACTTCTTTCCCTCTCTTGGATGACTGTGTGCACACGCTGGTGGAGGGTGGTGGTGTTTGTTGCAGGATGGGTATGGGGAACTGTGTGGCAGTTTGGATGGGGCGGTCCAGGTACCTTCCAGGGAACTTTGTTGTCTCAGGACGCGGGCGCGGATCTCAATCTCTCTCTCATTCTCACCAGGATGCAGGCGCAGATCTCAATCTCATTCTCATTCTCACTTATGAAGTGCGGACGCAGAACTTTCTTTAAAACTCACTTGGGATGCAGGGATGTTTTCCACAGGACAACCCGCTGGGAAAGGACGCGCGCGCAGAAGACGTGTATTTCTCTAAATCAGGAGAAGCGCTGTAAAAAAAAGAAAAAAAATGCAGAAACAGGAAGGGGGAGAGGGGGGGAAATGAGTCTGAGCCATTCTCATCATTTACTCCATGTCCGCCCGCGACGACGCCAGTAAGGCCCAAAAAGACACCAAAAGCTTGCGCCGGGATTCCAAGGATTGAGCGCCAGGGGTTGCTAGGAAGTGGAAGAGCATTGCGGTTGACCTTTTGGCAAATATCTCAAATCCGGCCGCCGGGAGCGCCAAGACAATGGGGATTTCCTGGATCTCAGGGGGACTGGGGGGAGGCAGCACTGGTGAGGAGGGGGCCTCTGGTGGACCATCTGGTGGGCTTGGTCCAGCAGGGGGCAACAACAAGACAACAATGGGTGACGCGGGCGGTGGAGGGGTGCCTCGCCAAGCTGGGGAAGGAGCCGGGGCTGGGGCAGGAGCCAGGGCAGGGGCCGGAGGAGGAGCTGGGGCAGGGACCGGAGTAGGAGCCGGAGGAGGAGCCGCACAACATCAAAGGACTTCATCAATACATGGGTCCCTCGCACCTTGCGTAACCCGGACGCGGTCCGCCCAGAATTGCATAGCCGCCTGGAAAGCTGCAAAGTTGGGGAAATCCTCCTTCCAGGGAGTTCCTGCGCGGCAGAATGGTGAAGAGGAGTTGCGGATCGAGCTTGAGGGGGGGCGGCAAAGGGGTGATCTGGGTGGAGTCCACAAGTCCTCCAAGATGGTTTCATTGTCCAATACCATGAACAGGTCCGGATGGGCCCTCTTGCGTGGGTGGAAACGGGCGCCGGATTGAGGGGGAGGCTGGGGCACTCCCTTGCTAAGCAAGCAGTGGCAGTGGCGGCGACGGCAAGCGCTGCAGGCGCGTCAACCAGGAACAATCAAACACACGTGCCTGTTCCGGGCACAGAAATCACAGGGGATCATAGTGACAGCAGAAGTTGGAACAAGGGGAGGGACTAGTAGTTGGGGTGGACTGGGAAGCAGGGGGAGGTGGTCCGGTAGCGCGGTAGGGTTGAGGTAGTGATGGAAGGACCTCTGGGGACAGAACTCAACTTGGGGGGGGATGTGGTGTTGTATTTATAACCTTGGATTGGGAGCTGCATTGCGGACTGTGCGCAGTCTCAGCAGTGCCTGATGCGGGCTTGGCAGCAGCAGATGAGGGCTCAGCAGCAGGGATTGGGGGGCTTGGCACCAGGTACGGGTTGGGCCTACTCTGGGGGGCGCCGGGCCGCAACCCGCCCAGGTAATGCGGACCAAGTGATGGAGCCGGCGTGACCAAGCTTGCGGGTGGCTAGTCCAGAAGCCGAGGGAGGGGTGGTCAGGGGTTATACGCGCTGGGGAGGTTTTCCCAGGCATAAGCGTGGGCCGACTCACAGATTGTGGGATCCAAGGTTCGCGCAGGCATAAGCATGGGCTGACTCACGGATTGCGGGATCCGCGGAAGCGCGTGGACGGATAAAACCCGGGGGGCTCCGAGTAGGGAGCGGAAGAGGGCTGCGCCATGAGAAGGACAAACCGGACGTACGTGATATCAAAGGGGAGGGTTTTGGACGGGGTGGGTGGTACGGGGTAGGGTTAGGGTGGAGCTAGGGTTCTGTCCTTAGGGTCATATTTCATCTATCTTGTTGCTTGTGGTTGTACCTAGGCTATGGTTGAGAGGGAGGACTCAAAATACCTCACTCTCAACTTCGGGTTGGATAGAGGGGGGATATGGTGGATATATCACATCATCACCCTCTCTATTTTCCTGAAAACTCATTGCATCCAATCCCCTTACAGATTCTTAGACCAATAACTTCCAGAACCTGAGGACAACTTTGAGGGGTACCACCTCTCTTGTTTCCACAGCGGATATATCTTGGATATCTGGAATGGTGCGTCGGGCAGATACAGACATGTGCGGGGGGCTCCAAGTTGGGTGCGGCGCAAGGCCGCGTCATGAGAAGGAGAAACCAGGTGGACGTAATGGCAGGCGGGTAATACGGTTGGATATGGGATATGGGTTGTGGATTATGGGATAGGAAGGATAGGGTTGAGGCTAGGGTTCTGTGCTTAGGGGTTGTATTTCATTATTCTTGCTTGTTTCTGGTTGTACTTAGGTTAGGGTTGAGAAGTAGGCTACTTAAGCCACACCCTCAACCCGGTTATCATGGAGGGGAGAACGGAGGATCATTGGGAGTCATAGGTTTTGGAAGGATCTTTACTCTCAATTCTCTATCTCTCAGTCAAAGGGTGAACAGTTGCACTCAGGGTTTACAGACGCAAGGTATCAATAACTTCCAAACTTGGAACTATGAAAGGAGAAGTCCTCTTCTGAATTCCACAACGTAGTGGCGCAAGTATTGGGGTAGGAGGATAGGGTTGGGTTAGGGTTTTTGTTTGTTGTTGGATTGTATTTATGCTTGTAATTAGGTTTGGGCTTGTGGGAAGGGTACAATACCTTCCCCCACTGCCATGCAAAGGGATGGAGGGGGGTATACCACAACCACATAGGAAGGAAGGAAGGAAGGAATTCATATATTCTTAGTCTTATTCTCTCTCTCTCTCTCTTAAGGGCGCATCTCACTCTTTTCAGATGCTAGAACCAACAAGTTCCAAACCTGAGGACAATCTGGGGGAGTCTCCCCCTTAATTATCCACCCTGTGTGGCACACTAAAACACTCTAATTGAGTTGTGTAGCCTCTACATGACTTGACTGTAGTTGTGTAGCCCCCACACAGCGGTTTGGTTTTTTGTGACACCACACACAACTACATTCAAGTTGTGTGGGGTTGTACATGTCTTGAATGCAGTTGTGTTCTGTGCCATAGGACTACAAGCATTGTGGGCCAAAAAAATAAAAAAATAAAAACCTAAAATAAACTAAATAAAAAGGGTGATGATAAGTTCACGGCTCAAATGAGCCGTGTATACAATTTATTTGAGTCATGAGGCATGGCTACACAGCCAAATTTGAGCTGTGTAGAGCTCCACACTGCTCAAGTGTGGTTGGGCTGTACTCCACGTGGCCCAGGACTGCTGTGTGGTGTCTGCAGGACTACATTTGAGCCGTATGGGACTCTAGATGTCTTGAATTCAGTTGTGTAGCTGTGTGGCACAACTAATGGCTCAAATGCAGTTGTGTAGCTGTGTTGCACAATTAAAAGTCTGGCTGCCCAAAAAAAAAAAAAAAAGTAAAGAGTAAAAATAAATAAAAATAAATAAATGAAAATAAATAAATAAAAATAGATAAATAAATAAAAATAAATAAATAAATAAAAATAAATAAATAAATAAAAATAAATAAATAAATACAAATAAATGAATGAATAAAAATGAATAAATAAATAAAAATAAATAAATAAATAGAAATAAATAAATAAATAGAAATAAATAAATAAATAGAAATAAATAAATAAATAAAAATAAATAAATAAAAATAAATAAATAAAAATAAATAAATAAAAATAAATAAATAAAAATAAATAAATAAAAATAAATAAATAAAAATAAATAAATAAAAATAAATAAATAAAAATAAATAAATAAAAATAAATAAATAAAAATAGTTAAATAAAAATAAATAAATAAATAAAACTGAAGAGAACCAACCGGTTGCCTTCCAACTTGAGTAGCCCTAAAGTAAAAGGGCCAAAAAATACATCTTTTGACAATCCCTAAAGTAAAAGTGCCAAAAAAATACAAGTCTTTTGACCAGCCCTAAATTAAAAGCACCAAAAAAAAAATGTTCAACTGGTGTTAAGCTGATCCCATAACAAGCTTAACTACAAGTTAAGCTTGTTATGGGATCAGCCCAACACAAGTTGAACTGAATTACCATTAAAATCACATTCAAAACACTCATCATAATGATGTTAACTCATAACACTCAAGATAATGATGTTCAAAATGTGATAACCCTTTATATTAATAGAATCATAAGATCAGAGTCAGAACCCAAACCCAAATGATGAAATTAATCTATAGGTTATAATAAAACTCAAGTTGATCTTTGAGGTGATCAACCCAACAAGCCGATTTTTTAGAAACCAAGGAACGGGGTTTGGAAACTATGGGCGGGATTGGAATTAAATCTCCCTTAAGTAAAAGCTGCACCCAATGGTTATTGTTAACAAAACAAATGAACATAGTATCTGATTTTTCTTTTACACCCACTTTCATAGGAGTAAAAGTACAACATGAATCCAATGAAATGAAACATATTGGTCTTTCATAAGTATCAGCTATTATGTGACCCATATCTAACTTTTATAGCCATTTTGAAGATTGAATCTTTTCATTGATGTCATTGACATCAAGTCTTTTTTATATCTTTTCAATGTCTTTACTTCCACCAAGGATCTTAGAATATCACATCTTATTCTTCCTCAATGTTTCAACCATTTCTTTCCAAACTTTAAACCATCCATCCTCATCATAACCAAGTGATTTAGCAATGACTCTAAAACAAAAAATTTCCATCACCAAGCGGATCCCAAACCCCACCCAAGAACTTATGTGATTTCTGAGGTATTTGATTGAGGTAATCCACTTCCTAAAATAAAAAAGTTGTAAGCCAAAATTCTAAACTCATTAAAGGATTCAACACTTGCCAAAGATGAGCTTCTGTTTGACACTCAATTTCTTCTTCTTCATCCTTATTGGATTCCAATGGCACCAAACCTGATGAACTTTCACTTTCCTCAACTGAACTTTGAAATTCAGATGAAGATCCTGACTTGGACTATAAACAATTCACAATCAGTTCATTAAACCAAAAAAATGAACCTTTCACAAAAAAAAAAGACTAAAAATCATTTTTCTTTTCTTCTTTGGTGCCCTTCTACTTCTCTTTGCCCACTTAAGTTCCTTTTCAAAGTGTTCAAATTGAGAAGGATCTTGCTGTTTATCTGTCAATTTTGGATGTCCTCTGCTGAATTGCAAGACTTTAGGTTCAAGTCTTGGCTTTGATTGATAATATGCCATCTGTTTCATCAAGTGCTTCACCAGCCCGCAATAATCTTGATCAGGATGATTCAAGATCATTGCATTGAGCTTATCATGTAACTGAGAATTGTTTATCATGTAACTGAGAATTGTTTATCATGTAACTGAGAATCTTTGAGCAGTTCATCAACATCAACCTTTAAAAATTCAAAGGATCAAACATGAGTCAAGTAGGAATCATTGTTCAAAAAGAATTAATCAAAAAAATTAATCACAAAGAATTAATCAAAAAGCATTAATCAAAAAGCATTAATAAAAAAGCATTAATAAAAAAGCATTAATAAAAAAGCATTAATCAAAAAGCATTAATCAAAAAGCATTAATCAAAAAGCATTAATCAAAAAGCATTAATCACAAATTGATTTGAATAATCCAACTTAAACCAACTTAAAGAACTAGAACTGCAAGGTTTATAATCCAACCTCAACTGAGGATGAATATCTTCAGGCACAACAGATCCTCTTGACACTAGTAGGTCACCTATTTGGTGGGAACAGGGAAAACCCATAGTCATTGAGTATGACTTGGTGCACACTTCCCCATGATGGTTCCGCTTTAACTTCTCTAATTGTTCCCCAGCAATTTTGATTGCTTGTAAAGACACCTTTTATCCCAATGGTAACAGTTCAGTAGGAAGAACTATTCCAATATTTATTTGAGATTTGTTAAGCGCAGCCTGAACCAATTTAATTTGATTGGAAACTGTTACCTCTAGGTTTCTCCAAACATCCAACATTTTTCCTGACAAATTTGCAATTAATTTTTTGAGAGTAGAATGAGCCTCTTCAACCCAAGACATTTTTTTATTTCCAAAGTCTGAGTTTTTTCAAGTCCAAGCCATTACAAACATCTCTTTGATACAGAAGATATTATGATCCATATACTCAAGTACATCCTCACGGTCTGCAAAAAAAAAAACTTTGAACAAGTCATAATGTAAGCAACCCAAAAACTAGGAAGATTAACAGTAGAGGATGTGATTTGGCACTTACTCTAAGTGCCGCATGATTGACCTCTTCCTCCTCCTTGGTTTTTGAGGCCCCATACTTAGCCCACAGAGACATAAAGCTTTGCCACCCTCCAACATCATTATTGAAGCGCACTTTACAGTTTCCTTTTATGTTTTTAGACAATTGCCATTGACAGCACTGTCTTGTTGACTCAGGTAATATTTTTTCTAGAGCAAGGATCAAATCTTTTTCACAGTCCATCACAAAGACTTTGGAAAGTCTCTCAGGATCATAAGCCAACTCCTTTAGCACATTTACAGACCAACTGTAGAACTCAAACGTTTCTCTTGTTATAAAAACAAGAGCTTTTGTGAAAGTTTTCTGGTTGGAAGTAATTCCTACAACGTGCAATAGGGTGATGTTGTACTTATTTGTCTTATAAGTAAAATCCATCATAGCTATATGATGGAATTGCTTGAAAAGCTTTAATGACTCAGGTTGAGCAAAGAATAGGGCCTCCAAGTGAATCTCTCCACTGAATTTTGCTTGATGAACCCAACCTGAATTACCAAGTTAGTTGTTCAAAGTGGACCTCCATAAAACTTTTTGCCTTTAGTTCTGCTAGCACTACCTTACACTTAGTGTTATAAATTGTTTTGTCATCAAAATATTTTCCACCATCAATCTTTCTCAATTTTATTTTCAGTTTAATAGTATTGATCCCACCATAATTCATGACTTCTTTTGAATTCAATAAGGCCATCCCAGAAATTCTCCTCAGGTGATGATTCACTATGGGGTTTGGAGATGGTTGATAGTTATTTCAATCATGTCTGTATGATATTTGCCACAAAGGGGTCTGCCTTTGTGTGACTTGCATGGATTCAAAACTTGCACCCAAACTTCCATGTGTGAGTTTTCCTTGACCATTTGGTGAGCAATTGCCCAGACTTGAAACCATGTCTATCACAGGCTAAATCCGCATATTTATCAAGATTTGAGTTGAAAACTGTTAAAGCGCAGCCATGATTCATTTCACATGTTTAACAATACTTTTGGGAATCTTCCTTAGTAGGAAAGGCCCTCACAGGAGGTGGTTAAAGTGGATCTGGCACCAATTAAATGGTTATATTGTATTGAAATAGTTATTTAGTTATCAGCCACCAATCAGTTTCCATCAAATTAAATAAGGCCAAGGCCAGAGTAACATAAAATGTTACTCACCACCAGAGGTCAAATCCATTTTTGAAACATCTTGTTCCTCAATTTTAACCCTAGATGAGGATGCAATTTGTTCTTCCAATGTTCCATGACCCAAATCCTTTTTTTCCAAAGCTTTGTCAATGGCACTATCAATTTAGTCCTTCAATACAGCCATGTCATAAACAGCAGGGCTTGCCACTGCTTCCATAATGCAAAAAAAATGCAATGGTACTTCAGTATTCAATCTAAATTTCAATTGAACAACTACAAATTTTGATCACTTTTGAGTTGAGAAAGATCAATTTAACCAACAGGCAGTAAAAATTTAGTTTTCTGTTTTCCAATGGGCGGTTTGAGAGTGTAATTTTTGGTACAGGGATGATTTCAAAGATTTTGTTTTCCAAAGGCAATCATTTTGTTTGCAGTTTTCACTTTATGATTGCTAGTTGTGGTCCAATAGTCTCAAAAAGTATGTTTTGATCCCAAATTTGGGTTGATGGAACCCAAATGTGGTCTAGGGGGTCCCAAAAATTCTGGTGAAACCCCCAGGGGGTTGTATACCCCCGTACACGGGTCTAAATGGTTGTGTACAGGGGTATAAAATCCAAAAATTCCCTTTGGGGTTAAGTGTGTTTGGAAAAACCCTTTGGAGTTTTGTATGGGCCGTGTAGGGCCCTACCCAACACCCACACAACTGGGTTTTTTGAATCTATCAGCACCCAAAAAATCAAATATTCAAATTTAGAAAAAAAATCACTGCTTCCATACTGTCAAGCAGCTTGCCAAATATTTAAGCTTATGTTACACTTGAGTCTTCTTTCTGGTTTCTATGTGCTTCTTTTTTTTTTGAAGGGTTTTAGCAACACTTGAAACCTTGATCCCTTTTCTAGCTCTTGTGGCTTCATTTAATGATTGTATGAATACCACACCAGTAAAAGTTGTCTTGATCTCCCTTTTTTGAGCTCAGGAATTAAAATTTCAAAATCTCAGGTCCAAAATATATCCACAATAGGGAATATCAAAGTTAACAAAACCTGCCATTTTTTAATGGCGGGTTCCAACCCAAATCTGGCATTTCAAACCCGCCATTAAAAATAAATAAAAAAACCACTTATTTCACATCAGACGTGTCAAAGTTAACATGAAATAAGTGTGTTTTTTCAAATAATTTATTTAAAGGCTTCCGCCACCTGTCCACGTCATCCATCCCTGGCTTTTCACCTTCTTCTACCTCCAACCTCATTGCAATTTTTTTTTACCTCTAGCCTCATCATAAAAAGATTCACCACTCTCATCATCACTCTCATAAACTTATCACCCTCATCACTTGATCACTCATTACTTTATTGCTCTCATTGCTTCATTGCTCTAATTGCTCCATTGCTATCATGGCTTCATTTCTCTCATCACTCTACCTCCAATGAGAACTTTTACCTCCAACCTCATCCAAAGAATCAAATCATTGTTTTATTTCTCTTGTCACTTTATTGCTCTCATCACTTCATATCTCTGATCACTTTATCTTGCTTGTCACTTTATCCCTCTCATCACCTTATTGCCCTTACTCTTTCCAAATGGCCCCTCAGCAAACCTCCCCCCACAAGTCCACACAAAAGTCCAACACACCAAAGCAAACATTGCCAAGGAACTCCACAACAAAAAATCCTCCCCCATCAGCTTCCAAGGGCTCAAGTCAGCTCAAGAGATCTGATCACATCATCCTGGTCAACTGGCTCAAAATTCCCTCCAACTATGATTCCTGCTTTGGATTGAAAAATGAAACACGTTTTGGCAAAACTCCATCCTCTAAGGTCAATGGTTATCTCCTGATGGCCAATGAACTCAAGAGAAAAAAAAAAGGTAGGCTGGATCTTTCATGCAAACAGATGAGGGAGTGATTCAAGAATTATTGAGCCAAGTGAAAAAAGGCCCACTCCATGTCAATCTCCACCGGCTTTGGTATCACCAACTCTGACAAAGCCAAGGGAATCAACTTGGTGGTTGATAAGTTGGACTCCATTTGTCCTTTTTATATTCAAATGGATGAAATCTTTGGAAAGAAGGCCAAAATCACCCCTTTAGCCGCTTTTGATGCCCAAAAATCTGATTCAGTCAACGCTGAGGACTTGGCTGGGGATTCTCAGCCTAGCAATGGTGATCCTGAAGAAACCTTTGCCTTTGAGTGGCCCCCATCCAATGCCAAGGAGGATATTCAAACGCAATCAGCTCCAATCACGTCTACTTCTGCCTTGATTTATGTGTCAAACCAAGATTTAATAGATGATTTCTTCACATAACTTCCAAATAACTCCAAAGGGTGTATCAATTTTTGCCATCCAACTGCCCACATTTTTCCACCCCAAGATATTGAAGGACCAGCTGGGTTGACAATTTTTTTTGAAACATGAAGGAAAGTGGTGACAAATTTGATTTCCTTCTTATCTTGTTCTGAGAGTTTATCCAAGGGCACAAATTCAATTATTGCAACCAGGGCTTGGTGATCAGATCAATTGAGGACAATTAATTTTCCACAGTGGGAGAAATGGAACTGTTTGATTGTTTGTTTTGCTTTCTAAATCTCTTCCTGGGTGGGTTTTTGCCTATTCTTTTTCTTTTTTGAAACAATTGAAGGGTAAAGATCCAAAGGATGTGGTTTCCAACCAGAACAGACCACCTTTTTATTAATAACTTCCTCAGTAACTTCCAAAGACATTTCTGAATCCCAAGATTGAAGCCTCTTTTGGCAAGCAGCCCTACTCTACCCACCTCTCTGTGTGTTTTTCAAGCCATCTCCTTCCATCTTGCTCCCTCCCAATCCTATACTTAGATTGGGGTAAGGAACAAGGTGGGATTCAATTGTTTGTGTAACATTTTGAGGGGGGTGGGAGAAGAATTGGATGTTCCCCAAAAGCGGTCAAATGTTTTCCAAAAAAAAAAAAAAAAAAAGTCATTCCAATAGAAATCATTAGTGAGACATGATTGAATAAAAAAAAACCAGACCTGGACTTGAACCCAGGGACACCAGAAGCTGAATCCCCCCCCCCAAAAAAAATTGGCATGAGTGACCCATGTAACACACCAACAAGCAAAGTTATCAAACAAATTAAAATTAAAAAATAAACCTACCTTCCATGGCAAAGAGCACCTGAAAAAACCAAAAAACACCCTGTTGGCTTCTGGTTCAGTCCAGAGACACCTAAAAAGAAAAAAAAGATCAAAAAGAAAAGAAAAGAACTGGAGGTCAGCTCCAAAGAAATCTCAAAAAGCAGGTGCAGGAGGCATTGGCAATCAATTGCTTGATAGATTGCAAAACAATTGCAAAACAATCAAGAAATCAATTTGGTTTCAATTGACTGATCTAATCCAAATTGATCAATCAATTGATTAGGAATTTATTGGTGGGGGTTGTTCAAGTCAGGAAGGAGGAGGTGGGGGAGGAGTAAGGGGATAGAAAGAGAAGGAAGGGGCTTACCAGATGAGGAGGGGGATGCAAGTGAGATGAGGTGGAGCTGGGAGAGAAGACCTGGGGGAAGTTCAAAGGAGAGGTAAGCAAGGTTGGTTTAGTGAGTGGAAAGAATGAGGGAAGGGGACTCACTGAGTCTGTTGGTGAGTTGGATGGTGGATGTTTTGGGGAGCTTGGTTAGGTAGGTTTCTTGGTGAGGTTGATGAGGCTGGTGAGGTTGGTTAGGTTGCTGAGGTGAAGGAGGTGGTTTGATGAGGATGAGGAAGGAAGGTGACCAGTGTGTGAGTGGGGTGAGGTGGAAGTTTTAGAGCGGTGAGGTGGAGGGGAGAGGTGGGTGGGCTGGCAAGTGGTGGGGTATGAGGTGGAGGTGTTTTTTGATTTTTTCTAAGTCCACTAAGAAAAAAAAAAAAAAAAAAAAAAAAAAAAAAAAAAAAAAAAAACCAACTCAGCCTGGAAACTTGGGTGAACAACCAAAAAAAAAAAACTTACTGTGAAGTTATTTTTCACCTATTTAAAAATCAAACATTAAGCATAAAAGCAAGCAAGGGTGAGAGGAAGAATCTGATCTCTCATAGAAGAAGATGAGGGACAAGATGAGACAGGGATGACTTGAGTTGGGTCAGGAATATCATCTTCAAATATTTTTTCCCATTTGTCTTTGATGTTGGCCAAAAGATTTTGAAGGATTACACAAGTGATAATCCAGTTGATGAGGAACTTCATGTCTTTGGGGTTTTGAAGCTGGTTTTTCATTTAACTTAAGCTGGCCCATCTTCCTTTCAGGACTCCTATGGCATGCTCAATCCAAACTTGTGATTGGGCAAGATGATAGTTTAAATTGTTTTTTCCTTGATTGTTAGATGAAACATTCTGGTATGCTGGAACTACATATTTTCCACTAGCATAAGCTTAATTGGCCAGAAGGTATCAATCTTGGTCAAAGTAGTTCCCTGGTTGTTGGGCAATTTGCATCCGATTGAACATGTATGAATCATGACAAGAACCTGGAAGGCCAGCATGGAGGAATATGAAGTTCTTGTTGTTATCACAAGCAAGTTGTAGGGCCACAGAGTATCTAAACAAAAAAAAAATTGAAACATATTTAGTCAGTGGTTTGATCAAAGGTGTTATCAAATTCATTGAAAAAGAAATGAATCATTTGCCTTTTTTTTGCAATCAAAATAGTGGTTGCCATCTAGCTTGGGTTTATTGACTCAAGGGGATGGTGGTTCCATCAACAAATCCAATGCAACAAGGAAATCCTTTGGTCTCCATTACTTGAGATATCTCCTTGCATTCTTCTTTGGTTGGCCAAGAAAGGACTGAGAAACGGAAAGGTAGGATAGCAATAATGACTCTTTTGGTGTATACATCAATGCTTCCATAACTGACTGAGAATATATTTTCCAATTGATGGATTGCTGCTCCAGTTCCATTTGAGTTCCCAATCTACAAAGAGCAACAGCAAGTTGGATGGCTGGATTGCCTTGAGGATTCAAAGAATTGTTCTGGAAGATGGGGTGTTCTTCAATCATCTCCAAAAGTTTCATGAATGAAGGCAACAAAGTTTGGAATAGTGGCTGGAAGCTTAAGTTGGGGATGAGATGAAGATTTTGCCTTTCATACATAGGGTTGTGGAGGGTGTGTATTCTTGGAACCATGTATTGCTTTTCCAGCAGAGAATTCAAAGCTAAAAAAAGTTTATTCTAAATTAGATTCTGAATCAGAGTCTGAATGGGAGTCAAACAGTAGCAAAAGTTCAGTCAGCTTTTTTGTGTTTTCAACTTGCTGGAGGGGAGTTTGATTGGACATGTTGAGAAAGATGGTGATGTGATGTGGGGTGATGAGATGATGATGAGATTTGTGTGAAGATGGAGATGTGAAAATCAATAGAGATGTGAAGCAAAGGAGATGAGATGTGTGTGATGAGATGTGTGTGATGTGATGGAGATTCAACTGGTATGGGTTTGCTGATGTGGATGGGTGTTTTAGATGTGATGGATGGTGGATGGATGATGGTGCATAAATGGCAGATTTAATGGCGGTTTTGATGTTTGAGATCTGCCATTTTCATGAAAACTGCCATCTTGAAATATACCACTTAGGGGGTATGTGTATTTCAGAAACCCCCCATTAAAAATGGCAGGTTTCTAATGGCGGGTTTGGTCAAAAAAAAAATGGCGGGTTTCTAATGGCGGGTTTGCTAACTTTGATATGCCCTAAAATTATTTTGAGGCTTTTTTTTTTTTTTTTTTTACAATACATGGATGAAAGAATCATTTTCTAAAAAATAAGGATTTGGGTATAGAAAAAGTTTGAAATAATTATTTAAAAGATACATACGTACATTATCACAATAAAAGTTCTTGATGTGAATAAAACACCAGGGGCTCCAACTAAATTGATGCCTAAAAAATTAAGTACCAAATAAAGGCCTTTTTAATTGAAAAAAAAAAATAAAATAAAATAAAATAAAAGACACAGATCAAGGATTTTTTTCTGCTACATTGACCCCTTTGGATATGTTTTCCAATCCAAGGATGACAGGTAAACCTTGAAAAGATCAGCAAAAGCATGTAGGAAATCAATTTATAAAATTGGATTCTGTTTTAAAATTTTTTATAAATTTTTAAGGTGTAAACACATTGCTTGGGTGTGAAATGATGCCTTTTGATAGTGTGTTACAACAAAGGAGGATTTTAAACATCAATTCATTCCTTGGTTTCACAATTTGAATTAAATTCTATGGTTTGAAGACAACCTTAAAATAACTTAATCTAATCAGTATCTACTTTTGAACAAAACTGGTGAGACCAAAAATCACTCTAATAACTTAGTGAATTTTGCTCACTAGTTTTCTGTGCTAGGAAAGGGGCCATCAATTTTCACCACTCATCCTTAAATTACAATTGATCCTCAAATCATGGATTTCAAATTTGGATTTATTATATGATTCACTTGAATTTTAAATTGATCTTTAAAACTTTCACATCATCTATCATCCTCAACCATGGAATTTGATCTTGGTTTTATCAATTTTCATCAATTTATCACTGGTCATCTTCAAAAAAACAGTTTGAAAATTTTTTGTTTTTGCACATTAAAAGTTCATAATCTAAATTAAACAACCCTAACCAGGACCTAATCCTTTTCTTTTTTATCTCAAACCTGGGCTCAATACGTTTATATCATTTTCATTTCTTGTCATCCACTGAATTAGAATTACATATCATTCCCTTGCATATTGTTTTTTCTCATTTCCCTCAGTCTTTCATTTCAGCATGTACCTCAATGAAAACATTTCATTTTAAATCCCAAATATCTTCACATTCCTTATGCTCTACATTACTTTGGAATAAAAGCAGAAATTCCTTGGGTTGTATCTCATCCACACACTGGGCTTCAGATTAATTTAATATCAAAAATATTGTTCCTGTTGATTGATTTCTCATTTAGTTAATTTTATATTTTATTTGAATTTTCTGATTAAAGATTGTTAAATCAAGCTAGTGCCAGTTCTATCTTCAAAAAACTAATCTAAACCTTTCACCTTGCTTTGAAGCATCAGAATTTAAAATTTAAGACAAAATCCTAACTTTGAGATTCACTGTAGCATTTGTCTCTTTACTTTCAACAATTTCCAGCTATTCAATTTGCCTCTCTTAAGTACTTGGGATGGACATGTGAAACCTGGGGCAATGAATTAAGGCCTCCATAAACCCTTTCAAGTATTTCTTCAGAAACCCTGTCAAGTATTTCTGGGATGTGATTATCTTGATAATTTGAAATTGAAATTAGATTGAGCAAATTTAACATGAAAACATACTACAAACACCTTTTCTTTTTTTTAAATAAAAAAAAATTAATCCAAATTTGATTTCAGATTTCAGAAACAGATTGGTGAATCATACAAATAATCAAAAGCTATGTCAAAGAAGGATTTGTTTTAATAAAATGGTATTTTTCTGTAGATATCATTTTATCAAAGATAAATTAAAAGATACTAAACATACCCACCTTTTGCAAGGAATCCAAACCTTATTTTGGATTTTCTTCTTTTTTTTTTAAAAAAAAAAAATATTGATCTTATGAAAATCAAAAATGTTAAAAATTGAATTTATTTGATTGAAATAAAAATTTACTGGTGTTTTTTAGATGCCATTGTACAAACAATAAGAATAAATTAAGAAAATTACTACATGTCTTACTGGGATATCAATCTCATTTTATATTTAAGATGAATAACCATAAATCATAATAAAAAAAAACTCAAAATTTTTTTTGACCAAAATTAACTCATCATGACATATTTTCAATACCATTGTAGGACACATGAAAAAAAAAAAATTAAACATAGATTCTAGGAAGAAACCTATTGTTGGTGGTGAATCCAAATCCATGTCAGATTTCAGAAAATGATGAATAAACAAGAAGAATTTTTTTCTGATCAAAATTCATAACATCATCTTCCAAAATGGGAATTAAATCTTTTCTAAAAAATTTCAATCATTCTTCATTCCAGATCTCCCCATGATTGAAACCCCTTTGGTGCCTGTATTCATTTAAAATATTATTAGAAGGCTATAAAATTTGATAGCCTTAAAATTGAGTGAGGAAGGATTTTTTGTGATTCAAATCCTTGAATTTAAAGTTTAATTCCCTTCCCCATCTTCTTTGGGGTGGGCCACTCAATTAATTTCTTCACTTCAAGAATTCACTGTATGTGTGTTGGTTTTAGAGGACTTGGGGCACAAGCACATTTAATTAAAATTTTCAAAGTGAACAAGGTAATTGAGTGGTCAACCCTAAAGAAGATGGGAATTCAAGTTAAATTTTAAATCAAAGGATTTAAATCAACCAAAATCCTTCCTTACAAGGATGATGGATAGAGTTTGTTGTGATTCACACCTTGCAAAAAGAACTTGTAGCTCATGAACGGTTACTGAATCCTGGATTCCATGGGTAGATTTGGGTTAAATTCCCTTTGACTGTTTTACCCTTTCCTAAAATCTTAACCGAGTTTATTGGTTTTTTTTTTCTTGTGATCTGATGAAAGTTTTTGGAGTTAGGACAAGAAGAAGGTGAGGTTTGATTTAAATAAATACATACCAAAGATTTTGCTTGGAGAAAAAGATTGGATGAAAGAAAACCAGAAGATTCTGGTACAAAGTTCTTGCACAAGAAACAAGATTGGGTCACAAATAATTTGTAAAAAAAAATAAAATAAAGAAAGAAAGAAAGAAAAAGAAAGAAAGGAGAAGGGTTTTTTACAATATGGTGCATTGAAGAAAGAAAGGAGAAGGGTTTTTTGCGATATGGTGCATTGAAGCTTGAGTCAAGAAATGATTTGATTGGTGGGGATCACAGATCATACATCTGTGGTTGTGGTAGGTTGAGTGGGTTGAACATTTTGAAGTTTCAATAAATACCTACCAACCAAATCAAAAATTCAAAGAATAAAAACATCTTTTGTATATATTTTTTTTCTAGTTACATCAAAATTTAAACCCCCCTTCCCCCCCCCCCAAAAAAAAAAAAAAAAAAAAATAACCTTAACTTAGAAACTAATTTTCAAGCTGGCTTTCTCTCTCCCCATGGGGAAAATCATCAGTAGTTGCTTCCATGCAACCACCTTGCCAGTCCACAAAGAATTGGACCAGAGTTATCCCAATTGGGATAACTCGCTGTAGTTTCTTGTGAAACTACATCCTGCAGTTTCCTAGAATTTCTAGACCACAATTATCCCAGATTTGAACCACCAATGGAGTATGAAACCAGAACAAAGAATTTGAGCAAGGACCCTGGACAAAAAAAAAAATTAAAAAAAAAAAAAAAAAAAAAAAAAAAAAAAAAAAAAAACAGGACAAGAACTCAACCCAATGGATTGATAGAAAAATCCAACCGATCGAATGACTAACTAACCAACAGACAGACCGGCCATGAAGGCCAAAAATCAAGAATACTCCACTCCACCCAACCACTTCCAAAAGCTCTCAGAACCACCATGGATGTGTTGGAATCCCCTGATCCATTTTTTTTTTTTTTTTTTTTTTCAATACTATCTCTAGATCTATCTATTTTCAACCCTTCATCTTTACAATCAACACATTTCTTTTCATTCTGAAATCTCATCTACCACCACCATTCAATAAATTTCACCAATCCAACTCAATTTTATTTCCATTACCATTACCATCAACATCAACATCAACATCAACATCAACATCACCATCACCATCACCATCACTATCACCATCACCATCACCATCACCATCACCATCACCATTGATACCATTGCTACCACCATTCTAACCATCACCCCCTCATTATCATCATTCTCATTCTTATCATCATCATCATCATCATCATCATCATCATTCACATCAATTCCCCATTATCAATCATGCTAGGCAACTATGCCTGGGGACCTAGTTGCTTCTCTTAAAATAGTGATACCCTTCTCCCCCATGATGATAGGTAACTACTATGCCTGAGGACCTAGTTCCTCCTCTCAAAATCTAATCTCATTCCCCATCCCATATCCTGACAAGGTCCTGTCTTTTCATCCATTCTCCATCTCTCATCTCTCTCACTCTCACTCTCACTCTCATACTCTTTTCTCAATTCTCATGAATCTCTGAATTGATGATTGACCTCAGATCGGTTTCAAAATGTGTCAGTCAAGGTGGTGAGTTGTGCTTTCCTGTTCATGTTCTGTAACTAACCTACTTAGTTACCCTTATGTCTACCTTACACTATTCTCATTATCCTATTATTCCTGTCTCAGGCCCCTTCTGGGGGCTCTCTAGTTGTGTTCAACCTGCTGCCTTAGGCCCCCCTTTGGGGTTCTTTAGTCATCTTTAAATAATGGTCCTTCCCTGGGATGATTGATGAAAATCATCTGATTACCAGACAACAAGACCAGAGTTCCCCTTCCACCTCATCAGATCAGTTCCACTTGACTATACAAGTATTATCCCTTCAACATTAGCTCTTTGCAGCCTTATCGTTTCCCTCACTCCTCAACATCACCTTACTCCTTATCTGAAAGTAGAAAGGCCCACCTTAGAACTCCTGGTCAGACTTTTCTTCTGATGCCCGTGTCTTATGATCATGTGCCTTGACATGAAAACAGTCTTGCCCATACTCATCACACCTGCTCCTCATCCTTCTGTCCAGTC
Source organism: Puccinia polysora (assembly GCA_025617555.3). NCBI lineage: Eukaryota > Fungi > Basidiomycota > Pucciniomycetes > Pucciniales > Pucciniaceae > Puccinia > Puccinia polysora. The sequence goes on from CM062616.1 coordinate 46,003,459, forward strand.
GATCTCTCTCTCTTTTTTTTTTTTTTTTTCTCTCTCTCTCTCTCTCACTCGTTTGTAGACCAGACTATACTGAGCACATCCGATGCTGGTTTTAGACTGAGAAATCAAGATAAGATTGAGGCTTTGAACACAGATTTCATCCGGACGGTTATGGGTTGGGTTGATGGAAGGCAAGAGGGGCGAGGAGGAAGGATGAAGGGATGATGTTGATTGCTGTAGTGATAGGGGTTCGTTGGACGGTGAGTCGATGGAGGGATGGATCAGGTCCTTGGGGGAGGTGAGGGAGGAGTATGATAGTAGCTAGGGATGGGGGAGGAGATGATCGATGGATGGGGATTGGATCGAAGGCCGAGAGTGAGGTGGGTGGTGTGAGTGATGAGGGAGTAGAGTAGGTAAGTGATCTAGGATCAGTTTCGGTCGATCTTGGGATGATGATGATGATGATCGATAGTCGTTGTGAGTAGATCGAAGTGATGAGCGGTGAGCCCTGGGAGAGGATGAGAATGATGGATAGGCCGAGTGGGATCGAGGGATTAGGATCCTGGCGAGTCGATCAGGATCGGTTGGATGACAGGCTCCTGATCCAGAGTTGAGATTTGAATCGGTGGCTGTTGGATGGTGGATGAGATCGAAGGTGTGTTTAATTAAACCTTCATGGCGATGGCGATGGCGATGGCGATGGCGAGGTGAGTGAATGAGTTGAAGTTGGGTTGAAGTGCTATGATTTCTTAAATAAATATCATGATTTGTATGGCATGCAATAATCCATAGTAGGTATGTAATACTTTTGAACCTGGGTGGCTGGGCTGTGCTATGTAGGAGTGAGTGAGTGTCTCTGAGAAATGCTTCTGTCGAGTCCAGTTAAATCAATACTAATTACTTGTTATCGATTCGGTTTCTCGGGCCTCCCTCGGCTCGTGCTCTTCTCTGCTTTCGAATCTGCCTGCTGTCCTCCGCCCTCCGTCCTCCGCCCTCCGCCCTCCGCCCTCCGCCCTCCGTCCTCCGCCCTCCGCGCCTCCTAATTATCTACTGACTGAGTCTCCGCCTGCTCCTGCTCCCCCTCTTTCTCTCCCCCCGCGCCTTCTTCCCGCTTCCTCTTCTCTCACTCTTGACTCCTGACTCCAGTCTCCTGACTCGAACCTCGCCCGAGGCCACCCTCCTCTTCACATCCACCACCACCCCTCAATCTCCCTCTTCAACCTCCCCTCCCTCCCACCCACCCTCCCTTCATTCGTTCATTCCTTCCTTTCCTCAATCCTCAATCACCCTTCATCATGTCCCTCATCCTCTCAGATCCATCCGAGAAACAGTCACTACTCCACAAACCTGATCCCCCTCCCAGGATCTTCCTGGCTGAAGACTTACTCGACCATACCTCTTCCTCCGATTGTTGGGTCTCCTTCGATGGCAAGGTCTACGACATCTCGTCAGTCCCCCCCCCCCCCCCCTTCTCTCTCCCTCTCTCCCTCTCAAACCCGCTCTCAACCTCGATTGCTCTCCTTCCCTTAGGTCCTTCTTATCCGACCATCCTGGTGGTGACGAACTCCTACTCCGTCATGCCGGCAAGGTCAGTCCCTCATTCCAATCCCAATCCATCCAGCCTCTAACTATCCAACCCCTCATCCCTCCACTCCAGGACCTAGGCCAGCTCATGGATGACCCAACCCAACACTCTCACTCCAAGGCTGCCTACGAGATCTTGGCAGACTTTCAAATCGGTATCATCGGATCCCCCGAGACCATCCTCGATCCCAACCTCGTCATCGATGATAACTTCCAACCCACCAAGACTGACCTCGATAAGGATTACGCCAGGAATCAATTCTTGGATCTCTCGAAACCGTTGATCGTTCAGATGTGGAACTGTCGATTCTCGAAAGCCTTCTACCTCCAACAGGTTCATCAACCCAGGCATCTCTCCAAACCGGCTAGGTTGTTCGGCGCTTGGTACTTGGAAATGTTTACGAGGACGTCCTGGTACGTCGTCCCGATGATCTGGTTACCGATCGCCTTCGCCCTCTTTCATCGATCCCTCCAACAACTCCAACTCGATCATCTCCTATCCCTCTCCTCCGCCTGGTCGATCGCTATCGGCTGTTTCTTGTTCGGTAACTTGGTCTGGACCTTACTCGAATACATCCTCCATCGATTCCTCTTTCATATCGACGGCTTCCTACCCGACAGACCCTTCTTCCTCCTCCTACACTTCCTACTCCATGGTGTTCACCATTACCTACCGTACGTCTCTCACCTCGGATCCTCCTCTCAAAAGGAAAAAACCCCTCGTCGAACCATCTCACCCTTTCCCCCCCCCCCCCGCAGCATGGATCGATTGAGACTCGTCATGCCACCGATCCTCTTTGCCCTCCTATCACATCCCTTCACTCGTTTGGCCTACTTGCTATTCCCCGTCGCTCATGCCAATGCAGTCATCGCCGGCTCGTTTACGTTCTACGTGCTCTACGACTGTACTCACTACGCTTTACATCATACCCAACTACCCAGTTACATCAAGGAGATGAAGATCTATCACATGGCGTGAGTACCTCTCCCCCTTTCTTTCCGCTTGAGATGGCACTCGTTGCATCAGTGAAGGATGCTGCCCTAGATGGAACTCTGGCCAACTGATTGGGCGACTGTTTGTTTGAAGTCATCACTTCAAGGATGCAGATCTAGGGTTTGGTGTCACGAGTAAGATTTGGGATTATGCCTTTGGAACGGTCCTACCCGTTCGCTAGTTAGTACGATCCATCAACCCATCATCAGTCACGCCTTCTTTACGATACTCCCCCCTCTCATCATCATTATCATCATTATCAGTTTAGCTTTTTTCTTTCTAGTCACAAAGTGCCCCCCCCTCCTCTCTCTCTCTCTCTCTCTCTCATGCAAGTATTTTTATTAGAATACTCTCTCATCTACAATACGGATCTCAAAGTGATGGATCCTCATACGTTGCCATCACGACAGTAACTTTTTTCTTATCCCTCATCGATTAACTCCCCTTTCCCCTCTCGAAACATCACCCTCTCCTCGTTCTATTAGCAACGGTTTTAAATTTCCTTGAATTCCTATTTCGTCTTGTACGACTTGATTTTATACATATATTTTGGTAATTCATCCAAAAGAGAGCTTTCTCGCAAAATGAAGACGAACACCATCTCCCATCGCTCCGGAGCCCCATCTGATTTCCCATCCTGTCGATATCTCCTCCCACCCCATCCATCCATGAAAAGATGAGCGGCAGGGATTTTGGGTGGGGGAAGGAACGTGGCACACGAAGAAAGAAGGCTCTTTGAAGAGTTGCCGGTGGGCCGAGCGATTTGACGCTCGTCCTTAAAGATCTGACCCTCAAGATACACACTCCCCGTGCGCGTAGCAACATCATGGGTTCACTTTGGAGCGTTGAGTGCCGTGGACCCGACGCCAGGGGCCCCCTTCGAAACGTCGCGCGCGTCGACCGACTGGCGTTTCGACGGCCGGGTCAGTCGATCGACCGATCCATCGAGCTGACGGTCGGCCGGCCGGTGAGCCGAGGTGATCGATCGTTGTCACGACGTCAGCTCGACCAAGACGTTGGATCATCGATCGGCCCCGCTCGCCTGATCGAGGCCACCCCTTCCCTCCGGTTCTGGTCCACCTGCACCCGTCCGATGGATCTACATCGAAGCTGGATGACTCAAGATACTCGTTTCTTCGACCATTTCTCACTCTGCTTTACTCACTTCTTTTTAAGCTCATTTGCCACTTCAAACTATATATACTTTTTTTTTTAAAAAAAAAAAAAAAAAAAAAAAAAGTTAAAAACAAGAATAATAATAATAATAATAATAATCCTTCATTGAGGAAATGTTACCACCTTTGAAACCAATTTTTTTTTTCTTAAAAAATATATATATATATATATATGTAGTCTCATTTTCTGTAATTTTCAACTCAAGGTAATTCTAATATTTCTTTGTTATTTTTTTTTTTTTTTGGTGATTCTACTTGTGAGGGATATCATTTTTAAATGACAAAAAATTTAAAGCATCAAAAGTGAAGTGCTAGCCTCAAGAGTCAAGGGAAATGGCTGAGGTCATACAGTCCACCGATTGGTCAGGTTTGATGACTGGATCAATCAACCTGTCTGCTGACCTGTTCTCCTCAACTGCATTGCAATCCAGCTGAGTTAAGGATCCAATGATGGTAGTTTGAACGGACAACTTCCATTGATCTTTGAGAGGTATCTTGATACTCAACTTGGGAAACATGGGGGTTTTTTTTTTTTTCTTTCTTTCTTTCATTTTTTTTTTTTTTTTTTGAAGCTGGTAACTCCCATCATGGAAATCGTGCCACAGGTTCAATCAGGCTTTGATGGCCTGGATTCATGACAAATCAAGTTTTGTTAATAAAACATACTCATAATCTGAAACAAAAAAAAAAAGAAGAAGAAGAAGAAGAAGAAGAAGAATGAAGAATGAAGAAATTGCTAATAAGCTGATGATTTACTGTGCATTCAGAGCTTGTTTCAACAAATCCAATCATCTTGTAAAATCGATTGATTCCCATGATGTCAAGCTTGTTGAGTTGGATAAAATATCTGGTGGTTCTGATCATTCCAGTAGTCTGCCATGATCAAGTGATCTTGAAAATAAAGATTCACTGAGTTGGGAGATTTGATCTGATGCCAAAAAAAAAAAAAAAAAAAAAAAAAAAAAAAATGATGGAAAAAATGATGAGCGTCTTGAAAATTTATTTAATTCAAGTTGAGCCCCCCCCCCCCCCCCCCCCAAAAAAAAAAAAAAAAAAAAAACTTGCCAAGGGGTGGTAATCCTTCTGCATGATATCATGCTTGTTGAATTGAATTTTGGGTCATTTGGTTCAAAATTTTAAGGGAATTTTGATCTGAGTATATCTGAGGGACTTGCACTCTTTCTTGATCAGGAAAAGTTTTTACTTTAGAAAAGGGAAATCGGTTGAGGGGATGATAAACCATGGAATGATGAATAACTGGATTATCTTCAAATATGATGCTAATGGTTGAAATTCTTAGAAAAAGTTGTTTGAGTCTCTTGATTGTATACCACCCTAGCAGAGAGAAGAAGACATAGAGACTGATAATTACTGAAGCTGATGTCCAAATAACCTCTTGGAATGATCTTGTTTCAATGAATTGAGGAGGCTTGGCATCAAATTCCATGGTCACTTTTTTTTTTAAAAAAAAAAATTTGGTCAAAGATAGACCAGCTGGACCAAAACACAAGATTGAGTCTGAGAGGTGAAGGATCATGTGAATCTTGGGTTTGTTGATCCATTGGCCCAACATCTTGATCAAATGATATAAGGAGTGTTTTATTTGTGTCTTTGGTTGATTTGGGATTTGTTCATGTTTTCTTTGTTGATGTGAGTTTGAAGTATGAAAGTGCAAAGTTGACAGAGTGAGGTCCACAGAATCATATGTTTGGCATTCATCAAGTGAAAAAAAAAGAAGCAAAGGGTGAAGCTTGAAGTGATGTTTTGAAAATATTTTCCAACCAGACTGAGTGAATGTTTGATTAAATAGTTTGGCTGAAGGGAGGGGATGTTGAAGTGAATTTTTAGTTGAAAGACTGGATGTATCCATTTAGTCATGGTAATTTTCAGATCTTTCTTCAAAGGTTGAAGAAACTCTCTGACCAATTATTTGACAATACCAAGAAGTGAAAAGTTGAAGGTAGGCTTTAAAGCCAAATAGAGAAGAATGGGAAACAATGAGGCTACAAAGAGCCAAAGGGGAAGAGGTAATACTTGTTAAGTTGAGTGAAACTGATCTGATGAGGAGGAAGGGAAAATCTGGTTTTTGACAACTGGTAATCAGATGAGTTTGCATTCCAGGTCCAGGGAAGGACCAGTATTTAAAGACAACTAGAGAACCCAAAAGGGGGCCTAAGGTAGCAGGTTTAAAACGACTGGAGAGCCCCCAGAGGGGGCCTGAGACAGGAATAATAGGATAATGAAAATAGTAACATAAAAATAAAGGTGACTTAAATTTTTTAGTTAAAAAATATGAACAGAAAAAGACAACACACCACCTTAAATGAAAAATTTAGGAACCAATTTGAGATCAATCAACATTTCAGAGATTCATGAGAATATGAGAAAAGAATATGAGAATGAGATTTGAGATTTGAGAAAGGATGACAAGACACCACCTTGTCAGTATATGAGATGTGGAATGAAAGCCTATTTTAAGAGGATCAACTAGGGCCTCAGGCATAGTTGCCTAGCATGATATGGGAGAATAGAATTACTATTTTAAGAGGAGCAACAAGAACCCCAGGCATAGCTGCCTAGCTTAATGGGGAGGATGATATGATGATGAGGGTAATGGTGATGATGAGGGTAATGGTAATGGTAAAGCTGATGATGATGGTGATGGTGATGTTGATGGTGATGTTGATGGTGATGGTGATGGTTATGGTGATGGTGATGGTGATGGTGATGGTGATGGTGATGGTGATGGTGATGGTGATGGTGATGGTGATGGTGATTGATAGAGATGAAATGTATTGGTAGCAGTTGTTGAATAATTGTGGGGATGACAGTGTTGAATAGTAATGAATGTGATTGTAGTAAAGATAAAAGGTGGAAGAGTAGGAAGATATAGAGATAGTATTGAACAAAAAGAAGGGAATTATTCCAGCACACCAGCCTTTTCAATACTAGATGGAAGAATTTTGATATGGGGTTGAAGTTGATTTGAGTGTTGTTAGTGGTAATGTTGAAAGTTTGTAGTTAATGTTGTTGAAGGATGAAGTGATGGTTGAATTGGATTGATGTTGGATAATGGATGGCAAAGGATGATGGAGGTATTGATGGGGAAGATGAAGCAAGTGGTGATGTAGCAAGTGCATCAGATGAGATGGAGGAGATGGAGCAATAGGTGATGTAGCAGCAGGTGGAATGAATGAGATGGAGGAGATGGAGCAATTGGAGGATGGAGAGGGTGACAGGATGGGCCAAATGAATAGAACACCCCTTGTTTTGATGGAGATTTTATTGATGAATGAAGAGCAGAGCAAGAGATGATTAGCGATTGAGACGGCAAGCAAGGTTGAGAGAGAAAATGTTGAGAGAGTGAGTGCGCAAAGGTTGAGGTGAGAAGCAATCAAGGTTGTAGAAGGTAGCAAGAGGTATCAAGAGCAAGGTTGCAGATGGGGTGATGAAGTTGATGAAGCCGCCATTGAGGCAGCAAGAGAGGGAATTTTGAAGCAAGCAAGGTTGCATTCAAGGTGCAAGCAAGATTGGGAGAGATTGGATTGTTGAAAAGATGTTGAGAGAAAGCGCACTAGGGTGGAGGTGAGTAGCAAACAGTTGCAAGCGATTTTGGATATTGGATGTAGGAGACAAAATTTTGAGGCAAGCAAGGTTGCGGTCAAGGTGCAAGCAAGATTGTGAAAGGTTGAGAGGAGGTAGAAAAGGTGCTAGATGAGGAGCAAGAGGGACAAGGAAGGGTAAGCAAGAAATGTTGTGATGGAAGAGAGCAATGAGAGGGTGGTGATGAAGATGCAGAGCAGGGATATTGACCAGGCCGTTGATAGATCCAGATGACCATTGTGAACATTTGATTGGGCAGCCTGACTGAGTGGATTACCAACGGTTGTAGATGGTGCCAATGAGGATGGTTCTGGGGATTGAGAAGACCTTTTTCCAGATGAAGATGAGGGAGAGGATCAAGGCAAGATGGAAGAAGGGTAGTGAGAAAGAATTTCAAACATCAAGTTTGAGATCAATGGATTTGGCTTGAATGGAGTTGATGGAATAAATGATGGAAGAAAGTGAGGTTGCAATTAAGAATTGAGGTTGTCATCAAGGTTGCAATTGAGTTTTCCAAGATGATAATAGGTGCGAGCAATGTCATGTGGATGATGGATGTCAAAATCAAAGTTGGAAGCTTGAAAAGATAAGGTATGAGGAAGAGATGCAAGCAACATTGTGATTGACTGGATGAAGAAGACCATGATAATGTTACGAGAAATCAAGGTTGTCAGAAAAGGTGTGAGTAAGGTTGCAGAGTGTGTTGGAGAGCCATCAAGATTGCAAAGTGATTGAGAGCAAGGGCTGAGGAGATAGGAGATGTCAAGGAAGGGTTGGATGATGAGAGTGAATTCAATTGAATGGGAGCTGATGGGATTAAGAAGAAGGGGTGATAGATTGGATCAAGATGAGAATTGGAATGAAGTCAATTCCAAGTCCAAGGTTTGGAGGGTAGAATGAGCGGATAGTGAGAAATAGTTCTTGAGGCTAGATTCAATGAGTTGCCAATGTAGATAGAGTGATTTGAGTAGATCACCAATGGTTTGAAGATACTAGAAGCAGTGAGATAGGCTAGGGATGAGAAAAAAATGATGATGAAATTTTTGAGGATGGTGAGAAGGATGCCAAGGAGTTGAAGGTTGTGATGTCTATGAAGATTGAGATACTGAAGATGGCAGTGAAGGTACTGCATAGAGACAATGGGCTCAGAGGAGTTCCATCCTTAGCATTGGGATCCATTCTGCCACCCAGGAAGACAGAGGTAATGATCATCTTAAGATCAAAGAGATCAATGCACTATGTTGGAGAAGGTTTCAAGTGTACAATTGAATTCAAATTGACAGCAAAGTCTTGGGTGCCATAGGATGAGTGGTATGGATGGCATTGATGGAGGAGGATTTTGGAAATAGCTGAAGCTGGCGGGTGATTGAGAGGAGTAGCTGTGAATGAAATTGGAGAGGAGGAAGAGTCAAGGATGATGGTCAATGGAGGATCATTGATTGAGGGAATATTAAATCTGGGGAATGAGGAAGCGGAGGAGAGCAGATGAAGGATGGAGGAAGGAGGAATGATGATGAAGTTGATGAGAAGGTTATTGAGACAACCAGTTGGAACAATGAAGTTGAACGGATTGCTCAGTGAGATGAGATTTTGATTTTAACTGTGAAAAGTTGAAGGTAGGCTGTAATGCCAAAGAGAGAAGAATGGGAAACAATGAGGCTACAAAGATCCAAAGGGGAAGATTTAATACTTGTAAATTCAAGTGAAACTGATCTGATGAGGAGGAAGGGAAACTCTGGTTTTGATGACTGGTAATCAGATGAGTTTGCATTCCAGGTCCAGGGAAGGAGCAGTATTTAAAGAAAACTAGAGAACCACAAAGGGGCTCTAAGGTAGCAGGTTTAAAACAACTGGAGAGCCCCCAGAGGGGGCCTGAGACAGGAATAATAGGATAATGAAAATAGTAAGATAAAAATAAAGGTGACTTAAATTTGTTAGTTACAAGATATGAACATAAAAAGACAACAAGAAGAACAACATGTAGAATTTCAACCAGAGTGTCAAGGCAGCCATCAAATCCAGTGAAATTTTTCAAAAAAAAAAAAAAAAAAAAAAAAAAAAAAAAAAAATTAAACAAAGATCAATGTCTGATTATCATGAAAATGTAAGTGAGTTAATTTGAAAAAAAAAATAAAACACCTTTGAGGTTCAAAAGTTTGATTGAATAGTTTGGAGTAGTCTGTTTCTTCTAATTCTCTGTTTTTTTTTTTTTTTTTTTTTTTTTTTTTTTTTTTTTTTTGAATTATTGATGGTTCTCTCTTTCTTTTCAATAAATTTCTTGTTGATTGAATCCACTAGAACATAGGATGAATACATCATTTGAAAGGTTTTTTGATTGATTTTGGAAAGCTCATAGAGATGATGGGTGTCAATTTTTTCATTCCAAAATCTGATGGGATTAGGGGCCTAGAAAAGTATAAAAAAAAAATATTATCAATCATGAGAATTTTTATTAAAAGGATTAAATTATTGACCTCAAAGCAATTGATTCCTATTGATTTGAAGAAAATTTTGAAGATAGGAAACAGTTTGCTTATTTTTCCTCTTGGGGACAGATAATTTTCAAATCCCACATGGGTTGAGTGATATTCCAGGAAATGGAGTGTTGGTGACTTCTAAATGCATTGGGGAATCTTCAAAAAAACATAAGAAGGTTGTGATCACTAAGACTTGTTTAGAAATGGTAAAATCAAAAGCTGAGAATCCTTGGTTGGCCATTTAACCGTTTTCCAATTAAAAATGTCAATTTAGTTTTAATGAATGATTCATTTGGGGACTGAATTAATCTCTTCAAATATTTGATCTGCCATTTAAAGCATTCTAGCTCTGTTGGATTTTGACAAATAGTGACAATTATAATCTTGGTTGGATAAGTGAGGGGGAAGACCAGATAGTGTCAATTAGAATGATTGGTGTTTGTTGAATTGCTTTGATATATTTACTGAAGTATCATCTGAATATAGTGTTATAGGAAAATTTCTAATAACCTTCCCCTGTGCCTTAACACACCATGGATTAGGGAGACTGATGAAATTTTGAATTTCTTAATTGATTTCTATGTAATAAAATGTCAAAATTTGATCTAACAAAATTTCAGAAATTAATTCTCATGATCATTTTATTTTCATGAATTAACTCATCCTAAAGTTTTTTTTTTTTTTTCACAGATATCTGACAAGAAAACTCCATCTTGTTCTATTTTGGAGTACTCCTTCAGAAATTGATCACTAAAAATTTCCATTAAATTTGAATCCATGAATTTTGCTTGAGCAGGAATGCTGATCTCCACTATGATTGAATTGAGAATGGAACATTCCATTGGGGCACATGAGGTGTATATTTTTGATTCAAAATAGTAAATAAATACAGGAACTACAATTTCTTTGGAAATTAATTGAGCAGGTTCAAATATATAAAAATGGTTGGCGTCTTGAGTCAACATTTGATTTCTTATTTTGGGTGACATAAATTCACACCATTTCTTGGATTGGCTGAGCTTGAAATGATCAAATCCAACAGATTTTGTTCTGGATAAAAGTCCAGAATGGGCCCCACGTAAGGATTTGAAAGCTCCTGAAATTTTGGAAGGAAAAAAAATTAAATAAATTATATTTAAATAAATCTTGAATTATTAAAAAATTAGGAAACAGCTCAAAAAAAAAACCTTACACAGGATATAATAAACTTCAATATGAGGGAGAAGGATGGAATCCCCAATACAGATGTTTTGGATTCTGTGGAGAATTCCAAAAATTGGAAAATCTGGGTTCATGTCCACCAGATTGAATTCCATGTGGGAAAATCATTCCCACAAAGGTTTAAAATCCCCTGAACCTGCCCATATAGAGCGTGCAAGACAATATGGTGAGTATGACCCACAATAATTGATTCAAAAAACTTCTAAAACCAAGAAAACTAACCAAAAATAAGTTTCCCTTTGTTCTTTGCCTTTTGATTAATGATTTAATGGTCAACATTCCCATCTTTCTGAAAACTCTCACCCACCTCCTTATTCCTAAAAGGAAACCAACAATTTTCTCCCCCCCCCCTGCTTTAATTGCTCAACCTCTTCAACATCAACATCCAAATTTTCTAATATGGAAGGATTGGTAAGTATTTGATTCAAATTGGCATTTGTGAAATCTTCCCATCCATACACTGATCAGCTTCATATCCAAACTCATCATCCATCAGCTGATCAGTTTCATCCGGATTGGACACCATCCCCCAAGGACATGTTTCAAATGCTCCAATTGTTAGATTGGTATCAAAGGGAAAATCAAGGTGGTCTCCATCAAAAATTGATCCACAACTCATTATTCACCTCACTATTTTGAAGTTGGAGGATGAATCCATATACATAGGATCTTGGTGAGTTTTTTTTTGACAGATTTCTAAGTTTAACTTGATGACTCAGTAGTCTAATATGTTGTTGTTGATATTATTTCTTCATAGGAATTCCTTGATAGAGTAAACAGAAATATTTAGAGCCATGGGAGGTAGGAATGACCTCAAAGCCTTTGATACCCTGTTTTTTTTTTTTTTAAAAAAAAAAAACCAGCTCTGGAATAAGTCTCTTTTTACTAATCAGTGACATTACAAACTAACCTTTGTCCATTTTTTCCTTGATATTGATTAGTTTGTTTGAGACGCAGCCAATCCATAAGTTGTCACAATTAGAGAGTTGGAGAATGTACTCCAAAGCATGGCTGGCAAGACACCACCAGTGGCCATCCCAGCAAGTCAAAAACCATGAGGTCACCAAGCCCTGACCATTGAGCAATGAAATACCCGTGGCTTCCCTCTCTTTTCTTCTCATCTCAGACAGGATTTTCAAAATTCACAATATATTGTTCCTACTCTTAGATTATATTTCACTTTCTATCATCATTTCCTTCTAATCCCACACCAACCCCAATCTCACCATGCTAACTTCATTCTTTAATCCCTTACAAACCCCAATTTTCTTGGCTCAAGGTACTAACCTTCAATCATCTCCCCCTCAATCCTGCCAAGCAAAGGCAAATCAATGATGCGAAAATTGACCACCCAGACTCTACCAAAAATTCCAGCTCACCCATAAAATTTTGTGTTACAAGCCCAGAGTCAGATGATCAAACTCACCCTCACTCAACCAGCACATCAGAGGACTTGAAAACCAAATCATTTCAGAGAAAACTAAACAAATTGTTCCCTCTTTCCAACAATCTCAAGGCAATTATGGACCAATGTGATGATGTAAGTTCTCCCCCAAGGCCCATTGTTCATTATCAACTTATCTATCCTCCCCCCTCCCTCCACAGTGATCAACCCCACCCCACCCTCCCTCCAATTGTTATTGATGATGCTCAGCCCGCCCATCTCTGGTCCTCATGGTCAGATCTCAAGAAGTGACTGTCTCACCCTCCTCCCCCGTCCCCCCTTCACACTCAACTCTCAGGCCCCACTGCTTTCTGCCTCCAAAGCTCTTCTCTCTTCTTTCTCTGCCTACTCTCCTCCTTCTTACTCTGTTCAACCCTTGACCCTTCCCTCTCCACATCCATCATCTGATCTCAATATCCATCCCTTTCCTCTTATCCAAACTTGAATATCAAGATGAGTGACCATCAACTGATGATGGTCCTCATTCATATGAATTTGAGCCTCAAACATCAAGGCCACCCAGACCTTCTCTTCCATCCCCAGACCATCAGATGCTGCTACCAACTTGGATATGCAATTAAGAAGATTCAAAAAAAAATCAAATGTTATCAATACAGCAAATTGATCCAAGTAAGCCTTTTCTATTTCTCATCATTACCATACTTTAGTACACTCACCAATATGAAAAAAGACCTTGGTGCAGGACAAGATTCAAGAAAAAATCTTCCAATGCAACATTGAGGCATATGGGGAGACCAAAAATGCCCTTGGTGAGCCACTCAAAGGTTTTCTACTACTCTTTACTATTGTAATTTTTCTTTTTGCTTCTTTTATTTGATATGCTGACTAATTGAAATCAATCAATTAGGATTTCATTGAAAAACCATCAGGCACAGTCAAAAAGAATTACCTCCCCCTGGGTTACAAAATAAACAATCCAACAGCCCAAAGAGATGTGGCCTATTTTTTTTGGCAAACTTGTCAAGTATGAAAAATGAAGTTTGAGGAATTTGGTGAGTTATATTTCAACTTCCAATGTTTTTTTGGATGATTATGACTAATCCGTTCCCATAATCATCCCAAGCTCCTCTACAATATTGCAGATACAAGCACCCACCTGAGGAATGGTCCAATCCCCAAGTTGTCTGACCTATTGGTGAAGGTAAGTTTTGTTTTATTTCTTAGTTGGGCTCTAATTCTAAGTGTAACTTGATCATGAACTCATCACAGATCTATCAAGCATTTGGACCAAGAAACAAAAATTCCTTGGACAACAGTTTCATTTGCAAGGCTCCTCTCCAAGCAAAGGTCCAATTTGCCTTCTTATAACTCTAGATTGCCATTCATAAGGCCAGCCCAATACATGGGGATACATTGCACTTGAAGGCAATAGATTGAGACTTGCACAACATGCAACAAAAGCCCATGCCTATCAGCACAGCATAAGCCTTTTTTTTTGACTTGTTGTCAATCATAGTTTTTTCCCAAATAATTTACTTACTTAAACCAATCTTCAATCTTGAAAATATTGGGGCCAAAGCAATCTTGAAGAAAGATGAAGAATTTTTCAACGGTAACACCATGGCCAAAGATCTCACATGTGAAGCATTGATCATGCCAACTGAAGCGGAAATTCTCAAATTTGAATGAACAGAGTTTTTTAAAAAAAATTGTTGTAAATTTAAATTCTATTTCATTGTTAACAAGCAGCTGAAACTTCCTACCACTCAAGACATAAATATTTGTGTATTAGTATTTATTGTTGACTAAAACATTAGCAATGAAAATTGTATGAAAAAAAATAAATTCATCTACTGTGCCAATGATGGAAACAATTAAGAAAAAGGTTGAATCATTGTTGAGGACAATGATGATTTGGCCCCTGAGGGAACTTCTGACCATTTAGTTAACATGCCTTCAAATGGATCTTGACATCAAATTGACATGGGCTGGCGCATAGGGTGGAGTCAGTTTCAAAATGCCATTGGCCTCTCAACCGGCCTTGATTTTTTATTGCGCCAACATTTTTTTGACAGCTCCCACCCACTAAAAGTGCGCTGTTGAACCAGCCTTTTGGGAGTGGGTGACTCAATGTCAAATTGAACCTGTGGTGTAGAGGAGTCAGATGTGCACTTAATTCTTGAATGTGTCTTGACACAACTTGGATCCTCTGATTGATGCCTGGTTTTCAGTTTGATTGTAAGTCTGATTGAATAATGAATGAATGATTGGATGGATGTGATGAATGAAAACAAAGATAAAAAAATAGAGAGAGAGAGAGAGAGAGAGAGAGAGAGAGAGAGAGAGAGAGAGAGAGAGAGAGAGAGAGAGAGAGAGAGAGAGAGAGAGAGAGAGAGAGAGAGAGAGAGAGAGAGAGAGAGAGAGAGAGAGAGAGAGAGAGAGAGAGAGAGAGAGAGAGAGAGAGGAGGAGATAGTGGTTTATATTGTTAAGGGTTTGATGGCAAATTTTTTTAGCCTTTCCACAGTCTTAAGACCTCCTCATCATCAACTCAAAAATCCATGACATCTCATGTCCATCCACAGGCACACGCTTTTGACACCCATGGGCGTGCCGGTTGTACACATTGTTGAATACATGGTTAAATTTCTGTAGGACTAAGAACCAGCATTGGCTGAACAAAGAAGAGCAGAAACAGACGTGAGAAAAAAGAATTAGAAGGATAGAGAAAAGAAGAAGATGAAAGAGCGCCCTACAGCTTGGCCGGAGACTAGTGTTGAAGGTGGCTGCAAGGTTGATGCTAGGAGAGATTCATGGAGTAGAACAGAAGCTGGATAGGCAGATGAAATAGAGATCACAAGATAGGCAGACTGAATGGAGAAGGAATCAGATTAAAAGAACATTCAAGATATTTGGAAGAGTGACATCTTACCAGGCAAGGGTTATTTGAGGCAGGTTGGAATGGGACTTGGGAGATGAGATGATGTATGAGACAGAGGTACAAGACGTATAAGAAGAGAATATGAAGATATGTGAGAAAAGAAAAGAATGGAGAAGGAAATGAGAAAAGAGTGATGAACAAGAAAAAAAAGGAGATCGGACCCCCGGGAGTTCATTGTAGATGAGAGTCGCGGGCAAGTGAGAGCGCGGGGAGATTTTACCACGCAGCGCACCAGAGCGCGCTGAGGGAGGAGGAATAGCGCAGATAGGTGGAGTTGGAGACAGAATCTTAACACACATGCACCAGTCTGAGGGGGTACATACGTACGTACATACTTGCAGTCATGATGGGGCAGTCAAAGTGAGAGGTTTTGAGCCGGAGAGAGATTATAGGTGAAGGATCTTCTAGAAAAGGATGATTCATGATTAGTCCTGAGCAGGATGAGACGTCCAGGGCATCTTCCCACTCTCAAGCTATCAGAACCATCAAGGTTTGCGATCAGGGTTTGATGTTGGTAATGTGGACCTGGTCTGCTCTGGTCTGTTGGAGACCATCGTTGCCCCGCCACTGGCCTTGTTTTCATTTTCATTGATGGTGGCAGGTGGTCAATTGACAACCCTCAACATACCAGATCTCATCATCCATTGTCATCTCCTCTTCAAAAAATCATTCTAGGTTACATAAAGTAGAACTTGTCCTAATCCATACTTGTAACAAACCATAACTTGTGCAAGCCCATGGCAAACTTGATCCACCAAATTGGTGCCAGCCAAAAGTGGACTCTTAACCCATGATCCTGCCTAACGCAGTAACACATAGGTTGAAAATCAAAAAAACTGGAAGTTTTGGTGTAAAATTTATTTTACTCACCCCTACTAACCCATGAATTTTAGTTTCCAAATATGTATGTTGTATGTGCATACATATATACATACATATCTACAATGCTTCACCTCTATTTCCACCATCCCATATTCACCATAGCTGCCATCTAAAACCATCCCACACAATCTCCGCCACCAAGCTAGTGATTTACATCTCTTGATATCCTCACCACATATCTTCTTTCTTCCTTTTTTTACTATGCCTATCCTTCAACTCAATAACACCTCAATCCCCCCATATCAAGACCTGTATGTGTTGCAACATGGCAACACTGTTTTGTTCTCAAGCACCCCAAATTTATCTTTTGCAACAATGCTTGATGAAGCCAAACCCAACCTTTTTGAAGCCAGCCTAAAAAAATTAAATGAAGACTGTGATGGCAAGAAAAAAAAATACTCACCAAATCACGCAGTAATGAGGAATTGACAAACAAGGAAGAAGAATGGCTGCAGAATGAAGGAAAACTGATTAACAAGCACATCTTGATCAAAAAAATCAATAATCTCCCTTCTAATGGTTCATCTTTGATATCACTTAACAAGAACAATGTCTCAGCCCTCCTGAATTTAGTTGGAAATGTAGAAATGCACAGAAAACATGAAAAAGAATGTAAAAAAACAGGAAAAAAAAAGCAACAAGCCAATCAGAAGATGGATTTGACTTGGAGTTACCCCTCCAAAAAAAAAGGTCAAACAGCAAGAACTCAGAAAGAACCGCAACACTTGCACAAAAGGTAGAGGTGCTTGACTGGCACTACAAGAACGGCAAGAACCAAAAAAAAAAAGCCAATAATTTTTCAAAAATCTACCCTGGGCTTCAGTTGAAGCAGCCACGTATATCATAATGGATCAATATTGAAGAGAAGATTCAATTCCAACATACCAAAACCAATGGATCTGTCAAGAGGGTGAGGGTCCAGAAACATAGAAATATCAAAAAACTACTTCAAGAATGGCTCCAAATGGCCCTTGCTGCTAAGTTGATTGTCACTGGAAATGTCCTTTGAGAAAAGTGGAAAGATTTTGCCCATCTCTGTGGTATACCTGCCAAAAACTGGCTTTCTTTATCAAACAGTTGGCTTGATAGCTTCAAGGCGCGAAAATCTCTTCATCAATTTACCAAAGATGGCAAAGTGGGAACTGTCAACCTCCAAATTCTGGGGAAAGAGGTAATGCATGTTTGTATGCTTATGGATCAATACAGTCTGGATGATGTCTTCAATTTTGATGAGAAAGGGTTATACTGCGCGTAAGTGAATGTGTACATCCAAATTAAATTAAAAAAATTGACTAACATATTAACTTACATTAATTTGTTAACAGGATGCCTCCCAATAAAGGTCTTGCACAAAACGGTGAGAAGGGTATCAAATCTGTGAAGACAAGACTTACAATTGGTGCTGCTTGCAATGCAACTGGAACCAAGAATCTCCCCTTAATTTTAATTGGGAAGTCACAACAACCATGATGTTTTCAAAAAAAAATTGCCCATCAACTTGGGTACAAATATTACTTCAATAGCAAGGCATGGATGACCACCTTGATTTTTCAAAATTGGATCAGTGGATGGAATACCAAACTGAAGATTGCCAATCAAAAAGTTTTACTCCTTGTTGATAACTTTGCTGAACATGTGATTCCACCAGATGGCCTCTCTAATATTCAACTCAAGTTTTTTGCCCCCAACCTCAACTCCCACATTCAACCCCTTGATGCTGGTGTTATACAAACCTTCAAAGCTTACTACAAACGCCAATTCATTTCCTATTTGATCCAAAACTTCAATGATAGTGTCCTGGTATCACAAGTTTACAACATCAATCAGCTATCAGCAATGCAATTGTGCCAATTAGCCTGGGGATCTGTCAGCCCAAGGACCATAAGGCACTGCTGGGCTCACACCAAACTTACTCAAAAGAAAAACATTGATTCAGACAAGGACCTCAACAATGCTCAGAATGAACTTACCTTGGAAGTGCAAGAGCTTGAGAAAGTTGGATTGATCAAAGCAAAAAATTGAATGTCTCTTGAAGAGATTCTCAATCCAGCTGATGAAGATAGCTTTTTTTTAATGTCACCAGAAGAGATATTCCTGTCAAATCAGAGCAAAAATGATGAAGATGAGCTAGAAAATGATAAGTTTGAAGCAGTACCCAAACCTACCAGTGAAGCCATTTTGAATTCCATCAAAACCTTGTTTCAGTACATCAGTCACCTCAACTCTCCTGAGGTGGACTCATTCAATGATTCATTGGATTTAATCAATTGCTTTTCTCAACTTGAATTCTCAAAAAGGCAAAAGCAGTCCATGTTATTCAACTATCTCCAATAAATTTTATTGTATTTTTATTTTCCAAATAGTTTTTATTGTATTTTTCTTTTCCAAATAGTTTTTCTAGTTAAATATCCCTCAAAAGCTGTTTTCATTCTATATAAATATCCATAAAAATGTTTACAAAATGCAATAAATGAAACATGTTACATTGTTGTCAAACTTAACCCAAGCCACCTTCCTTTCCTAACCCATGGTTTTCATGGGTTATTAAAATACTCTGCTCTAACCCATGAAAAACATGGGTTATTGTAGGTTTCTATCCAATCCCATAAACCATCAAAACCCATAGAAAAACCAGTCCATGGAATTTTATGGATTAGGACAGGTTCTACTGTATTCAAACACATCCTCCCTACATCTGAATCCAAGAATAAGTCATCATCATCACCATGATAATGATCATCTTGGTTAGGGGCTCTTCTCAACAACCATCATCAATTCCACCAAGTCAGTCAATCCATCAATTTTATTTCATTTTGTTTGTCAAATATTAAATTTTATTTACCTACAAATCCATATTCAAGTCACCCAATTTTTTTTCCCTCTTCTGCTTAGGTTCTTGTGACACGGCCAATCAAAGAAGACCAACATGAGACCAACAACAATTTCAGTACCCAATAAATCCTTGACCGAACCACCCCCCCAACCCTTCTGCATCCCTCATCTCACCCTCTAACTCAAAAACCCACCTCTCTCTTTTTTTTTTTTTCTCTTCCTCATTCTTTTGTGTGGGTGCATGTGTTGGTGTGTGAAGCACAATGACTCAAAATCAAGATTGTAGAGAAGAACTAGATCAATCCAAACTGGTTGAGAGGTTTGAGAATCTTTAAGGTTAGCTAACATCCATTGTTGATTTCTTTTCTTTTCTTTTTTTTTTACATATTTAAGTATGTACATGTTATGGTTCCCCTTCCCCCCCTCTCTCTCTAGATCTCTATTTGACAGACCTTAAGGATTCTCTTCAACCAACTGCCTGACCCGGACTCTTCAACCAGGTTTCTGCAGACTCACTCATCTTGCTGACCTAGAAAGAAAGATAAGTCATACTTTGGACAATCAAAACATGATTGTTGAAGTTTGAGTTGATTGCTCTGGTTGAAAGAATTCAGAGAGGATTTGGAAGAGTCTCATGAAGCCAAGAGGAGAAGATCTAGGGAGCCAAAGGAGGGCACTCTGGTTCAAGGTAAGTAAGTAAGAACAGATGGATACTCATTCACTTGGAGACCAGCAGCTTAAATATACTAAGTACAAAGAGGCTGACATGTGGTTGACAAGATGAATGTAAGAAATAGGTTTAACAACTATAAATGTGACGCATAAGATATCACATGATAAAGAGCCAATGTAGATGAAGATAAAGGAGGCACTGGAGTTGATAATTCTGGAACAACATAAAGGCATTGCTAGACTAAAATACTTAGGGTGATAGCTACTGCAGGTTGAGATAAAGATTATACTGGAAATAAGACTTAAAAAGCTTATTATAGAGATAATACTAGACAAAAAACTTAGAGAATGACATGAGAATATAAAGATTAATAAATGGTTGCACTCAAGCATTATACAACAAAATATAACACTAGAATTCTAGCTATGATGACCAATCAATGTTTTTTTTTTTTTTTTTTTTTTTTTTTTTTTGACTAAAGTCATAATGAGATAGATCCATTTACATGATTCTCTTGATTCATGAATACTATAAGCTGCTCCCTACTTCAACATCAAGATCATAGAAGGTCCCTTTATAGTATGAATCCTTGAATCAAGCAAGAAGACTTGAAAAAAGGTTTAGAATGTGCTTACTCCTTGAACTATTTATGTACATATGCACATACATACATACCAATCTCAAGGTTTCTGGAATCCTTTTGAAGAGAATTTTTTCTTTTGTTGAGGTGAATTTGGATTTGAATCTCTAGTTGACTCTGAAATCCAAAGTTTCATAAGTACATACTTACTATCTAATTAAATGAATAAAGAACCTCAGGCCAACCCAAAAACTGTTGAATCTGTTGTCAAATGTTGTTTCCTTCCGTCTATCCATTTTCCCCTCTGGTGACTGTTCCTTCACATTGTCCCAAGCTGAGTGCCAATACTATAGATCTGGAGTGGCCAGCTCTAAAGTGAATCAAGCTATACCAGACAACTAACTTGCTGCCTTTTGATCCACCAATCACCAACATACCATCCTCAAACACCAAATGCCTCAACACACAGCCAATCAAGATCACCTGCAGCCAGATTGAACAAAGTAAGGAATAACCATGGCTCTTTGGTTGTGACTCTAACTAAACAATCTCACTAGTTTGTCCAAGGTGCTCCTCTGGTCATATTTGGTTAAGTTTGTTACTGGTTGTTCCCAACTTGTCTCCAACAAGAATCCCATTGGTTTTGTTTCTTTTTGGGTTCCGTTATCTGAGATGTTGTGTCCTGTTTTTCATTTCCTTATTTAATTCTCATTGAAATGCAGTCTGGTCCTGGTCTCCAAACCAATCCTATTCTTAAAACGGTTAAAAGCCAAAATCAAGCAATTCCCGCAAACCAATCCTCATAAACACCAGGAGCAGGGGGGGACCCCATGAACTTCAAATCCCAATCCCTGAAAGTACTTATTGAGTCCAAACCACTGCTGAACAAAGAAAACTACAGCATGTGGCGGAAAAAAATGGAAAAATTGTTCAAACTCAGGGGTATTTTTCATGACATGAACTCATTGGATGAGTCTCTGACACTAGACAAGGAGATAAACCAAGAAATGGTGGCCTACCTAATTGGAAAACTTGATACAAACACCTATAACAAAATTATTGATGACGCCAACAAAGACAACACCAAAATTATCTGGCTAGCAACTCAATCACACTTTGCCTCATCCCAATCAGCAAATAGGGCCTGTGTTTTCAACAGCTTTCTTCATCTCAAAATGAGTTCAAACATTGAAGCTTTTGTGACAACCATAAAAAATTTCTTAAAGAAGTTAACAGAAGTTGGAATTGAGCTTCCCTACAACATTATTGCTTATCTGGTTCTCTTCAAATTTCCCTCCTTGATGCAGAACGTGAAAACCCAAATCATGCACTTGAATACAGAAATGAAGATCAAAACTATATTAGATCACCTTACCCAACACAAAAACAAAATCAGCGCTCAAGAAACACCAAAAAAACCAGTCAATGTAGCGCTATACAATGGACCCAGATGCAAAAACGGGAAAAAATATTTTGCCGTTACCTCCCATCCTGTCAAAATCTTTTGGGTTTAAATTCCGGAACTCAGACCACCCAATACCCACTATTGAGGTAATAAGGGTAAAAAGAAAGCCATAGGCAAAGCCCACTACCATAAATTTTCCTTTTTCTGCAGACTTAACTCATCCTGTCAAGAAAAGTTGAATCCAAGACATTTCATACTAGACTCTGGCTGCTTGATTCATATGGTAACCAACAAGAATCACTTCCAGTCCATCTCCAATCCCAATGGAGGAGGAAAGAAAAATTCTGAAATTGAGATCAAGGGAATTGGTAATGCAATAATTTCCTTTGAGAACTGCAACATTGATCTCAGAAATTCTGTGTGGGTTCCCAATTCAACCATCAATCTCATATCTCTTGGAGCTCTGGTAGAAAAGGGGGCAAACTTGACTGTTAATTCAAATTTCTCACCCTGCACTTTTGTTGTACACGTAAGCAACAAAGACATCATCTCTTGAAGAATCCTCAACAATCTCTTTGTCATAAACATGAATGAGGAATACAACTCTGGTTTCTACTCCAGCAATAAACTATCTGAAATACACAGAATTCTTGGGCACGCCAGTATTGGTTGGATGGAGAAATAACTGAATAAGACAATCCCATCCAAGGACAAAAACATATTTGAACGTCTCAACTGCAACAAGGCAAAAATTACAAAGTGAAACTTTTCTCAATTCCAAAAAACTGCCTCAAAAATCCTAGACCAAATTCATGTGGACTTAATGGGTCCCCTCAATCCTACGGCCAAAGGCAGGTAGAGATTCATTCTCAACCTTTTTGACTCTTACTATGGATAAATTGCGTGCTTCCCACTCAAGACCAAGGATGAAGTTGCAAGCACCCTTATCTTTGTGTTGGAGAATTAACACAGGAAGCACCAAAGATATCCCTTGGAAGTCTGTTCAGATGGTGGAGGTGAGTTCATCAATAATAAACTGACTGCCTGTCTAAAAGAACAACATATCAATCAAATTGTTTTGGAAACTTACCATTCCCAACACAATGGCCTAGTAGAAAGAGCTAATCAAACTTTCATGGAATCAACTTTGGCAATACTCTCAGAAAGTAAAATACAAAAGTTGTACTGGCATGAGGTTGTTTGTTGCTGCTGTGTACTGCTCAACCAAATTCCAACAGAAAAAGGGAGCAAATACCCTTGGGCATTGATGAATGGCAGAGAGCCTCCGGTGAACTATTTGAAGTCCATTGGCACCAACCTCATCTACTGACTCAATGACTTGCAAATCTAATCCAAACTGTACAAAAAAGGGGAGTCCGGAATACTCATAGGTTTCAATCCTGCCCTCCTTTTGTGCAAGGTGCTCACCTCTTCCAGCAAGATTCTCAGTACCAAGCACGTCATCTTAGCCAAATCCACCACAGCAGATTTGAATGTCCAAAAGGGACCAATCAATCTCAACATGCCATCCAAACCCATCAGCCATATGACCCCTACAATACCTGACTTGTCTGACAATCAATTGCAAGGCTCTGTCAGTAAATCCACAACCAAGTTGATAAAAGAAGAAGAGGTTTCAAATTCTTCCAGCAACTTGGACAAAGACACAGAAGTTTCCACAAGTCTCAGGCCAAACTTGAGGAACAGAGACACCCTAAACAAACCCAATCAATATGGCTATAACACGGAGAACCTACCCAATTCAATAGAAGAAGCCCTGAAAATCCCTGTATGGAAGGAATCCACCATGAAAGAATTCAAGATTATTGAGGATCAAAATTTCTGGGAGGAAGTCAACAAGGAACTAGTAACAAACCCTCTGAAAACTGTGGCAGTGTTCAAAGTAAAACACAACACCCATGCCAAACCACCAATCTACAGGACTTGACTGTGTGTTCAAGGATTCAACCAGAAATATGGTCTGGATTACTTTGAAATGTATGCCCCTACGGGGAGATTTGCCTTCCTTCAAGCACTCCTCACATTTGCTGTTGACAAGAGACTTGATCTCCTTCAACTTGACATGAAGGGAGCCTTCTTAAACACCAACCTTGACAAAGATGTCTTCATTGTGAACCCTCCTGGATCAGGCAGAAGCGGAAAGTACCTGAAGCTATGAAAATCACTATATGACCTGAAACAGGCGCCACAAAACTGGTACAAAACTCTAACGGCCTGGATCAAAGATCAAGGGTATACCAAATCTGCCTGTGATCTGTGTCTCTTTCTGAGTAAAGACAACTCCTTGGCTCTCTTTTTTCACATAGACAATTTAATAGTTTCTGGAAACACAGAAGACTTCAAAAAGAAATTTCTCAATTTCTTCAAGAACTCCTCAGCACATCCACCCAATACACTATTAGGAATGAAGGTAACCAGAGATAATGATATCATACACCTCAGCCTACCTCTCCACATCAAAAAGGGCCTGACTGCCATTAACTTGACCAACTGTAAACCGGTCTCCACTCCCAGGACCATGGGACTCCATCTTTCTCCAGCATCAACAGAAGATCACCAGATTTTTCTGGATCTTGGTGTGAATTATTGATCCTCAATTGGCAGTCTCAATTTCATTGAAGGCCTTGCTAGACCCAAAATCAGTTATGCTGTGCCCAGCCTAGCCAGATTTCCCAAGAAACCTGGATACTCAAATTGGATGGAAATTGTCCATGTATGGCAATATCTGTCAGCCACCAAGGACATCTCCCTGAATCTTGGTCCTTGCTCCATTTCTAACAGTCTCATCTGTTACAGTGACACCACCTGGGGGGACAATCCCGACAGCAGGATCTCCCAGAGCGGCTTCATATGCTCTTTCAAAGGAAGCCCTCCATACTGGACAAGCCATCAACAGCAAAACATCACTCACTCATCTACAGAATCAGAATGTGTTGCCCTGTCTAGCTGCCACTTGGAGGGCAAATGGATCCATCAGCTACTGTCTGAAATATATCACAAATAATTCAGCTTTAAACTTCATCTGATCAATGATAAGGGTCTTGACGCTAAGATAAAAAAATTTGGGACTCACTCCAAGTCAAAACACATCAACATCAAAATGAAGAGCCTTTGGGATGATTACAAAAACAAGTTAATTGATGTAATGCTCATACCCTCTCAGTCCATGGCTGCCAATGCTTTAACCAAGGCAGCTAACAAGATTTCAAACTGCAGATTGATAAATTCCTTCTAATCCCCTTTTCACTGACCTCTGAGTTGAGAGGGGGTGTTGAATCTGTTGCCAAATGTTGTTTCCTTCTTTCTATCCATTTTCCCCTCTTGTGACTTTTCTGTCACATTTTCCCAAGCTGAGTGCCAATACTCTAGATCTGGAGGGGCCAGCTCTAAAGTGAATCAAGCTATACTGGAAAACTGACTTGCGGACTTTTGATCCACCAATCACCAACATACCATCCTTGAACACCAGACGTTGTAAGACTCCAAATTGTGCTAGGCTGTGGCAGTTCTGTGGAGGGGAAAGGTGCTGTTTAGGCTGCCCTCCTGAGTGTTACAAAAATATTTAGATGTAACCAAGATCAAGTTCCAAAACCTGGTAAATGAGGAATCAAGGAGTAGAGGATAAAGATGATAATAGTTTGGTAGCAAGGGAACAGCACTATCTGAGACAAGATTATGCAGGGAAAAACTTGAACAAAAGAAGTTAAAGTCTGCTTAGAGTTCAAGGAACAAAAGCTGTTGTATGTAAACAACGCCCACAAGCTAATAACTCTGGTTGTAAGCAGAAGATTGGGGATGATAAACTCAAATCCAAACAACCTCCAGGTTCTCAATGAACCTGCCCAACTCTCCGCAATCAAGCGCTTGAAGGGTACCAGATAACTGAGGGTGGCTGTACAAGACAAAGCACAATGTTTAAAAAGCTCTAAAAGCAAACAGTAACTGATTTGAAGCAAGGATAACCTCAACACTTCTCAAGGGACTCAAGAGTAGGCTGGCAGAATGCAACTCCAAAGAAAATAAAGGGAGGTATAACACTCCAGGTCTTAAGCTCAATAAGACCTCTTCAATCAATTGTGATTGGCTCCAGAAAGATGATCAGGGATCAGGACCAGTATGGTCAGAGAAAGGGATCAAGGAGTGGTATAACACACTCAAAAATTCCAACAGACAGAATTTTTCTTCAACCAGCAAGGCTATTGGTTGGTGATAAGGATCAGGCCACTGAAGGGAAAAGACTCAGGGTCAAAAATGGATCAGGGGGCAATCAGAGATATACCCAGGATAGGATCAGGATCTTAATTTCACAATAATGGGGGGACATAGGCACACACTCCCATGGATATGATTCTATGATTCAGAAAGAGCAGGGGAGAGCCCCTCCTTTTATAGACCAGAGGCCTGTAGACTATTTACACAAGAGAGATTTACAAATAGAGTGGATTTTTTTTTTAAAAAAGGATGGGCGTGGGCAGGAGAGTAGCAAGTGAGAGGCCCGCAGACATACTGACGGGCCCAGGCAACCGTTGAGACCCGCGCGGGAGACCGGTGAGCTGGAGGTGGACTTTGAGAGAGGTTGACAGGCGCTTGAGACGGCCAAGTTGTTGGTTGTTGGTCGTTGTTGCGGGAGGTAGATCGAGGGATAGGAGGATGATTGGAAATGAACCCCTCTGGCCTGGTGGGATGGAAACAAAATTGCGCAAGATGTCGGAGGTGGGTAGAAAAAGGGAGGCAATTGAAGTCGCTTTTGAGGTTGCAAAATGATTGCAGGCAAGGCTGCTAGACATTGGAAATATTGGATGTAGGAGAGAAAATTTTGAAGCAAGCAAGGTTGCTGTCAAGGTGCAAGCAAGATCCCGCAAGGTTGATAGGTTGAAGATTAAATTGAGTGAGGAAGGCAAGGAAAGCGCAAGCAAGGTTGCAAGAGAGAAAACAACAGAGAGATAGCTGGAGGAGGGGGTAGGAAGCCAGCAAAAATAATCCAATTTGAGTGTACAATAATTGGGCCCAAAGTAAGAATGGGATTGATCCAAATGCTAGTCCGACTGGAATACCCTGGAGCATATAGAGAATGATAAGGAGGACAATAGCCCAATGGTCCTTGGAGGATAGGCTGGTGATCAAGTTTGAATTGGATGATGATGATTTTTTTTTTTTTATTATTATTTTTTTTTAGGATCATGATGCCTATGAATGATGATAAGGAATATTCATAAAAAAATTAAAGTCTCCGCACTGGCCAGGGTGTCCAGGATGGGGCACCACAACATCTCAACACACAGCCAATCAAGATCACCTGCAGCCAGATCAAACAAACTAAGGAATAACCACAACTCTTTGGTTGTGACTCTCACTAACCAATCTCACTAGTT
Source organism: Puccinia polysora (assembly GCA_025617555.3). NCBI lineage: Eukaryota > Fungi > Basidiomycota > Pucciniomycetes > Pucciniales > Pucciniaceae > Puccinia > Puccinia polysora. Next base: position 46,030,601 of record CM062616.1, read on the forward strand.
TGTCCGAGGGGCTCCTCTGGTCATATTTGGTTAACTTTGTTGCTTGTTGTTCCCAACTTGTCTTTAACAAGACTCCTGTTGGTATTTTTTCTTTTTGGGTTCCTTGCTCTGAGATGTTGTGTCCTGTTTTTCATTTCCTGATTTCCTTCTCATTGAAATGCAGTCTGGTCCTGGTCGCCAAAAAAATCCTATTCTTAACAAAAACCATAAATTAAATTAATAATTGTTGGAGACAAAACCATCCCAGCCCGCCCCATGCACACAGACACATCAAATGGTGATGATAAAACTTTGGATTTTCTCAATCACTTCTTCCAAGCAAAACTCAAGAACAAGAATCTTCCTTGACTCACTAAATCCAACCTCTTATCTCAGTGAAGGGGGGAAGGGCAGGGGGGCTGTTGAAAAAAAGAGTTTCCAGATTATCAATGGTTTACCAACCAATGAATTCCCCTCTTAGATTAATAATAAATCTCAGTAAAAATCCTTTTGAAATCTTTTGACTTATGATCATCATCATTGTATACAAGTTTATCTAGTCATGCTGATTCAGATTCCATCATCAGATCAAAACTCCATGGGATCTGCTTGAACTGTATCTATGAATCTTTCTATCTATCTAGGATCTTAATTGTGATTCCAAAAAAAGCAAGGCTTGATTTCTTTGGGTTTAATTAATACTTGGGACAGGTTCAGATTCTGATCATTTTGTTTATTTATTTCTTTTTTTCTTGAAGTTTGGAGATCCTCCTCCCCCCCCACCTTCTCCAATCTCCCCCCCAAAAAAGAAAAAAGAAGCTTGAATTTAAAGATTCATATTGTTATAGGGTTCATATTGATCAGGATTAGAAAAGCCTATCAAAGTTTTTTTTTTAAAAGAAATAAGTAAAAAGGGTGATGATAAATTCACAACCCCCAGTCATGTGGGAGTTTGGTAGGGCCCCCCAGAGGCCCATTCAACCCGTGGGGGCCCATACACAACTCCAAAGGGTTTTTCCAAACACATGTAACCCCAAAGGGCATTTTTGAATTGTGTAACCCTGTACACAACCATTTAGACCCGTGTATGGGGGTATACAACCCCCCAGGGGTTGCACCAGAATTTTTGGGACCCCTTGGACCACATTTGGGTTCCATCAACCCAAATTTGGGATCAACACATACTTTGTGGGACTATTGGACCACACCTAGCAATCATATAGTGAAAACTGCAAACAAAATCATTGCCTTTGGCAAAAAAAATCTTTAAAATCATCCCTGTACCACAAATTAAACTCTAAAACTGCCCATTGAACAATTGAAAAGTCAATTTTTACTGCCTGTTGGTTAACTTGATCTTTCTAAACTCAAAAATGAGCAAACTTTTTAGTTGTTCAATTGAAAGTTGGATTGAATACTGAAGTGCCATTGCATTTTTTTGCATTATGGGAACAGTGGCAAGCCCTCCTGTTTATTACATGGCTGCGCTTAAGGAATACATTGATAGTGTCCTTAAAAAAGCTGTGGGGAAAAAATGATTTGGGTCATCAAACATTGGAAGCCCCCATTGCATCCTCATCTAGGGTTACAATTGAGGAACAAAATTTTTCAAAAATGGACATGACCTCTGGTGGTGATTAACATTCTATGTCACTCTGGCCTTTGCCTGATTTGATTTGATGGAAACTGATGGGCAGCTGGTAACTATGTAACTATGTAACTATGATATAACCATTTAATTGGTGCCAGATCCACTTTAACCACCTCGTGTGAGAGCCTTTCCTACTAGGGTAGAGGCAAAAAAGTATTGTAAAACATGGGCAATGAAGCATGGCTACGCTTTGAAAGTTTTCAACTCAAAGCTTGATAAATATGTGGATTTAGCCTGTGATAGACATGGTTTCTACTCTGGGCCATTGCTCACCAAATGGTCAAGTCAAACTCATGCAAGGAAGGTTTGGTGCAAGTTTTTAATCCATGCAAGTCACACAAAGACAGACCCCTTGTGGCAAATCTCCTACAGAAATGATTGAAATAACCATCAACCATCTGGACACCCCTCAGTGCATCCTCAACTCAGGAGAATCTCTGGTGTGGCCTTAGAGAATTTAAGAGAAGGCATGAATGATGGGCTCAATACACTTCTACTAAAAATAAAATTGATCAAGATTGATGGCAGAAAGTATTTTGATGACTAAACAATCTATAACACTAAGCAAAAGGGAGTGATAGCCAAACTCAAGGGAAAAAATTTTATGGGGGTCCTCTATGGACAACTTGAATATTCAGGTTGGGTTCATTGATCAAAATTCAATGGAGAGGAACACTTTGAGGCCCTATTCTTGGTGCAACCTGATGCATTAAAGCTTTGAAAAAAATTCCATCAAATTTCTTTTTTGGATTGTACTTATAAAACAAATAAGTACAACATCCCCATATTTCATTTTGTAGGAATGACAGCCAACCAAAAAAAATTCATGAAAGCTCTTGTTTTTATAACAAGAGAAACTTTCAAATTATACAGTTGACCTGTAAATGCACTAAAGTAGCTGGCTTATGATCCTGAGAGACTTCCCAAAGTATTTGTGACGGACTATGAAAAATATCTGATTTGTGCAATTGAATCTAGTTTCCCAGAGTCAACAAGACAGTGTTGTTTGTGGAACTTGTCTAAAACATACAAGAAAACTGTAAATTTTGATTTAATAATGACATTGAAGGATGGAAAAGCTTTATGTCTCTGTGCAAAAAGTATGGGGACTCTAAAAACAAGGAGGAAGCCAAGGTCAATGACGCAGAACTTTGAGTAAGGGCCAAATCACTGCTTCTTTTGTTAATCTTCCTAGTTTTGGGTGCTTATGTTATGACTTGTATGAATTGTTTCTTGGAAGAACATGAGGATGTGCTTGAGCATATGGAAAATAACATCTTCCATATCAAAGAGGCGTTTGTAACAGCTTGGACTTGCAAAAGACCTGACTTTGGAAATAAAACCACATCTTGGGTGGAAGGGGCTCATGCTACTCTCAAAGAATTTGTTGAAAATTCTTTGGGAAACATGTGGGATGTTTTGAAAAAACTAGACAGAAAATTTCCAAATCAAATTAAATCCATTTGGGCATCCCTTTACAACTCTTGAATAAATTTAGGAATAGTTCTTCCCACTGAACTGTTGCTTTTGGGATACAAGTTGTCTTTAGAGTCAATGAAACTTTTTGAGGAACAATTAGAGAAGTTAAAGCGGAACCATGTCATACTCCAAGACTATGGGTTCACCCTGTTCCCACAAGATAGGTGACCTACTAGCATTCAGATGATCTGTTGTGCCTGAGGATGTTCATCCTCAGGGGAGGTTGGATTATCAACCTTGCAGTTCTAGTTCTGTAAGTTGTTTTAAGTTGGATTGTTAAAATCACTTTGTGATTAATTCTTTTTGATAGAGGATTCCAACTTTAATAATTTTTGATCCTTTTGAATTTTGGAAGGTCAATGTTGATGAAATGCTCAAAACTTCTCAGTTACATGAGAAGCTCAATACAATGTTCTTGGGATATCCCGAACAATATCAATGCAAGCTGTTGAAGTACCTGATTCATAAGACCACAAATTGTCAATGAAATCCAAGACTTGAATCAAAAGTCTTTCAATCAAGTAGAAATCAGCAAAAATTGACAGATACCCGCAGAGATCCTTCTTGATTTGAACATGTTGAAAAGGAAATTAAGAGGAAAAATCAAATTAGACAGGAACCAAATAAGAAAAGAAAAAAGATTGTAAGTATTTTCTTTTGTGAAATTTTCATAGTTCAGAGGAAGAGACTGAAAATGAATTAGATTCACTTCATTTGGAACTGGAATCCTCTTCAGAGGAAGAAGACATGCAGGAAGGATCAAACAGAAGCTCATCTTTGATGAGTATTGATGTGATTAATTAATTTTATTGGAATTTTTGGCTGAATGAGTTTTGATTATAGGAACCCAAAGTGAAATATCTCAATCAAATACATGAAAAATTACAGGAGCTATTGGGTGAGATTTGGGATCAAATTGGTGATGGGAGTTGTGGATTTATATTAATTGCTAAATTTCTTGGGTATGATGAAAAAGGTTGGTTTAAAATGAGAAAGGAAATGATTGAAAAATTGGAGAGACATAAAGCATGCTAAATTAAGATGCTTGGTGGGGAAAAAGTGGTAGAAAAGATTAGACAAAGACTTTATGTTGAAGACATAAATTAAAAGATTCCCTCTTCAAGATGGCTGTCTAAGTTAGATATGGGTCAAATAATATCAGAGACATATTCCAGACCTATATTTTTCATTTCATTGGATTCATGTTGTACTCATACTCCAATGAAAAAAGTCATTACAGATCAATCAGAGCCTATTTATATTTCCTTTGTAAATACTAACCACTGGTTTGTATTAGTACTTGGGGGATAAATGATTCCAATTCTGCCCATTGGAGCAAAAAACTCAGCTTTCATTTCAAAGAAAGCTTCTGGTTGGGTTGATCATCTCAAAGATCAACTGCACGTGTATTCTAGATTATAGAATTCATTTATAGACTTCATTTCATCATTGGGCTTCCATTTAAATTTTAATTATAATGCAGCTAAATTGTACTTCTATTAATACAAAGGGCTATCACATTTTGAAAATCATTAGGGCATATAAAATTTAAGAAAACCCTCCATTTTTTAATGGCGGTTTTTAACCCAAATATGCCATTTCAAAAAAACCGTTAAAAATAAAAAAAAAACCACTTATTTCACATCAGAGGTATCAAAGGTTCCCTGAAAATAAATGGTTTTTTTCAAATAAAGTATTTAAAGGATTTCACCTCCCCAACCCATCATTCCACATCATCACCCCTGGTTTCAACCTCTGACCTCATTGGAAAAATTCTACCTCCAAACTTATCCAAAAATATGATTCATTGCTCTTCATCTCTTCATTGCTATCCTAATCACTTCATCATTCTCATTGCTTAATCACTCTCATCACTTTTTCACACATGATTGCTTTCATAACATCCATCCTCTCATCAATTCATTGCTTCATCCCTGCTTTCATCAAATCCTAAATCTCATTGCTTCATTGCTTCATCACTTCATCCCTGCTTTCAAAAAATCCCTTCATCACTTCATCACTTCATTGCTTCATCACTACATCCCTCTTATTCTTTTCAAATGTCCCCTCAGCAAACCTCCCTGCGCAAGTCCACTAAAAAATCCAAGGGACCAAAGCAAACATCTCCCAGGAACTAAAAATCCAAAAATTCTCCCCTGTCAGATTTCAAAGGCTCAATTCAGCTCAAGAGAGCTGATCACATAATCCTGGTAAACTGGCTCAAAATTCCCTCCAACTATGACACTTTCTTTGGATCTGAAAATAAAACACAAGTGGGAAAACCTCCATGGTCTAAGCTTAATGGTTATCTCCTGATGGCCAATGAACTGAAAAATAAAACCAAAGGTAGGCTGGATCTTTAATCCAAAAAGATGCGGGAGCAATTCACAAAATATCAATCCAAAGATTGCCCCTTTATCCAATGCTGACAAGCCCTATTCTTTCCCTGTCTCTGTATGTTTTTCAAATCATTTCCTACCATCTACATACTACAATTGGGGTGAAGATCAAGAAGAGATTCAATTCATATTATAACATTCACTTGAATTGAGACACCATGGAAATCAATTGCTTGATTGATTGCAAATCAATCCAAAAATCAATTTCCAATTGATTTCTCAATCAATTCATGATTGATTGAGAGATTGATCAGAGATCAATTGGAAATGGATTGGCAATTCCATGTCTCTGAATTTCTTTCAAATCATCTCCTCCCATCTTGTTCCCTCCCAGGCACCTACTGCGCTTGGGGTGAGGATCAAGAAGGTATTCAATTTTTTGTGTAAATTTTTGAGTGAATTGATACCCCATGGGAATTGATTGCTTGATTGATTGCAAAGAAATCCAGAAATCAATTTCCAATTGATTGCTCAATTTTTTTATGATTTATTGAGAGATTTATTGGAGATCAATTGAGAGATCAATTAGCAATGGATTGGAAATTCCATGTCTCTGTATGTTTTTCAAATCATCTCCTCCCATCTTGTTCCCTCCCAGGCACCTACTGCCCCTGGGGTGAGGATAAAGAAGGGATTCAATTTGTTGTATAACATTTTGAGGGAAGTGGCAGTTTTACAACCCAAAATTTTGCACACTATGGGATTTGCACCCATGACCTCAACATCTCATCAAAGTGTGCCAATGCCATATGGGCCAATTTGCCTTTCCAAAAACTCAGCCTCATCATATAATCACCCCTTTCTCACCATGATCATCCCAGCTCACCATCTGCTCATCACAGTAACTGTCCAACAAGTGTACCTTGGATGGTCATATCATCCATTGGGTCTCATCCCCAGCCAATAACATCTGTCCATCAAAGGCCACCACCCACAATCAATCCATTGACTGCCGGTGGCGGCAGAGGAGGAGGAGGAGGCCTCTGGCTGCAATTGATCAATTTATGGTGGCAGCCGAGAAGGAGGAGGAGGAGACCACCACCCAAAATTGATAAATCAATTTCCAGCAGCGGCAGAGGAGGAGGACACCGGAAATAAATCAATCAATTTCCAGCGGTGTCAGAGGAGAAGTAGGCCGCAATCAACCAATTGCTCAATTGATGAACATCAGCGGCAGAGGAGGAGAAGGAGGAGGCCGCTGCCGGCAATCAATCTATTGCTTGATCAATTGCTGGAAGTGGCGGAGGAGGAGGAGGCCATGATTGATTGATTTATTGATAAATTGCTGGCAGAAGCAGAGGAGATGAGGAGGAGGCCACCACCTGCAATTGATCAATTGATTGCCAGCAGCGGCAGAGGAGGAGGAGGAGGCTACTAGCAATCAATCAAGTGATTGCCGGTGGCAGCAGAGGAGGACAGGAGGAGGAGGAGGAGGAGGCTACTGGCAATCAATCAAGTGATTGCCGGTGGCAGCAGAGGAGGAGGGGAGGTGGGAAGGTGAGCAGTGAGTGAAGCAAGAAAGGTTGAAGAGTTGATTTAGATCTTTGAAACCAGTTGAGAGCTGGCCTGGTTAATGGGAGAGCTTGAGCAGGGAGGACACCAAGGAAGGGATACTACAGGTAACTTGCTGCAATCAATCACAAGTGGACAGCAGCAGCAGAGGAGGACAAGGGGGGTAACATGCTGCAATCAATTGCAAGTGGATGGCGGCGGTTGCAGGGATGGTGGATGGATGATGGTGCATAAATGGCAGATTTGATGTTTGAAATCTACCATTTTCATGAAACCTGCCATTTTAAATTACACCAGTTAGGGGGTATGTTTATTTCAGAAACCCTCCATTGAAAATGGCAGGTTTGGTCAAAAAAAATTGCGGGTTTCTAATGGTGGTTTTGCTAACTTTGATACACCCTATTATGTTGAGTGTTTTGAGTTAAACTCATTATTTTGAGTGTTTTAAATCAAAATTAATTGGTCACTCAGTTCAAATTGTGTTGGGCTTATCCCATCATAAGGAGTATTTTTACTTCTTGTGATGGGATCAGCTTAACAAAAGTTGATCTTGTTTTTTTTTGGTGTTTTTACTTTAGGGCTAGTCAAGTTGAACTTGTATTTTTTGGTATTTTTACTTTGGGGTTATTCCAGTTGAACTTTTATTTTTTGGCACTTATACTTTGGGGCTTCTCCATAGACAATTTCATTGTTTATTTAATTTTTGGTGTTTTTACTTTAGGTCTAGTAAAGTTCAACTTGTATTTTGTGATTTTTTTTGTTTTTTATTTTTTTTTTTCAATTATGATCAAAAAATCAACTGGTTAGTGATGTTTTGGTTGTCTTCAGATTTTTTTGTTTTTTATTTATTTTTAATTATTTTTAATTATTTTTAATTATTTTTATTTTTATTTATTTTTACTTTTTTGTTTTTAATTTAACCAAAAAATCAACAATTTTTTGATTTTTTTGGTTAATTTCTGTTTTTTTTGTATTTTTTTTGGTTTATTTTAGTTTTTTAGTTTTTTATTTTTTTTGGACCACAATTCTTGTGTTCTTGTGGCACAGAACACAACTAGATTCAAGTCATTTACAACCCCACACGACTCAAACGTAGTCATGTGTGGTGCCACACAAAACCAAACCATTGAGTGGCGGCTACACAACTACATTCAAGTTGTGTAGAGGCTACACAACTCAATTGTAGTTGTTTAGTGTGCCACATGGCCCATTTAGGTTGTGTAAACAACTCAAATGAGTTGTGAATTTAATATTGCCCAAATAAAAATTTCAGGTTTCATTCAAATCTGAAATTTACAAGAAATATCCACACTTATTTAACAAGAAAGGTTTCAGAGTTTTCAGGTTTTTTTTTAGGATATAAAGGTACTGGAAACCTTGAAAACATGTCTGAAAAATTCATACAAAACTTTTTTTTGAAATTCCATCAAACTACACCCTGATCAGAGAAATCCTCAACCTCTCTTCATGCACATGAACCACTCAACCAACTTTAGGATCCTTCCATACTTCTCCACACCTATCCTAAGATCTTTAAATCACTATTTCAACCTACCTAATAATTTTTCAAATTTACTAAACTCTTTTAATCTCAAGAGAGTTTCAGAGACAATTAGGATTAGAATCTTCAATCAATATTAATCATGAATTTTGATGAAAGTATACCTCCTTTTTCTTGAAAGTTTAAAGTAGCTAAAATGAATTTTCATCAATCTTATGGTCATGAAATAAAAACTATAATTCAATTTCAGGCTCAATCTCTCTTGAATCAATAATAATAATAATAATAATAATAATAATAATAATAATAATAACAATAATAATAATAATAATAATAATAATAATAAAGATATTAGTTAATATTTGAGGTTCTAGATTGAGGAAGATGTTGGCAGAAAATTATTACTATTACTATTATTATTTTATTGTTCATACCAAGGACAGAAATATAACCCTGTTTTTTTTTAATACAGTAATTTGAAAATAGAATTCTTCCAATCTAGTGACACATATATGTGTTCCATCTCAATTCCTTTCAACCCCAATGATCTTTTCCTTGACTCATAAATTCAAGGGGCCAAGAAATTAAATCCAAAAGTTGAAACCTCATCAAGAACTAACTAATACAAGAGTGTGTTTTGGAATATTTGAGGATAAATTGATTACATTTTGCTTTGGAAACAGTCAATATCTTGATTTATAAGAATATTATTTGCTTATCTATCCAAGTGAATTAAAAATACAATCTTTGATGATTTTGGAGGATGAATGGAAGCCAATTTAGGAAAAAATTTGCATCTGAAGATTCTGAATTAAAACTTAAATCCCCAAACAATTAGATTCCTTTTTGGGTTTTCAAGTTTTTTTTTTTTTTTTTAAAAAAAAAAAAATCTCAACGACCTAAATAAAATCAGAATATAACCTGAAATTTCAAGATTTGAGTCCAATTAGATCTAAGTATAAAATAGTTGAATCCTTTGATTGAGTTATTCATATCTCAAGTTGAATTTAAAAGAATCATTCAAAGGGAATTCTTGGTCTTAAAAAAAATCTAATTTTGTTTTTTTACAAGATGCTATGTCTGGGTTAGAATCTCTCAATAATGTTTTGAATTTTTGACATATTCAAGCTGAATAAAAAATTCTTTGAATTTAAACATCCTTTAATCAGATGATTGTGAGTCATCATTTACAGAATTTTTTTTCCCTAAATCTTACCCTTTAAACTTGAAAATGAAGATCATTGAAGAGCACATTTATATCCTCAATCAGAAATTTAAAAATATTTTTGATGAGTTCCTATTCATAGTGGTCAAAATCTTGATCAGGATATTTTTTTTAATGAGAGAAAATACTTGGGATAATTTGAATAACATTGTAAAAAAATTTCTTTAATGCTGTATTCTCAGATCATGAATTAATTAATAAAATTTTTTCTAGAATTTTTGGATCCTTGGGTTTGTTCAGATTCTTGAAACCAATTTTTTTTAGAAATTCAACATCAATTTAAATTTATCAAAAACCCATTAACCTAAATCTTATTGTAGATATAAAAAATATATATAATGATTCTTAAATGGTATCTCTTGATTTAATTAAACCACTAAACATAAAATTAGAGAAAAACCTCAACTTTACCCAAATCTCCATAAAAAAATGCCAACTGTTCTTTGAATAGAAAGCCATAGATTCAACCTATCTATGGAATTGATCAAAATTTTGAATTCTTTTCATGTATAAATTTTCAAGCCTGCTGCCAATGATTTCTCAATCATGAAATCATTTCAACAGAAAATTTCAATC